>CM068368.1:630893057-631443057 GCA_034769895.1 Magicicada septendecula | reverse complement strand
AAATAATTTTGTTGCCAGGCAATAAAATTATAATTTTTTCATTTTAATGTAAATTATGTATATATTACAAAATATATCGTGCTTGGCAGGCAAGCATATTTCAGATTATAAGTCTTAGAATATGGAAGTCATGTATGGTTCTCCATACCGATATTTTTCTATGGCAAACGATAACAGCCGCAAATTCAAACAGAATCAAATAATTTTTTGCATACATCCCTGATTTTTAGAGTACTCGCGACCTATTGTTTTTGGTGAAGATCGGTTGAGGGAAGGGGGTAGTTTACCTGCAACGGTTTTTTTTATCAAGGGTAATTTTGTTTGTTTGGCAAACGATAACAGCCGCAAATTCAAACAGAATCAAATAATGTTTCGCATACAGCCCTGAATTGTAGAGTTCTCAAGATCTGTTGATTTTGGTAAAGATCGGTTAAGGGGAAGGGGTAGTTTACCTGCAACGTTTTATGTTTTAACAAGGGTATTTTCTATGGCAAACGATAACAGCCGCAAATTCAAACATAATCAAATAATGTTTTGCATACTGCCCTGAATTGTAGAGTTCTCAAGACCTTTTGTTTTTGTTGAAGATCGGTTAAGGGAAACGGGTAGTTTACCTGCAACGTTTTATGTTTTAACAAGGGTATTTTTTCTATGACGAACGATAACTGCCGTAAATTCAAAGAGAATCAACTAAAGTTTTGTATACAGCCCTGAATTGTAGAGTTCTCAAGACGTATTGTTTTTGGTGAAGATTGGTTAATCGAATAGGGTAGTTTACCAGCAACGTTTTATGTTTTATCAAGGGTGTTTTCTATGGCAAACGATAACAGCCGCAAATTCAAACAGAATCAAATAATTGTTTGCATACAGCCCTGACTTATAGAGTTCTCAAGACCTACCGTTTTTGGTGAAGATCGGTTAAGGGAAAGGGGTAGTTTACCTGCAACGGTTTTTTATCAAGGGTAATTTTTTCTATGGTAAATGATAACAGCCGAAAATTCAAACAGAATCAAATGATGTTTTGCATACAGCCCTGTATTGTAGAGTTCTCAATCCCTATTGGTGTTGGTGAAGATCAGTTAAGGGAAAGGGGTAGTTTACCTGCAACGTTTTATGTTTTAAAAGGGTATTTTCTATGGCAAACGATAAGAGCCGCAAATTCAAACAGAATCAAATACGTATTTGCATACAGCCCTGTTTTGTTGAGTATTAAAGACCTGTTGGTTTTGGTGAAGATCGGTTAAGGGAATAGGGTTGTTTACCAGCAACATTTTATGTTTTATCAAGGGTAATTTTTTTTTGACGAACGATAACTGCCATACATTAAAACAGAATCAACTACTCTTCTGCATACCTTTTTGAATTATACAGAACTCAAGGTGTGTTGATTTTGTTGAAGATCGGTTAAGGGAAAGGGGTAGTTTACCTGCAACGTTTTATGTTTTAACAAGGGTATTTTTTCTATGACGAACGATAACTGCCGTAAATTCAAAGAGAATCAACTAAAGTTTTGTATACAGCCCTGAATTGTAGAGTTCTCAAGACGTATTGTTTTTGGTGAAGATTGGTTAATGGAATAGGGTAGTTTACCAGCAACGTTTTATGTTTTATCAAGGGTGTTTTCTAGGGCAAATGATAAAAGTCGCAAATTCAAACAGAATAAAAATAATTGTTTGCATACAGGCCTGAATTATAGATTACTCAAGACCTATCGTTTTTGGTGAAGATCGGTTAAGGGAAAGGGGTAGTTTACCAGCAACGGTTTTTTATCAAGGGTAATTTTTTTCTATAGTAAACGATAACAGCCGCAAATTCAAACAGAATCAAATGATGTTTTGCATACAACCCTGTATTGTAGAGTTCTCAATACCTATTGGTGTTGGTGAAGATCGGTTAATGGAAAGGGGTAGTTTACCAGCAACAATTTATGTTTTAACAAGGGTAATTTTTTATATGAAGAACGATAACTGCCGAAAATTCAATGAGTTCAAATAATTTTTTGCACCCTTTCCTGAGTTGCAGAGAGCTCAAGGTCTATTGATTTTGGTGAAGATCGGTTAAGGGAAAGGGGTAGTTTACCTGCTACATTTTATGTTGTAACAAGAGAAATGTTTCCATGACGATCGATAACTGCCGCACATTCAAACAGAATCAAATATTTTTTGCATGCTTCCCTGAATTGTAGAGGACGGAAGGTCTATTGATTTTGGAGAAGATCGGTTAAGAGAAAGGGGTAGTTTACCTGAAACATTTTATGATTTAACAAGAGTAAAGTACTTAATTTTTAAAAATAAAGTATCCTGATAAGAAGCTCATAGTAATCCACTGTAGAAACGTAGATGAAATATCTATAAATGAAGAGGTTAGGTGAACGGGGTGGGGGTAATTTTCTATTATTAGAAATTATAGTTGAAGGTGGAGGGGAGAATTTTTTATATGTGTACTACGTTATCGGCAACAAAGAAGTAGTTTTTTGTTAAAATTGCTTCCCGGGCTCTTTAGCCGTAGTCCAATGTTTTCTACAAAACCAGACTTTTCGGCAGTGCCATCGACTGCCATCATCGGTAAAAATCAAGTGCGAAAACGTGAGGTGGTATACGTTAGTGACCACAGTACTGTGGTTAATGCTGAAGCAATAAGTAGAAAGACGTAGTTTCTATGGAAATATTTCATTTCGAATATGATTTTAAATATAAATCTTAGAACATGGAAGTCATGTATGGTTCTCCATACCGATATTTTTTCATGTTTTGAGTGTAGTACAATCAGAATCTGCAATAATCTCGAACACGATTTTTTTTGCCATCACCGTACTTCCATTTCCTTAAGGAACATGGAAGTAAAATTGGAGGTTTTAGTAATCTTACAAATATATGTTCAGGAAACTTGAGAATACCAAGTGTATGGTCAAGCCTACCAAACACACCACACTAAATGTGTTTCTCATTAATATTCCTTCTCTTTGATTGGTCTCCTATTACAGACAGTTTGCTGAAAATCATCACAAACTTGAGAGTTGCTCTATTCTATTGAGTTTCTGTATGCTTCTTCTGACAGTACAAAACGTCAGTGGTGTGATTTTTTTACTTTTTGAATATTACCTCAGTATAAGAAAATGTTTTATTGGAGGTAATAAAATAAGTTCTCTAACTGACAAAAAACCTAACAACCCCACTGATGGGATGTAAATTGTCAGACTTGATCTCTTCACTATGTTCTAACATAGAACTCAGTATATTACACAGTTAACTTCTGTTCCTGCACAGAGTGTTTGTAAGCCTAGAAGACAATTTCTGCATATTGAGCACACATTTTGAAGTCATCTGAAAGTATAGTGCGCTTTTGAGGTCTCAAAATAAATGCTGCAATCATGTTAAATATTCTAAAAAAATATGTTGCAATCAAATGAACAAAGAGAGCTTGTAAATTAGTACATTTAATTATGGTCTGTAATCCATTAAAATTTCCTGTCTTTGTTGCTGTACCATTGTAGCTTGAGCAGTTAGCTCCTGATTGCACTCAAACTCAGTCAGGAACTGACGGATGAGCACTGAAGTGGCCTAGGTGATCGTGGCTTGGCCATAGTGACCACAACTTGTGTCACAGAGTCTTAATACACTCTTTTTAACTTCTTCACTGTGCACATAACACAAAACCATGAATATGTGTGCTTTATTTGACACGTGTGGTTTTACCTACCAGGGCGCTTACAAAATATGCCTTCTTTATTTCGTGTTTTATGAAAATCAACTTTTAGTAGCTGAGAATCTGGTCTTAGTTAATAAAAAGCTGAGCAAACTGTTTCAGAGAGATTTGTTGTTGATTTGATTAGACAGTCCTTTGAAGAAGCTAGACCTTTCTATATGTTTAGCCAGATGAGGTACCTATTCAGCCCGGTAATTTATTAATTCCAGGTAATTTCTTGATTAACTGACTTAGTCTTGAAATGCTAATTCTTGTTTACCCAGTAATAACTCTTAAAAATCCGTCTGTTTGCATTGCCATGTAGTCATGAGGCAACATCTCATTGACTGTCTAACATACTTCTATTCTACTTTGACTGAAAGCAGGCACTACATAATGGTGAAAGTAGATGGTTCACAGTTATTTCATGGCTAGCAAGGGATTTAACTAAATTTCCTAAATTTTGAATCCGGTTTTGGTTCGGCTAGTACTTCTATTGAAGCTGTACTTCTCTTGCATCCCCTGACTGCATGCCACTGGTATTTTGCTCATAGATGTTACTTCTTGGATTTAAGTTTTCATTGAAATCTAACCTATCCTTTAATGCCATCATAGAATTCAGTGCTGTAACTTGTGGTACCAGAAATCCTATTCAGTAGTGAGTCTCACAGTAGCAGATCAAAGTCAGTCTTATCTAGGCTTTGCAAAATAGTGGAGCAAAGGGGCCAATGGTTTTGGTGCCATAATTGTTGGATGTTGGAACCACAGACTAACTACATAATTTTATTAGAAACATTGCTCTAAATACTTTAATATGAAAAATACATAAGCATAATGTCACTGTATAATTCATACTGGTATGGCACCGACATGCTGTCACATAAATGTGTGCTAAACTAACCAAAACATAAGCTTCCAGGCCCAGTATATACGGCCATACAGGCAAACATCTGTAGCAGAAAGGAACAGTTTGGTGAAATTAGCAGTGATGGAAAATATGTAAATATAATTATTTCACTACGACTCGGAACACAAAATTTTGCGTTCCGAGTCGTAGTGAAATAATTATATTTAGTTAAGTAACGGACACGTCATGGACAACGAAATCCAGGAAACATATGCTTTATGAAAAACTGTCATCAAACAGCCCTTTGTTTGCGTTTAAGAAGGTATATTTTGTATACTACTTTTGTACTGTAATGTAGAAATAATGGGAGTCAAGGTATTTGGAGACAATATGCTTCTGCTATTTAATTACTTCTTAAAATAGTATTATGTACAAACCATGGTTTCAAAGCAGTATGCATATATTTTTTACTTCAGTATCTATCATGAATGGGGAGTGTTGCTTGACAATTGACATAGTGATAGAAGCGTGTTTTGAGAAAAATGCATCAGTGCATACGGTCTAGTGAAGAAATATAAGCTTTTATTTTTTAAGGATTTAGATTGGTCTCTGAATTGTATAGATGTGTTTACCTAAATTTTTGAGTATCTTGCCTCGGTTTTCAGCGAAGTCATGTAATTATATGGTAATCATAACCATGTAAAAATCATGTGAAGGTATAATTCAGTACTTAATCATTATAATGTATTTGTTGTTGCATTAATGTAATAGAAATACTTGTGTTGACTTGAGTTCAGCTTAAATTAGACAGGCGTAAGTAAGATTTACATAAAATACTATTTGCTAAACATCTTGCGAGCTATGAGTACAAAAACTAAACTGTTTTTGTGTTTTGAATTTAACACAAATTTTTATTTCTGTTGACACCATGTACCTATTTTTTGATAAGCCATCCACAGTAGATTGACTTAGACTGGTAGTCTTATTAACTGTAAAACAAATGCTAAATCTCAAAACAATAAAACCTATATTGAGCGTCTGAATTGCACTGTATTAGTACAGTCTAATATAACAGTTGATAGATGATATAACATGATTTGTCAAGAGAAGCTTGCAAGAGTGTTTGTTATCACTGAGTCTCTCTGTGAGGATTATCTTTGAGATGTAGGCTCTGTCTGTTAAAGAACTGTTTGAAGAGATGTTTGTATGAAGGAATGAGAAAAAAAAATGTGACCAGAATGTCAAACGACTCCATACATGAGGACAAACATTATGAAATGGGTAGAGTAGTTAAGGTATGAGTGGATAATAATTACATCAGAAATTGTGGAATAAAATAAAGTCCATCGTGTGAAGGTATAAAACAGTTAAAAAAACTTCCTTTAAACAGATTTTTGACTTAGTTCAAATTATTGTTATCACACTTTTGGTGTTTGCCAAGGAAATAGGACTATTATTATTGTATGTAAAACTCATCACAGTGGGTATACTAAATAGGCTTTTATGTCATATCTTTTCAGACATCCCTTATCTTTAATCAGCTGATGACTAGGACAGTATTAGCACAATAATTATCAAAGTTGTAAAGTTTATGATAATAATATCAGACTGTTAGACTAATGGAAAACAATACTGATAACACCTTGTGCCAGGATTGTTAGAACACATTTTAGATATACTGAGTATTGTATATATGTGTGTGTGAAAGCAATAATTGAACTAGTGAAGTGAGTTTCTCGACCATTTGGAATTTGTTTGGGGTATGCCTCATGATAACTTTTGAATCCATCAACCAATTTTTGTAAAACTTTGCATGCTTGTCCATACTTTTACTTGACAGTACCCAGTTGTTTTTGAGATTGATCCACCAAGAATTAGGGGAATGGGAGACAAAAGTGTGAGGGGTCAAAATAATAAAAAAATATCACGAAAGTCCATGTGGGGTATCAAATTAAAGGGAATTTTAACCACAACCTGAATTTCTGAAAATTTGAAATTTGAAAATTTCAATGTGTTGGGTCCTACAAAGTGGGTGAAAATTTTTATAAAATCGTAAAAAATTCATGTGGAGTATCAAATTAAAGGGAATTTTTACTAAAATCTGACTGTTGAGGTAAGTTTTGGAAATCTAAAAATTCTGGTATGGTGTGGCTCAAAAAGTCAAAATTTTGATAAAACCCTCCAAAATCCATGTGGCATACCAAATTAAAGAGAATTTCAACTACAGTCTGAATATAGTATAGGCTACAGTTTAGGAAAATGTCAAAATTGTAGGACACCTGCCCCAAAAAAGGATCAAAAATGGAAAAAAGTAAAAATCAGCTGGGTGTCATACTAAGTGGAATTTGAACACAGATCTAAATGTTTGGAATTTTTAATGTTTATTGTATGATTGTCTGCTCTACAATTGTTATTTTACTGTAAAAATATCGGTATGGAGAACCATACATGACTTCCATATTCTAAGATTTGTATTTAAAGTCATTTTCGAAATGAAATATTACCATAGAAACTACTTCTTTCTACTTACTGCTTCAGCCTTAACCACAGTACTGTGGTCACTAACGTATACCACCTCACGTTATCGCACTTGATTTTCACTGATGATGGAAGTCGATGGCACTGCCGAAACGTCTGGTTTTGTAGAAAACATTGGACTACGGCTAAACAGCCCGGGAAGGAGTTTTAACAAAAAACTACTTCTTTGTTGCCGATAACGTTGTACACATATATATCAGTGGCGAAGTTACATGGAGGCAATTGAGGCAATGCCTACCCTAAAAAATTCTGTAGAATAAAAATTATAAATACGTATGAACTATATAACGTAAAGATTATACATTGTTACTGCGACTGTCAAATTTATTAAACCGAAACGTGCTTTATTGAGCGACTGCTAGATGGTGACAGGTGAGATTCGGCATAGTTCGTTTAAAGCGAATGAGGCAACCTGAACTTGCCTCAGCGTTTTTTGTGTACATCGTATGTAAGCAATGTAGTGGTGTGATGGGAAGTGTAGGGAGGGGGGATTGTCCCGCGCTGTACACATAGAGCGTTGAGGCATGCCTCACTTCTGTGGTCCAAACAGTTAAGTTAAAGCGCCTGTGTTGTTTCTAAGTGTTTATTTTATGCGGTTATTAAAAGTGTCACTGTTATTCTGCTGAACTAACAGATGATCAAGATTGTTATTTGAATTATTTGTAACATTAAACATATATATAGAAACTAATCAAGTTTAAAAATTTGAAGTTCAATCAGTTGTATTATTGTGTATGACTAATACAAGGATTGTTCAATAGAAACACGTATAGAGCTGTAAAGCATTTTTTATTCAACGATTTTAAAAGAAGTCTCCAATAACATTAAGACTTGAGTTCCACTGTTGCGCTAACCTGTAGATTCCCTGCTAGTAAAATTCTTACGGCTGTTTGTGGAACCATTCGGTTACAGCAAACTCTACCTCAGCGTCCGATTAGAACCACCGTCCTTTTAGTGATTCCTCAAAAAAAATTAAAGATAAGATTTTTGCCTACCCATTCATTAACTACTAGCTTCGCCAGTAAGCAAATTGATGTCCATTTTTTCGGCTTGCACGCGTTATGTTGGTGTGGGTTTCGGCACTTTCCATTTAAAAAGCATGCAAATGTAAGAAAATAAACATGAGTGAGGCCAGAAATAACGTGAATTGTGTGTGTGTGTGTGTGTGTGTGTGTGTGTGTGTGTGTGTGTGTGTGTGTGTCTTACCTGCCTTTCTATTGCTGTATTAAATGAAAAATATTATATTACGTTAAAATGAAAAAATTATAATTTTATTGCCTGGCAACAAAATTATTTTATTTTTAACAATTATCATTGTTTCAAAAAGTTTAAATAAATTTTCAAGTACTTTACTCTTGTTAAAACGTAAAAGGTTGCAGGTAAACTACCCCTTCCCCTCAACCGATCTTCACCAAAATCGAAAGTCCTTGAGACCTCTACAATTCAGGGACGTATGCAAAAAATTATTTGATTCTGTTTGAATTTGCGGCAGTTATCATTTGCCATAGAAAATACGCTTGACAAAAAAACATTGCAGGTAAACTACCCCTTCCCCTTAATCGATCTTCACCAAAAACAATAGGTCTTGAGTACTCTACAAATTAGGGCTGTATGCAGAAAATTATTTGATTCTGTTTGAATTTGCGGCTGTTATCGTTTGCCATAGAAAATACCCTTGTTAAAAAAACGTTGTAGGTAAACTACCCCTTTCCCTTAACCGATCTTCACCAAAAACAATAGGTCTTGAGAACTCTACAATTTAGGGCTGTATGCAAATAATCTTTTGATTCTGTTTGAATTTGCGGCTGTTATCGTTTGCCATAGGAAATACCCTTGTTAAAACATAAAACGTTACAGGTAAACTACCCCTTTCCCTTAACCGATCTTCACCAAAAACAATAGGTCTTGAGAACTCTACAATTCAGGGATGTATGCGAAACATTATTTGATTCTGTTTGAATTTGCGGCTGTTATTGTTTGCCAAAAAAAAAAATTTCCCTTGATAAAAAAAACCGTTGCAGGTAAACTACCCCTTTCCCTCAACCGATCTTCACCAAAAACAATAGGTCGTGAGTACTCTACAAATCAGGGTTGTATGCAAAAAATTATTTGATTCTGTTTGAATTTGCGGCAGTTATCGTTTGCCATAGAAAAAAAATCTATAGACACACAGACACTTTTCGGAAAACGACTTTTTTTCATGTTTTGAGTGTAGTACAATCAGAATCTGCAATAATCTCGAACACGATTTTTTTTGCCATCACCATACTTCCATTCCTTAAGGAATATGGAAGTAAAATAGTACTGTATTTGTGGTTTAGATAATTTAAATTCTGATATTGAAAAATTATGCAATATCAAAATTTATATAAGAGTACATGTATTCTTTCATTCAAAATAGTGAGAGAGTTCTGCAGCTCAGGTAGCTTACTAGTAGGCTATATGATTTTTATCTGGTCTTCCATACTGTATCTTTTGATAATTAGAAAAGGTCTCTAGGAAGTACATGTAATGTTACTATGATAATATGTAGACTAGAAACAATATCGTATGTGAAGTTAGTATTATATAAAGAATTTAAAATGCCATGCAGTAATCCATTCTTATTTTGACAGGTGTATGAGTAGATATGTCATAATTGAACTACATTGGTTACTTCACAGTTCATAACATTCATAATAGCCCACAGGTAGCTGTAAAGACTTAACATCACAGACTATATCAAAGAGTTCACAATTCAAATGACAACAGACCTTTCCTATGTTCTCATGGTTCATATTGTCATAACCAGAACGAAGTATATTGAAAAAAATACTTGTGGCAGAAAAAAAATTGAAATTCCGAGATTTAGTGTTAAGACTGTCATAACAGAATATGCACTCATGGGATTAATGCCAGTACCATAATTTTTATTGTTGTAGATGAAATTATTTGTATCAATAATCTTTGTACAGAGATTTTACTGGTCACTATTTTTTTTTTAAATTCGGTTTTAGACAACATTAACAACCAGATAATTTTCAATTATTGAATATTTTTTAATCATTAGTATTGTCACATTCCTGCAGTCAATCACTAAACTGACTTTCAAGTAATTGGTTTTGTGAGCCGTACTCAGAGGGGCAGGGATTAATAATATTATTAATAGATTGATACTTTAAGTGGGAATAATAGTGCAGGGAAAAGAGATATCTGTGTAATATTTTTTAGTAGCACATTTTGTGGTCAGGAATTAAAATGTTTCTTCAGGTAGGGCAGTAAGTTGTGTATGACCAATTTTCTACAGTCTTGAGATAGTACAAAAGAGGTTTTATTGTACTTATTCAGGTTTTTTTAACGTGATACAAAAGTATGTTTTCAGCTAAACATATTCTTTTGGAACTAAATATTTAGTCTGAAATTGAAAAACTTAGCAAAATTATGGAACCATGCAGTTTACTCCCCTGTCTCTCTCCCTCAACTGTTTCAGGCAATTTAATTACATTAGTATATGGTATGTAGTGTGTGTGCTTGTTTTGTATAATTTAGTAAAACTGTTAGAAAATTATGAATTAATGCAGATTTATTTCTTTTGACATTTTATTTTCTTACAGTGTAAGTACAATACCCAATTACTCCAGACGTCTTTTTACATTTGCTTTATATGTACTAGTGAATCAAAACAAACACTGGTAGGTGATGGAAACATTACTTACTTTGAGTTTTCAGAGTATTTCGGTCATTTATGCAGAGTATTAATCTGGTTTGATACAATGTTATATATGTTCATAAATTGGTCAGGACTGAGAAGTTAAAATTTTGTTCAAATTTAAATAGTGTTTTTGAAGCCACATTCTGTCAAACAGTAAGTACATACTCAGTTAGTATTACATAAAATTCACTGTAAGAAATAGTTACAAAAAAACATCATTTAGAATAGCGTTTATATTTTGACATGGAAAAACAAAGATGAACTTAATAATTATATAAAAACCAGATAAATAAAATCGAATGCTTTTTGTTTCTTTTAGTAGAATATATTGTATGATGGTCTCACGGATCATCATATTGTACAGTCGAAACAAAATACAGACACCAAGGAAGTCACTAATTACCAACTTTAATTTTAATCACAAATAACTATTTGAAATGAACAAGGTACTCCATACAATATGCAATATTGTAATTCAAGTTCATTTTGCCCACACACAATAACAATTTCACCTTATTAGAATATCACACTAATTAACACAATAATCACTTTCCACTAATCCATAACAATCACTTGATTCGTACTCTATAGTATCACCAGGTATAACAAACTTCTAAGCCGGCCATAGACCCAGAATTTACACCACAGAAGTTCCTGAATAATTTTCCATTCTTTTGGCGGTGTACCGGCATAATTTGCATAGTTACAAGTGCCGCTTGTGTCATGTAGTGATGACCTATACACCATTAGGAATAATAGTATACACTGGTCCCAGTCTGGTTGGTTCTTATCAACAATCTTTTTTGTAATGTCATCATCAGCAACTTCTCCCTCCGGTGCTTTGATTAACTCAGAAACAAGCAAGAGCTGTTCTTTGATGACCATAATAGATTTTCCAATCACTTCCTTTGTTGTTAAACAAATCGGTACTTCCTCTGCTAGTTCTTCTTCCATGTCCGCATGCAATAGCAAAGGTTACTCTTCTCCACACCTGTGACTTTTTCTTCGGCGAATGTCACATGCTTAATCAAATGGTTGGGACCCTGTCATTTTAACCATGTGAAACCTTATCTTCTCTTGACTAATTCTCAGGACAATCTCTCTTAAGTTCATAACCAATCCGTAGGCATTCATAATTTCTGTGCCAATAATCACTTCATCGACAATGCCTGCAACAATCATTTGGTGGTTAAGCTCAAGAAGACCCAGGTGTACACGTATGTCTACCTGTCCAAAAACTCTGACGGGGTTTCCAGTCACAGTCTATATTATACAGGAGCTAAATTGAGGCTGGTGGTTACTGACTAAGTCAGGGCGCACAATGGACACTGTTGCGCTCATGTCAGCTGTAAATGACGGTAATCTTCTGCAAATCCATTAATAATCACGTTTCCACTAGTCTTATGGAGCGTGGAAACTGTGTGCTGTTCTGGAGCTTTATTCCTCCAATTTGTACAATCAAACCCTTCTCTCTGTATTTTATTCTCCCAACAATCTGCCTGTAGATGACCATGTTTTCCACAGTTGTAACACTTCGGTCTTTTGTCTATTTCCCATCGTTCAAATTGTTATGGCACTCTTGGACCTTTGAATTGTTTGTCTTGCAACTTTGGTTTTCTGCCCCATCATAATGACAATGTGATACCGGGATCTTCTGATTACATTGTCATGACATAAACCCATTAATGTAGTGGGACACTGATGAGAGAGCTTCAAACTCGAGGGCATGAACAAGAGCTTCTGAGCTATTTCGGTGTCTTGCCATTCACAACACTTGCTGAAGTTCACAATCTCTGATGCCATCAATAAATGTATGCATCGCAAACCTCATTCGAAAATCATCTGGTGCTTCAGAATACACCGATCTAATTAATCTTTCGATGCTTGCTTTAAACTGTTGCAGACTCTCCCCACAATCTCGTTGCTTTGTTTTCAACAGAGCGTAGTACATATCTTACAAATGTTTGTTATATCCACACTGTAATTCTAGAGCTTTCATCAATTCCGCATAGACGTTCTGACAATCAGATAGCACTTTCTGCAGTAGGTCTGCAGCACATCCTTTCAACATGAGAATGAGTGAAACTGCTTTCGCTTTCTCTGTCCAGTTATTTGTGCTAGCAGTGGCTTCAAATTGCCGAAGATACATTGCCCAGTTGGTGCTTCCATCATGTGTTGTGGCCTTGACATGAACTGCCCCAACTACAGGCAAAGTGACTTTCTCTATTGTCTTATTTTCTGTGTCTTTTTCTGTCTTTACCATTGGTACAGTCTGTTCAGCAATTTGTTTTGAAACTCACGGTTGTATTTTCATGAACTGCTAGATTTTAACTTTTAATTTGCTCTTTTTTGTTTGCTATTGTCTCTTTTATAGTTGAGACTGAATCTTTCACAATTGCTACAGTCTCCTCTTTTCAAGTATTTTATTTAATATGGATTCTTCTATGACAGTAATTTTTCTAGACATGGATTCTTTTATGTCAGATATTCTAGCAATTTAGATGTTAAGCTCACTTTGTAATAGACCCAACTGTGCAGTGGTGTGTTCTTGCATCTGATTTTGCTCCTGTATCAACACTTTGATGTCACCTGTTGCACGCTTACGTTCCTGTCTTGTTCTTCTGACGCAAACAAGAGTGCTTTTTGCTGTTCCTCTCTTCTTCTTTTTCTCGTCAGTGTTCTTCTTTTTGTCATCTTTCTGCTTCTTCCATCTCCTGTCTGTGTTCTAGTTTTTGTTGCTCCTGTGTCTGCCACAGCAGTATTTGGATAGCTTCCATCGTCTGACTGGTATCCGTGTTTGCAGATTAATTATACTACTCTAGTACAAAGTGTCCACTGTTTTCACTGTTAAAGGTTCTGTCGCACTTCTGACCCATTATTACGATGGTCTCATGGAGTGTCGTATTGAAGAGTGGAAACAAAATACTGACACAAATTAACTCATTAATTTGTGATCAACTTGTCACAAATAATTTGAAATCAACAAAGTACTCGCATACAATAATTCAAGTTAAATTTGTCGACATGCGATAATAATGTCAACTTATTACAATACCGCACTAATTAACACAATAATCACTTTCTACTAATCCGCAACAATCACTTGATCCACACTCTACAATATTGCCAGGTGTAACAAACTTCTAAGCTGGCCGTATACCTTTATGTATACTCTGCTGAAGTTCCAGAATAATTTTCCATTCTTTTGGTAGTGTGTTGGCATAATTTGTGTAGTTACAAGTGCTCGAACAGTCTGGATGCTACATGAGTGCACGGCCTTGACCAAGACGTTGCACCTGCTTGTCTAGCCCAGAAACATGTAGAAGGATGCTCTCGAAAAGTCGAGACCATTACATAATTGTCATAGCAATATGTTTGTATAAATATATAAATAAACCTCTGATCAGCAGTCCATAAAGGACCAAGGTGTACTGCATGGCTTTAGTGTTTAGTAGGATGGTTGCATGGCCAGTACAATGCGTTGCCAGCCGCTAGTTGTGTTAATACGTTTGTATGCAAGCCAAATAAATCGTATCTCACTTTATTAGATAATTAATCGCAATCAATTTTTTATATAGTAGAAAGTCGTATTATAATACAGGTTGTAACAGCAAATTGGCTTTAACTACTATATTATGATACACATTTGGAGTACATGTACAGTACATGCAGTACTAATCAGTAGATGAAGTATTGGCTGTAGTAATATCAGCTTTAATAAAAAAAAAACAACTAATGATTGATGATGCACACAGTTCATCCTCTTATAATGCCATAAACATATTGACACCATATGTAGGCTTACCAGTTTATCTTTTTCGGAATAGTGTATAGTATTACTGTGTAGCAAAACACCAACAAAACCAAATGTTTTATCTCCTGTATTTATATTGCTCTGTAATCCCATATGAGTCATATGATGGTAATGGTCTGATACTAACAGTCTGTGTATACATTGTCAGTAAGAAAGGATTGTAAAAGACAGTTCCCTATCCATAATGAAAAATGAAATAAAGAAAAATCAGATAATATTTTATTGTATCATCTATACTTTTGTATTACAATATAGGCTCAACTTTAATGAAACTGTTAAAATGCCCTCTTCCATTTTCTATAAATTTTCATGCAACGTTTTTTATAAACGATAGATTCACAACTGTACAGCAGGTAAATTATTTACCATGGTTAACAATATCAAATGCATTTTCAGTTGACCGAGTCCTTCGGTAGTGAAGACAATACCATATTCTTATTGATACCCTATAAAGCAAAATAACATGGTGGAAAATCACATGAGCGTAGAGGTCATTTGATTGTACCTTGATGTCTGATCCATTCATCAAATTTTAACGTACAACAATTTCTAACTTCCATTTCAAAGTGAGGTGGGACTCCATTCTGCTGCCAGATAGGCAATTCTTCTTCACTTCAAGGTCTAGATTAAAAAAAACCTGTACCAGAACCCATCTCATCCTCAGATGACCCAGGTCTGCTCTATATTACAAAACCCATTGAAATCAAATTGCAAGCTGACACAGCAGCACAAAATTGGAGATGCTACACCCCATAAAGTAGTTAGACAAGGTCTGCAGCTTTTCACCTACAAAATAAGGGCTGTACAAGAAAACAAACAGACTGACTATGCCAGGAGAGTTGTGAATGAGAAATAATTTTATTGTAAGAAATCTCACGATGTCCTTGATGCAACTTTCTCCACAAGTGAAGCTTGGTTTCATCTCTCAGTGTATATCAATTACCAAAATTCATTACTCTTTGGGGTGCGGCAAAACAAACACTGTATCATAGCAGATCATGCACAATTGAACAACTGAAATCTGAGGTAACTGCATACATACAAAACATTTCACAATATCAGCTGGTTGAAGTAGGCTATTTAAAACTAAACTGAAACATGTTCACTGCCGTATTAATATTATTATGTATCGAGTTCGTACCTCGTAGTTGTTTATGTTTTCTCTTTAAACATTGGATATTAAATATTTTTGATTTTAATTTAATTTAATTAATTTGTACCTTTTTGTTTAATTAATGTTGATTATTTAATTAATTGATTATTGCAATCTCTGTTAATTGAATGTTATTCACTTCGGAATCCTCTTGACGTTCCATAGCACTTCAGTAGACCTAAATTGTCTTTGTACCGTAAAGTGTTGTTGTGACAACGTTATTAAGTAATTATAACTCTCACATACCTTTGGTGTAGCACTGGTAGTTTAGGTCTGTCTGTACTGGTTGTTCAGATGGTCTCAGTCCGTTATAAAACTGTTAATTTGTCAAAACAGTATAACTGCACTGTTTGTAAGTAAGTGAGCTAAATTTATTTTACTTGGGCGCCATATGGAATCTCTGGTGTTTATTCCATAAAATAATTTATTCAAAGAATAAAATAAATAAATTTAATTGATGTTTTGAAATTATTTCTGTGATTGAATAATTAAAATAATTTTATTAATTATTTTTCTAGTTGTTTTGATTGTTCATCTTCTTTTTTCACAGCACTAAACTAATATAGAATATTGAAACTTTCAACTTGTGAAAACTTACTTGTCTTTTCTTCCCGTACGCGTTTTGGTGTGATGTGCGCCTTCGTCAGCTTTGAGACAGACTGCCATTAACTTGTAACGGTTTTTATTTTGAAAGGTATAGTGGGGGTGGTGTGTGGTGGAAGGGGATTGGCGCGGGGATCCAAATTATTGTTAGTTGTATGTATAATTGTGTCTAAAAGTGTGTGTGATTCATTCTGTAATTGGTCGTTAAGTATGTTGTTTGGTTGTGTTGTGTGGTGTTTGTATATTTCATATTGTTCTGAAACTTAACACAGCAGAACAATATGAAATATACAAACACCACACAACACAACCAAACAACATACTTAATGACCAATTACAGTATGAATCACACACACTTTTAGACACAATTATATATAAAACTAACAATAATTTGGATCCCCGCGCCAATCCCCTTCCACCACACACCACCCCCACTATATCTTTCAAAATAAAAACCGTTACAAGTTAGTGGCAGTCTGTCTCAAAGCTGACGAAGGCGCACATCACGCCGAAACGCGTACGGGAAGAAAAGACAAGTAAGTTTTCACAAGTTGAAAGTTTCAATCTTCTATATTAGATTATTTTTCTTCTGGTTTGTTTACGTATTTAAACGGTTGGCGCTTCACACGTCCAAGCCGCCAACTTGACTGTTTGGGTGCCTTGAAATTGCAGCTCTTTTAAATAAGAAAAATAACTAATAATTGCTTCAATAATTGCTGACAATGTTTGTTAATTAACAATTTACTGGTTTATTGCTCACAGCATGCTCACTTTAACTCTATACATTCAATTTAACAATAATAAAGGATTACAATCTACCTGGCTTAAATCTCTCCTAACCCAGAAGGTTGGGAATGATGACTCTAATTATTGGTTTGTTTATTTACAAATTTTTTTATACCTCAAGGGTGAATTCTCTATAACTACAGAATAAAATACCTATGCCTCGAGTTACGATGCTTTACATAAGTTTAATTTATTAGGTTAGGCACCTTTAAAAATTTTAATTGATCAACGAAAAGTTCGTCTTACCTCTACAAGTTTTGAGGTTAACTATGGTTAGCCTAGATCATTAATTATTATATCGGAATCGTGTAATTCCTCTAGAAAAAAGTATAGACAATGCTTATTTCTTATAGTATTAATGTTTTGCGTTAGTACATAAGTGTATTATTTCGTATACTAGTAACATAATATTCATACACTGTAATTATATATGGCACTGTACTCCCTGTTTTATAATCACTTTGGATTATTTTTTAATTAACTTTACGATCGGGTACACTGATCGTACACTTCACTTTTACGCGAATGAATGATTATTACTTCTTGAAATTAAATACTTGGTTAGGTAATTCACCTAACCTCGTTCTTTTTATATCGCACAACTTGTTAAGAGAACACTACTTGTTGCATGCACTTTAAAAGGTATGTACTTCTTCACTGCTGTTGTTTAATAAGATTTGATGAAAATTTTGATCTGGAGTCCGGTAGTAGCTGCTGGAATGGAATTTGACAAAATGTGTTTTGTTTACTCTTGCATCTGTATATATAGTCCCCCTGAAAACGACGCTAGGCAGCAACAATTAATTTTTCAAGTAATTTTCTGATTGGCTAAAAATGACGTCATGATGCGGTCACTCTATTTTTAGCTCTTACATAATTGTTTTAAGCGTGGGTTTTTCGTTGTTGTTGGTGTTCTTCGTACCCTTCCAAAATTCACAGAATTTATCGTATTTATGTTTGTATCTCAGTTATACTAATTACAAATTTGGTTCTATTACTAGCATCGTATGCCTCGTTCCTTTCTGGTTATTTTGATAGTAACAGCTGGCAGTTTGGATACATTTTTCATTAAATAAACTCTATCTTAATGATAGCCTATCTTAAATATTATGTTGTTTTCAAATGTCTTCTGCTACACTTTGCAGATTCTATTTTTGTATTTTTAACATTTATTAAACTATCATTTATTTCTCTATTTTTAACACAATTATCTTATTGAAATTAACATATTATTATCTAAATTAGCTGTATCCAGCTGAACATTAACAATCCTTATAATATATTTGTTTATTATTATTTAATGGCTTCCTTACTTCATTATTACTTATTCAAAATTATTCTTACTTCCTACACTTATTATATTTGACATGGTTTGGTGACTTACACCTTTTTACATTATTTTTTTATCTCTATTTGTCTATACTCTGTATGGTCTCTTTATCATACACAACAAATTATTTTCATAATTTGTTTTGTCATCATTTGTTTGTTTATTCATTCAAGTTTAGGATTACTTTACTTCCTTCAGTATGGACTCCACATAAGTTGTTGTGAGTCATTATTTTGAGTTTTTATTATATTATGTATTATTCATTGAGTCATCTTAACTCATCTTATGCCATTCTCTTAGTTTACATAATTCATAATTAGGTTTTGTTCACCTTAACTGATAATACATCTTTCTACAAAATTTACCATCTTATAACATTTTTAAATACGTATAGTTTTTACATTGTTGTTTACATTGAGATCAATTATTCTTAGAATATATAACATTTGTTCTTTCATTAATTATTTTATCATCATTATTCATTATGCCTTAGCATACCCTTCTTTCAAGGTTAATCTAACATTTTGAACTCAGTTTTATTTTTACATTAATGGTTCATTTATTATAATTCATGATTATCAACAATATATTTCCTTTTGTTTGTTATACAAATTATTATTTTTCATTTACTCAGCTCATGTGCTGTTTATACTACTTTAATACATGTCAATATCAGTTCTTTCACCTTTAATTCTATTTATTGGGTTTGTCTTGTTTAATGGTTTCTTATGCTCACTAAACTAATCTATTTGGGAACTTATCTTTGTCAATGTGTCAGTCAAATCGTCTGGTTATGTTGTAGTGTCATTGAATGCTAATAGTAGATTTGCTACTAGTTATCAGCACTCCTGGTTGCTTAGTTAGTTGATTTTTATGGGACAATTTGTACTGTTACAATATACAAGGGGGTGACATTGAACACTTTTATAAGTTTCTGAAGGTATATGTCGTCATCAGATTTAATAAATGTATGTAAATAAATAAAACAAAATTTTATTTAATCATACATTAAGTTGTACTATTATTATTGCATTACATCAAGTACACATTGACTTTCTGAACGCACTGAATTTTGAAGAAACTGAATTTCAGCACTCAGAATCTTGCTGCATTTCTTTTTTGTTGCGACTCACACTCTCTCGCATATGTCAATGTGGGTATTGCAGTAGTCTTTAAAAATTCAATTTTTGCAGTGCCTTGTTTTATTTCTACAATTTCTATGAATCATTCTACAAATGTTCCTACATTTGTTTATCGTATTTTTTTGTATCAGCTTCAGATTCATAGCTAACTTCACATCCAAGATATTTAAAATGGCTCACTTGTTCTAAAGTACTGTTGTTTATAGCTATTTAAGTCTTCATTGCATTTTGAACTTTAAAAGCCACGGTTTTAGTCTTTTTCGTAGAAATTGTCACTGAATACGCTTGCTACTTCTTGTAATGAAAGTAAATGATCCTCACTTTCTTGATTAATAAAGGGTACCCCTGGTTAAGAGGGGCAAAATGCCCCTTGAAACCAATCATTTTTTTGACTATGTAGGTTTATTACAATTGTAAAAACATTACATTACACAAGGTTCTTAGTTTCCCATCTACCCCCTCTACAGAGGGAGGGTGAAAAATTGACTTTTTTCAGTCTTTATTTTTTTTCTCAATTTTTTCTCAATTTTTATGAAACGTAAAGTCAACCCAACCAAAAAGATCCAACAGTTCCTGCGACCGGTGAAAGACGCCAGGGATCCGCTCTCGTCGTGCAGGGTGTACAGTATTCCTTGTACGTGTGGCCAGGTCTACATAGGCACCACGAAGCGTAGTGTCCGGACGCGCCTCTCTGAACATCGGAGATACTGCCGCCTGGGCCAGCCGGAAAAGTCCGCAGTTGCTGAACACGCTCTTTCCCACGACGATCACCGGGTGATGTTTGATGAAGCCCGTGTGTTGTCTTCTGTCCGGGGTTACTTCACTCGCCTGCATTTGGAGTCCATCCATATTCATAAGAATGCGCCCGTCGCTATGAACCGCCGAGGTGAAAGCATCGCCTTAAATAGTGTCTGGCATGGTTTATTTTCCATGGCCAATCAGAATCGAGAATGATGAGCTGGCTTCTCATTGGTCCGCGTGATACACCTTAAGCGGCCAAAAAGTTATAAATAGAGACAACGTAGCCTTAACTCACTGTTGCTTGTTCCCAGTTCATTGGGAGACGTGTTCGGCGTGTCATCTATTCGAACACATTTTTTGCTACTGAAGATGGCCACCGGTGGTGTGGCCGAAACGTTTAGCTACAGTAGATCAAGCACTCGACCACGGCCTTTCAGCCCGGAAGTTTTAGTTAATCATAATGACACCGGCCGTGAAAGCCTACGTTCTAAGATTCATAAGTATACTTTACAGTTTATGTAGTTTTTGAATCCATAGTGTTAATAAGCCTTGGTTTTAATTAAAAAGTGTTGAAATAGAATTAAACTACACATTTATTAACAAATATTATTTCTATTATTTCATGCAGTCGAACCATGGCAGATTGAAATGGAGAACCTCTGTGTAAAACAGCAAAGCAAGATAATTCCAAATGTGTTCAATGTAATATTTGTATTCGAAAAATTATTGGAGTGGCCAAATCAGTGGATACTCGTGAAGATGCAAAGAAAATAATGGATGATTTTGGAGTTTTCGTTCAAGTTGGTGATAAGATGTGCTCAAAATGTCATACTAAGTTAAGGCTTCAAAGTGTATAATTAGGCGACAAGAAGAATCTCACTTAGAAAAAGTTAAAGGTCAAGAGGAGGCGCCTATACCAATCGCAGAACTACCAAGCATAGGACATCAAGAGGATCAAAATGAACATGGGGAGGGCAGAGAAATATCGAGCCAAGATATATTATCGACTACACCTTCTGAGTGTACTCTCTTCTACCTCTTTTCGCAAGCATCTATGACTTCTTCACAGACTTCAAATGATGATCCTTCGTATACATCAGAAGCTACACCACAAACTATTGAAGTAGTAGAAATGCCATTTGCACGTTCGGTTTCAAGTCACGGATATTGTTTAATTTGTCAATCAAAAAGTGATCTTCATGATGTTCTTTTTGAAGCAAGGATACAAGTATTCGTAAAGAGAAGAATCTTTATTCCAAAACACAACAGATGTTGTTTTATCCATACAATAAAAAATCGATTTTATGAGAGTGAAGTAGGAAAAATTTGTATTTATTCAAACATCAGCCTAGTAGAAATTACAGAACTTTCAAAGTTTATGGACGTTCTGTCTGTTAAAGTTGATTCTCAGTTATTCGATAAGATTGCCGATTTTTCTATTTCAGAGGAATGTGTTTATGCTCTTACAGGACAATCTTGGGAAAATATCATTTCACTTCGAAATATGATGGTCATCTATGAGAAATTCTGATAATCGCAATGTAACTCAAGCTGTTGTTGCATTCTTATGCAAATTAAAAACTGGCAAATCTGATAAAATAGTTTCTGCTATACTTGGTGTTGAAGATGAGAAGATGATTTCCGAATTCATTCACTCTGTTTTACAATGTTTCAAAAGGGACGTGTTACCTAAACATTTCGGTCTTCACTCTACTTCTAGGGAATATCTCATCAAAAATCACACTGCTGCAGCTGCACAAAAACTCCATACTTTAAGTAATCGTCTGGCTATTATTTGTGATGCTTCCTATATACGTCATCAGAAGAGTGCCAATAACACTTATCAGCGCAAATCTTACAGCGGTCAAAAAAAACCTCCTTGTGTAAGCCTTTCACTATAACTACAACAGATGGATATATTATTGATGTTCCTGGACCCTTTCTTGCTACAAAGAACGATCCCCAAATTTTAGACTATTTATTATCAGTTGAAAACGGACTAAGCACTATTCTAAAAGAAGGTGATATTTTCATTTTAGATAGAGGCTTTAGGGACATAGTAAGTACATTAAAAGAAAAAGGTTTTGTTGTACTGATGCCTGCTTTGAAAGGTAAACGTAATCAGTTAACAGCAAAAGAATCTAATGAATCCAGATTAGTTACAAAACTTCGATGGGTCATTGAGGCTGTACATGGAATAATTGGACAGAAATATAAGCTTTTGCCTCATCAGGTACATAATTCTCTTCTTCCTGATGCCAGTTTATACTGTCGAATAGCCTGCTTCCTTCAAAATCATTTTGGAAAACGATTAAATTCAGATAAAAGACTACTTGACGAAATTATCAGTCGGATGAATGCTACCAAAAATGATGTAAATACATTGGTTGTAAAAGTTGAAAATAATAACTGGAATAGAAAAGTAACACCGTTTCAGTTGTTATCTTCAGAGGAATTGCTCGATTTCCCAGAAATGTCATTAGACGAATTAAAAGTTTTTTTCACAGGATCTTATCAGCTTTCCCAATCTGTATCTTACTTAGCAGAAATTATAGATGAAAATGGTTCATTCCCTGCGAGTACGTTAAAAATTAAACCAGAGATTGTTCGATTTGAAGTGAGGTCAAGACATATAAACAGCAAAACGTATACATGCTATTTACATTATAACCCAAATAGTAGTGAAATGGATGGAATTAAGCGTTATTGTTGTAACTGTGCAAATGGTAATAGAACAATTGGATGTTGTTCACATATCGCTGCTGTTATTTATTACTTACCATACGGCAGATATTTGTCAAAAATTATACGGCCTGCAGAAGTTCTTACAAAATTATTTCATTTTGAGGAAGTGCAACCAGTTATTGAGGAAGATAGTGATGAAGATTAACTTTTTTACAACTTAATATTAGTTTTAAATATTTATTATTTTGTTGAATGTAATAAATATAAGTCTGCATTACATTTTTAAACTATTTAAAGATCTAACTTTCTACAATTGTAGTTCTGAGTAATTCTCATTACTGGCATACAAACTGTCAACTTAAAAGTTTTGCCAATATGTTTTTTCAAAATTTATAGGATAATACTTTTTGAATGTCTTAAAAAATGAATTACTTTATTATGTGTAAGAAACAAACAGTTTTATGTCTTTTTTGATAAACAACAAATAAATAAGGAGTCTTAATTTTTCAGAAATATCGTCTTAATTCTTCATCCCAACACAATATTTACTTCTTCTTCTTCTTCTCTGAAGCATCAGGCCCATGACCTGTTGTTCCATTTAAGCCGTGGTACAACCAGAGTTGTTAAATGAAATTCTTGTTTCTGTAAAATGGTTGCTATAGTAATAATTGATGTATTTAAGAATGTACGGAGTAAATAAAAATCTCTTTATTAAGCGTAAAAAAAAATCCTTATTTGAAACTAAAATATGTTGCATACTTTTCTAATTTAATACAAAAATATCGGTATGGAGAACCATACATAACTTCCATATTCTAAGATTTATATTTAAAATCATTTTCGAAATGAAATATTACCATAGAAACTACTTCTTTCTACTTACTGCTTCAGCCTTAACCACAGTACTGTGGTCACTAACGTATACCACCTCACGTTATCGCACTCGATTTTCACTGATGATGGAAGTCGATGGCACTGCCGAAACGTCTGGTTTGTAGAAAACATTGGACTACGGCTAAACAGCCCGGGAAGGAATTTTAACAAAAAACTACTTCTTTGTTGCCGATAACGTTGTACACATATATATCAGTGGTGAAGTTACATGGAGGCAATTGAGGCAATGCCTACCCTAAAAAAGTCTGTAGAATAAAAATTATAAATACGTATGAACTACATAACATAAAGATTATACATTGTTACTGCGACTGTCAAATTTATTAAACCGAAACGTGCTTTATTGAGCGACCGCTAGATGGTGACAGGTGAGATTCGGCATAGTTCGTTTAAAGCGAATGAGGCAACCTGAACTTGCCTCAGCGTTTTTTGTATACATCGTATGTAAGCAATGTAGTGGTGTGATAGGGAAGTGTAGGGAGGGGGGATTGTCCCGCGCTGTACACATAGAGCGTTGAGGCATGCCTCACTTCTGTGGTCCAAACAGTTAAGTTAAAGCGCCTGTGTTGTTTCTAAGTGTTTATTTTATGCGGTTATTAAAAGTGTCACTGTTATTCTGCTGAACTAACAGATGATCAAGATTGTTATTTGAATTATTTGTAACATTAAACATATATATAGAAACTAATCAAGTTTAAAAATTTGAAGTTCAATCAGTTGTATTATTGTGTATGACTAATACAAGGATTGTTCAATAGAAACACGTATAGAGCTGTAAAGCATTTTTTATTCAACGATTTTAAAAGAAGTCTCCAATAACATTAAGACATGAGTTCCACTGTTGCGCAAACCTGTAGATTCCCTGCTAGTAAAATTCTTACGGCTGTTTGTGGAACCATTCGGTTACAGCAAACTCTACTTCAGCGTCCGATTAGAACCACCGTCCTTTTAGTGATTCCTTAAAAAAAATTTAAGATAAGATTTTTGCCTACCCATTCATTAACTACTAGCTTCGCCAGTAAGCAAATTGATGTCCATTTTTTCGGCTTGCACGCGTTATGTTTGTGTGGGTTTCGGCACTTTCCATTTAAAAAGCGTGCAAGTGTAAGAAAATAAACATGAGTGAGGCCAGAAATAACGTGAATTGTGTGTGTGTGTGTGTGTGTGTGTGTGTGTGTGTGTGTGTGTGTGTGTCTTACCTGCCTTTCTATTGCTGTATTAAATGAAAAATATTATATTACATTAAAATGAAAAAATTATAATTTTATTGCCTGGCAACAAAATTATTTTATTTTTAACAATTACCATTGTTTCAAAAAGTTTAAATAAATTTTCAAGTACTTTACTCTTGTTAAAACGTAAAAGGTTGCAGGTAAACTACCCCTTCCCCTTAACCGATCTTCACCAAAATCGAAAGTCATTGAGACCTCTACAATTCAGGGACGTATGCAAGAAATTATTTGATTCTGTTTGAATTTGCGGCAGTTATCGTTTGCCATAGAAAATACGCTTGACAAAAAAACATTGCAGGTAAACTACCCCTTCCCCTTAACCGATCTTCACCAAAAACAATAGGTCTTGAGAACTCTACAATTTAGGGCTGTATGCAAATAATCTTTTGATTCTGTTTGAATTTGCGGCTGTTATCGTTTGACATAGGAAATACCCTTGTTAAAACATAAAACGTTACAGGTAAACTACCCCTTTCCCTTAACCGATCTTCACCAAAAACAATAGGTCTTGAGAACTCTACAATTCAGAGCTGTATGCGAAACATTATTTGATTCTGTTTGAAATTGCGGCTATCGTTTGCCAAAAAAAAAAAAATCGGTATGGAGAACCATACATGACTTCCATATTCTAAGATTTATATTTAAATCTTAATATCGCCTGCCAAGCGCGATATATTTTCTCTTATACATGATTTAGATTAAAATGGAAAAATTTTAATTTTATTGCCTGGCAACAAAATTATTTTATTTTTAACAATTACCATTGTTTGAAAAAGTTTAAATAAATTTTCAAGTGCTTTACTCTTGTTAAAACGTAAAAGGTTGCAGGTAAACTACCCCTTCCCCTTAACCGATCTTCACCAAAATCGAAAGTCCTTGAGACCTCTACAATTCAGGGACGTATGCAAAAAATTATTTGATTCTGTTTGAATTTGCGGCAGTTATCGTTTGCCATAGAAAATACGCTTGATAAAAAAACGTTGCAGGTAAACTACCCATCCCCTTAACCGATCTTCACCAAAAACAATAGGTCTTGAGTACTCTACAAATCTCAGGGCTGTATGCAAAACATTATTTGATTCTGTTTGAATTTGCGGCTATCGTTTGCCATAGAAAATACCCTTGTTAAAAAAACGTTGCAGATAAACTACCCCTTTCCCTCAACCGATCTTCACCAAAAACAATAGGTCTTGAGAACTCTACAATTTAGGGCTGTATGCAAATAATCGTTCGAGTCTGTTTGAATTTGCGGCTGTTATCGTTTGCCAAAAAAAAAAAATTTCCCTTGATAAAAAAAACCGTTGCAGGTAAACTACCCCTTTCCCTCAACCGATCTTCACCAAAAACAATAGGTCGCGAGTACTCTACAAATCAGGGCTGTATGCAAAAAATTATTTGATTCTGTTTGAATTTGCGGCAGTTATCGTTTGCCATAGAAAAAATCTACAGACACACACGGATAGACACACAGACACTTTTCGGAAAACGACTTTTTTTCATGTTTTGAGTGTAGTAGAATCAGAATCTGCAATAATCTCGAACACGATTTTTTTTGCCATCACCATACTTCCATTCCTTAAGGAATATGGAAGTAAAAATTTCCCTTGATAAAAAAAAACCGTTGCAGGTAAACTACCCCTTTCCCTCAACCGATCTTCACCAAAAACAATAGGTCGTGAGTACTCTACAAATCAGGGCTGTATGCAAAAAATTATTTGATTCTGTTTGAATTTGCGGCAGTTATCGTTTACCATAGAAAAAAATCTACAGACACACAGACACACACACAGACACTTTTCGGTAAACGATTTTTTTTCATGTTTTGAGTGTAGTACAATCAGAATCTGCAATAATCTCGAACACGATTTTTTTTGCCATCACCATACTTCCATTCCTTAAGGAATATGGAAGTAAAATATCGGTATGGAGAACCATGACTTCCATATTCTAAGATTTATATTTAAATCTTAATATCGCCTGCCAAGCGCGATATATTTACTCTTATACATGATGTACATTAAAATGAAAAAATTTTAATTTTATTGCTTGGCAACAAAATTATTTTATTTTTAACAATTACCATTGTTTGGAAAAGTTTAAATAAATTTTCAAGTACTTTACTCTTGTTAAAACCTAAAAAGGTTGCAGGTAAACTACCCCTTCCCCTTAACCGATCTTCACCAAAAACAAAAGGTCTTGAGTACTCTACAAATCAGGGCTGTATGCAAAACATTATTTGATTCTGTTTGAATTTGCGGCTGTTATCGTTTGCCATAGAAAATACCCTTGTTAAAAAAACGTTGCAGGTAAACTACCCCTTTCCCTCAACCGATCTTCACCAAAAACAATAGGTCTTGAGAACTCTACAATTTAGGGCTGTATGCAAATAATCTTTTGATTCTGTTTGAATTTGCGGCTGTTATCGTTTGCCAAAAAAAGAAAAAATTCCCTTGATAAAAAAAAACCGTTGCAGGTAAACTACCCCTTGCCCTTAACCGATCTTCACCAAAAACAATAGGTCACGAGTACTCTACAAATCAGGGCTGTATGCAAAAAATTATTAGATTCTGTTTGAATTTGCGGCAGTTATCATTTGCCATAGAAAAAAATACGCTTGATAAAAAATGTTGCAGGTAAACTACCCCTTCCCCTCAACCGATCTTCACCAAAAACAATAGGTCTTGAGTACTCTACAAATCAGGGCTGTATGCAGAAAATTATTTGATTCTGTTTGAATTTGCGGCTGTTATCGTTTGCCATAGAAAATACCCTTGTTAAAAAAACGTTGTAGGTAAACTACCCCTTTCCCTTATCCGATCTTCACCAAAAACAATAGGTCTTGAGAACTCTACAACTCAGAGCTGTATGCGAAACATTATTTGATTCTGTTTGAATTTACGGCTGTTATCGTTTGCCAAAAAAAAAAAAATTTCCCTTGATAAAAAAAACCGTTGCAGGTAAACTACCCCTTCCCCTCAACCGATCTTCACCAAAAACAATAGGTCGCGAGTACTCTACAAATCAGGGGCTGTATGCAAACAATTATTTGATTCTGTTTGAATTTGCGGCAGTTATCGTTTGCCATAGAAAATACGCTTGATAAAAAACGTTGCCGGTAAACTACCCCTTTCGGTTGAGGGAAAGGGGTAGTTTACCTGCAACGTTTTTTTAACAAGGGTATTTCCTATGGCAAACGATAACAGCCGCAAATTCAAACAGAATCATAAGATTATTTGCATACAGCCCTAAATTACAGAGTTCTCAAGACCTATTGTTTTTGGTGAAGATCGGGTAAGGGAAAGGGGTAGTTTACCTGTAACGTTTTATGTTTTAACAAGGGTATTTCCTATGGCAAACGATAACAGCCGCAAATTCAAACAGAATCAAAAGATGATTTGCATACAGCCCTAAATTTCAGAGTTCTCAAGACCTATTGTTTTTGGTGAAGATTGGTTGAGGGAAAGGGGTAGTTTACCTGCAACGTTTTTTTAACAAGCGTATTTTCTATGGCAAACGATAACAGCCGCAAATTCAAACAGAATCAAATAATGTTTTGCATACAGCCCGGATTTGTAGAGTACTCAAGACCTGTTGTTTTTGGTGAAGATCGGTTAAGGGGAAGGGGTAGTTTACCTGCAACGTTTTTTTATGAAGCGTATTTTCTATGGCAAACGATAACAGCCGCAAATTCAAACAGAATCAAATAATTGTTTGCATACGTGCCTGAATGGCAGAGGTCTCAATGACTTTCGATTTTGGTGAAGATCAGTTAAGGGGAAGGGGTAGTTTACCTGCAACCTTTTACGTTTTAACAAGAGTAAAGTACTTGAAAATTTATTTAAACTTTTTGAAACAATGGTAATTGTTAAAAATAAAATAATTTTGTTGCCAGGCAATAAAATTATAATTTTTTCATTTTAATGTAATATAATATTTTTCATTTAATACAGCAATAAAAAGGCAGGTAAGACACAGCCTGGCTGTTTGGGTGAAAATGATTTTAAACATAAATCTTAGAATATGGAAGTCATGTATGGTTCTCCATACGGATATTTTTTCATGTTTTGAGTGTAGTAGAATCAGAATCTGCAATAATCTCGAACACGATTTTTTTTGCCATCACCATACTTCCATTCCTTAAGGAATATGGAAGTAAAAATCTACAGACACACACACAGACACACATACAGACAGACACACACACAGACACTTTTCGGAAAACGACTTTTTTTCATGTTTTGAGTGTAGTAGAATCAGAATCTGCAATAATCTCGAACACGATTGTTTTTGTCATCACCATACTTCCATTCCTTAAGGAATATGGAAGTAAAACAAGCTTTAAATGAGTTAAGCAAATATCACACACACACACACACACACACACACACACACACACACACACACACACACACACACACACACACACACACACACACACACACACACACACACACACACACACACACACACACACACACACACACACACACACACACACACACACACACACACACACACACACACACACACACACACACACACACACACACACACACACACACACACACACACACACACACACACACACACACACACACACACACACACACACACACACACACACACACACACACACACACACACACACACACACACACACACACACACACACACACACACACACACACACACACACACACACACACACAATGTGTGTGCACACATAAGAGTAATATTACTAAATTGTAGCTCATTTAAATATAAAAATAAGCTTAAAAATAACAAAAATTCACGAATTCCAATTTATTTATTTAAAAAAATGACCTTGTATTATATATTATGAAAGAAAATAATATAATTTTACATTTTTAATATTATTTAGAGTACTAGCTACTGTCAGGATAACAAAACCCCCTAAAAATAGCCGAAAAATTTATTTTTTGCGTTTTTGAGGATGGCCCACCACTCGAAAAAATCTGAAAAAATTTTAGTATACAAAGATTGCTAAAATACACTTTTTAAAACAAAAAATATGCCTGTAGCTCTTTTGGGACTTGAGATATAGCATTTTGTAACTTTTTCGAATTTTTTTAGAAACAATCCCATGATCCCATGGGGACCATAATTTTTTAGTTTATTATTTTTGATGCCAAAAATGTGATCAAATTTTTTGGAAACTGTACGTTTCATAAAAATTTAGATAAAAAATAAAGATTGAAAAAAGTCAATTTTTCACTCTCCCTCTGTAGAGGGGGTAGATGGGAACCTAAGAACTTTGTGTAATGTAATGTTTTTACAATTGTAATAAACCTACATAGTCAAAAAAATGAATGGTTTCAAGGGGCATTTTGCCCCTCTTAACCAGGGGTACCCTTTATCATCTTCATATAGCAAGGAACTCATACAAATGGATTAGTTAAACAGTATTTCTGAGGTCACTGCAGATTTCCATGGTCTCGACATGTGTTAAAACACACACACACACACACACACACACACACACACACACACACACACACACACACACACACACACACACACACACACACACACACACACACACACACACACACACACACACACACACACACACACACACACACACACACACACACACACACACACACACACACACACACACACACACACACACACACACACACACACACACACACACACACACACACACACACACACACACACACACACACACACACACAGAGAGAGAGAGAGAGAGAGAGAGAGAGAGAGAGAGAGAGAGAGAGAGAGAGAGAGAGAGAGAGAGAGAGAGAGAGAGAGAGACGCGTGCGCGCACGTAAACACGTAAATATAGAATTCAAAGGATGCTTTGCTTGTTGATTAGCTGGACTTCTTAACAGAAGACTGAGCAACAAGTTGTTTAATTTTTCAATATGAGCTGATTGTGGCCATCTGGGCTTAGATGTATGTGTTGTGTTCCCTTACTTTATCACTTAATTTTTACATTTGCAACTGAGATGGTAATGGCATGTTTGGAAATCAAATATACTAACTTTAGTGTACCCACACTGGATAGATCCGTGACCTCCTTTTCCTTATCTGCTTGTACCTAGTACTGGAGAAAAAAAATATTTTTATGACCACTGAAATGTGGCACCTGTTGCTAAAAGGGTTAACAGTAGAGTCCCTTGCAGTGGACTTCTCCAGTGTATTGAAGGATACTGTACTTATGATGAAGAGAGAGAATCAGACAGCAAGCTGGTTTTGTTGGATGAGTTGGTCTGTAGAATCAACCAGTGGTGGTGTCCTTGGCCACAGAGTCTATTGGAAACCGACACATACTGACTTCTACTTGTATTTTGACTAATCACTACCCCAGACAGAATCGTGTCTTAATAAAGACACTGGTTAGCTGGGCTTTGCTTAGTGGAGCCCCCAGTATCTTGATGAGGAGCTTGGACATCTTGATCCAATTTTGCAATCAAATGGTTACTCTGCTGCATAGGTGAAGAGAGCCATGTGGCTGCATAGATCTAGCTGGTCGGTTGCATCTGAAGAGAAACGTGGTTGGCACAGCATTTTTGCCCTATGTCAGGAGTGTGATAAACCTCATCAGAAAGTTGCTTGTGAGGGATGTGGTGTGCGTACTTTGTTCTGATACAGAAGATCAAACAGTGCCTATAATTGGTGAAGGATGCCAGGGGATCCGCTTTCCTTGTGCAGGGTATACAGTGTACTGTGCTCTTGCAGAAAAGTATACTTTGACACCATCAAATGCACATGTGTATCAGTGAAAACAGGTGATGCTGCTGTCTGGCTGACTGCATAAGTCTGTTGTAGCAGAACAACAGATGTGCTGTTCAAAGAAGGCCATACTATCTTGCTTGGAGAGAACCCGTTCCTGTCCTTGACTTGGTGGTACTTTGCTCAATTACAGCCGGGGGGGGGGGGGGATTAACCATTAGGCTGACTAGGGTGTAGCCTAGGGCGCGGCACTTTGGGGGGTACAAAATTTTAGCTAAAAAATAATAAAATTTTACAGCTAAATGTAAAATTGGTAATAAATTACAAGGATAAAAATTTGAGTTTATTTTGAACACAGGCGCTTGTTTGTGAGAAATTATGGTAAAACTGTACATAAATAATATAAGTGCTTTCCAAACTGGTTTCTCCGGTTATGAGTCATCGGTGACGAATCCTTAGATTCGTTTCTGCTTAATTTGGACAGACGAAAATCAGTTTACAGTGATATACTCGTACATGACAAGTTTGGTTTGTTATGGAAATTACGTGAACTTTCTGAATTAAATAATGATATAATAAGACAAAAATCTAATCACCTTCTAGAAAATTATGCTGTTGACTTGGATCAGACATTTCCTGATGAGTGTGTGCATTTAGCTCAGTTTTCAAAAGACTGGACCTGTCAACCCGGAACAAGAAAGAGAAGAAACGAAGAAAAAGCGATCTGAAGCAAAACCACTGTTAAATTTTTTGAAAACACTTAACTTAGAATCAATGTTTCCTAATGTTGAGATAGCTTTGCGCATTTTCCTTACTATGTCCGTCACTATTGCAGTGGCGAAAGATCTTTTTCAGCTTTGAAGAGGGTGAAGAATTATTTACGCTCAACTTTGCGCCAGGATAAACCGACCAGTTTAGCTCTCTAGTTCATTGAAAGTGACTTTCTGCAAGGACTTGATTTCAGTGAGGTGATTAAAACGTTCGCTCAATCTAAAGCGAGAAAAAAAGAATCTAGCTTGAAGTTTACATGAGCCTTAACAAATCCACAAGATATTTAACTGATTGTCTTCTTTGTGTTAATGATGTTAAATGTACCCTTAATAAAATTGTTATAATTCTGTAACTACTTAGTTAATTTTTTCCTTATAATAGCCATGCAAACTACAAATGGTTGAAGGTGTAACCCTAAAACAATCTCAGAAAAATAGCCTAAGTTTTCAATTCATGAGACTATTTCCAAAAACAGTAAGATATTTGAAATATTCCTAACTAAGAAATATATTGTAGGGTGTTTAAGTGTTTAAAGCTTCATTCAGCTCCTTGGAAATAAACATAAGAGTATTGTATTGGAGTTGAGGGGGAGGCTAAAATATAATTAGCCTAGGGCGCCAAGATACCTTAATCCGTGGGTTTTTCGTTGTTGTTGGTGTTCTTCGTACCCTTCCAAAATTCACAGAATTTATCGTATTTATGTTTGTATCTCAGTTATACTAATTACAAATTTGGTTCTATTACTAGCATCGTATGCCTCGTTCCTTTCTGGTTATTTTGATAGTAACAGCTGCCAGTTTGGATACATTTTTCGTTAAATAAACTCTATCTTAATGATAGCCTATCTTAAATATTATGTTGTTTTCAAATGTCTTCTGCTACACTTTGCAGATTCTATTTTTGTATTTTTAACATTTATTAAACTATCATTTATTTCTCTATTTTTAGCACAATTATCTTATTGAAATTAACATATTATTATCTAAATTAGCTGTATCCAGCTGAACATTAACAATCCTTATATTTGTTTATTATTATTTAATGGCTTCCTTACTTCATTATTACTTATTCAAAATTATTCTTACTTCCTACACTTATTATATTTGACATGGTTTGGTGACTTACACCTTTTTACATTATTTTTTTATCTCTATTTGTCTATACTCTGTATGGTCTCTATCATACACAACAAATTATTTTCATAATTTGTTTTGTCATCATTTGTTTGTTTATTAATTCAAGTTTAGGATTACTTTACTTCCTTCAGTATGGACTCCACATAAGTTGTTGTGAGTCATTATTTTGAGTTTTTATTATATTATGTATTATTCATTGAGTCATCTTAACTCATCTTATGCCATTCTCTTAGTTTACATAATTCATAATAAGGTTTTGTTCACCTTAACTATAATACATCTTTCTACAAAATTTACCATCTTATAACATTTTTAAATACGTATAGTTTTTACATTGTTGTTTACATTGAAGTCAATTATTCTTAGAAGATATCATTTGTTCTTTCATTAATTATTTTATCATCATTATTCATTATGCCTTAGCATACCCTTCTTTCAAGGGTAATCTAATATTGTGATTACAGTTTTATTTTTACATTAATGGTTCATTTATTATAATTCATGATTATCAACAATATATTTCCTTTTGTTTGTTATACAAATTATTATTTTTCATTTACTCAGCTCATGTGCTGTTTATACTACTTTAATACATGTCAATATCAGTTCTTTCACCTTTAATTCTATTTATTGGGTTTGACTTGTTTAATGGTTTCTTATGCTCACTAAACTAATCTATTTGGGAACTTATCTTTGTCAATGTCTCAGTCAAATCGTCTGGTTATGTTGTAGTGTCATTGAATGCTAATAGTAGATTTGCTACTGGTTATCATCACTTCTGGTTGCTTAGTTAGTTGAGTTTATGGGACAGTTTGTACTGTTACAAAACAAACAAAGCATGCCTCCTCTCCAAAGTTGATCATTTTTGAAAACAGATTTTATCTGGTTGATAAAATTATCAATTTATACTTTTTCAGTTTCTTCATAATATTTCTTTATTGAGGATTGATTAAAAGTTCCCTTTACTTTCTTGGTGGTAGGGTTCATTGTGGTATAAGTGTTGTTGGAGTTGTATTTTGTTATGACATATGGTCCTGTATATAGTAACAATAGCTTTTTTGTGATTCCCTCCATTGTACTGGGCAGTTCACGGTTTCTCAACAATACTTTTTCTCCTATTTTATAAGTTATGGCATGTAGTTGATTCTCTAGGTACTTCTTCTTTGGTTTTTCTATTTTCTCTTCAATTCTATTATACAACTTGATTTTATTGAACTGGTATTCTGGTTGATTGGGGAAGTTGATAATGTCTCCAATTTCTCGAGGTGGTGGTTTTTCATACATTACTGTGTACGGTGTGGACTCGATGGTTTGATGATACGACAGGTTTAGGAATTCTTCGGCTGCTGCTAGGTATTCTTGCCATCTCCTTTGTTGGTCGTAGCAGTAGGTTCTTAATATCCTGCCTACCTCTCTCAATACCCTCTCTGTAGGATTGCTGCTAGGATGATAGACTGAAATCTTGTAGGTTCTGATTCCTTGTTCTAGGAGAGCATGTTTCCACCTTTTTCCCTTAAATCGGGTTCCATGGTCTGTAATATGGAGGTTGGTTTTCCTACCTCAGGCACATACTGTTTTATCACTATAACTATAATCTTTTTGGTGGTAGCTTGATTGATGGGATATAGTTTGGTAAATTTGCTAAAATGGTCTAAAATTATTATTATGAATTTGTATCTGTGTCGACCCCCACTGCGCGGAAATGGTCCACAGATGTCCAGAAATACCTTCTCCAATTTATGTGTAGATGTTATTGGAATCATGACTCCCTCCTTTCTTTCATTATTGCACTTGACCAATTGACATACGTGGCACGTTTGAATGTATTTTCTCACCTTTCTGTTAATATCCTTTATTAAAATCTTCTAGAGCTTTCACTACCTTCAGAGCACCCATATGCCCATATCGAACATGGTAGTCAATTATGAAGGTTTTTTCTTTGGTTGCTGGTATTACTATTTCCCAATTGTCTTGGTGTGGTTTTTGCCTTATGAATAATATATCATTATGTGTACAGTAATATGGGGTGATTTTTTCGTCTGATTCTTTCAATCTATTTCGAAGTTTTTCTAATTTTGTATCTAATTTTTGAAGTTGTTTTATGTCACTAATGATGGTCTCCAAGTCTGCTCTGCTTTTCAGAATGTGATATACTTTTGCTATTTCTTCCTTTTCACCCTCAAAAGTCTGGTCGTCCAGGTTGATGCGAGATAGTATGTCTGCGACTACATTCTTCCTTCTGGGTATGTACTCCCAATTTATTTCATACTCCTGTAACATGAGCACCCATCTGGTTAGTCGTCCATGGCTTATCTTGCATCGTTTCAGGAAAGATATTGATTTATGGTCACTCCGGACTGTTATGGGGGTATCCAAGTATGTATGTCCTGAACTTACTACAGGCGAAAACTACACTCAACAACACTTTTTCTGTGACGTTGTAGTTCCACTCACAACTGTTCAGTACCCAGCTGGCAAACTAACGACTATGTGTTGTCCCTCTTCGTCCTCTTGATACAAAGCTGCTCCTAGACTCACATTACTGGCGTCACAATTCAGAAAAAACAGTTTGTTAAAATCTGGATGGTGCAGCATGACTGATTTTAAAAACTTCTCCTTAATTAATTGTAAGGTTGTATCCTGGTCCTTATCCATTTGTCCTTGGAAGATAGCTGTCCCTTAAATTGAGCGGTTAGTTCAGAATAATTGTTTTGGAACTTGCGATAATAATTGCATATCCCTAGAAATGACTGCAGTTGTTTTCTATTTTTTGGTGTAGGGAATTGCTGTATCGCCTGTACCTTCTCTTGTGATGGGGATATGCCAAACTCTGTCAAGTTGAATCCTAAATATTTTACTTCATTGGCAATAAACTTTGACTTGTCTAGTTTTAAAGTGACATTGTTTTCTGATAACTTCCTTAAAACTTGTTCTACACGTTCGCAATGATCTTCCCAATTTGCTGACGTTATCAACAAATCGTCAATGTACACGGTGGTGAATTTGAGTGTTTCTTGGCCTAATACCTGTTCCATACATTTGACGAAAATGGCTACAGAGTTTATTAGTCCAAAAGGCAGTCTTTTGAACTGGTAGTTCCTCACGTCAAAGATGAATGCCATATATTTTCTGCTACTTAGGTGAAGTTCTACCTGCCAATATCCGCAGACAGTATCCCATGTGCTGATGAATTTGGTTCCATGGAATTTCTTTAAGATCTCTTCTATTTCACCAGGAGACGTTCGGTTGTTGATTATCATTTTGTTAATCTCTCTTGCGTCGAGACATATACGTATTTTACCATTTTTCTTGGGTACGGCCACTATGGGGCTGGTGTATGGAGAATGACTGTGTTCTATGATATCGTCGTCCATCATGCATTGTATTTCTGCTCTTATGGCATCTTTTAACGAATATGCAATAGGATAGGATTTTTTATGAAAGTCTACGGGTTCTTTAAATGTTATCTTACACTGATAATCTTTCACTTTACCAGGGGCATCGGAAAAAATGTGTCGATATCTGTTGTAAATTGTTATTAATCTTTCCACTTGTACTTCATCAATTTTGATACCTGTATTTTCTTTACTGAATGTTCTTATCTCTTCTAATTTGCTACGCCATAATTCTTGGTTGTTTTCTTCATATCTAATTCCCTCTTGTGGTGTATAATCTCTACAATAATAATTTTCACTTACTTGGTAGTTGGTACGGATCGAAGAGGCTCTATTGGCATCCATTAACTCCGCTGTCCATATTCCATCTTCTGAAGTCAGAGATACTATTCCTCTGCTCAGGTCAATAATCGCTGAATCCTGTCTTAATACATCACATCCAATTAGTATATTAAACAGTAGCCCACTCGCTACTAAAAAAGCCACTGGGATAATTACACCCTTACTTCTGAGGTCCACTGATACTTGTTTCTTTACTGATTTGTTCTGGCATCCTGTAGCTCCGATTAGAATAAGATTGTGTACAGGCAATGTAGGTAAAATGGTTCGACACTTAGCTTGAATTCTCTCTAGTTCCGTGCTGTCAATGAGTGATACATTGGAACCCGTATCTATCATTACTTTTGATATGATCCCGTTGATTTCTGCACTTATATAAATGATCTCATTGTCATGATGCGGCATACTCACAGCCTCCTCTTCCATCAAATCTTCTCTGATGTTTTTCAAATAATGGTTGTTGATGATTGTGATGTCATTGTCTCTCGTCGAATTGTCTGGTATTTGTTTGTTCCCAACAGATTGGTTCAGTGATGGGCCTTCTCGTGTTCTCACTGCCCTCTCTAGTTTAAGTGTTGGTTCCCGTCGTTGTTCCAGTTATCCTGTGGATTTTGCGGTTGGTTAGACTCGCTCCAGGATTGTTGTCGACGTGTTCGTCGTTCCTTCTATCTTGCTCGTCCTCCACACTTCTGTTTTGTCCTCCTCGTATGGGTCGCTGTCGAATCTTCTGTACGATTGATAGTATGGCCTCCGGTATCCTCGATTGTGACCCTGGATATAGTTGACTCGAGGTCGGTAGTTTCTATTTTGGTTATAATTCTTATTACCACGATAGTTCGGCCGATTGTTATTATTATTTCCCGTGTTCTCCCGGTTATCATTATTATTACCTGGGTGTACTTGGTTGGAATTGTTCTGGTTTATGTTGTTATTATTGTGGTTACCAGGATTATTGCTATTATTAGAGTGATAGCGATTATATCGGTTGTCAGTGTTTCTAGTGTAAGGGGTGTCCTTGGGTCAGTCTTGTTGGTAATATCTTCTTTGTGTTGCCCTGTCAAGGAGTTTCTCCATCTGGATTACAAATTTGGTTCTATTACTAGCATCGTATGCCTCGTTCCTTTCTGGTTATTTTGATAGTAACAGCTGCCAGTTTGGATACATTTTTCATTAAATAAACTCTATCTTAATGATAGCCTATCTTAAATATTATGTTGTTTTCAAAATGTCTTCTGCTACACTTTGCAGATTCTATTTTTGTATTTTTAACATTTATTAAACTATCATTTATTTCTCTATTTTTAACACAATTATCTTATTGAAATTAACATATTATTATCTAAATTAGCTGTATCCAGCTGAACATTAACAATCCTTATAATATATTTGTTTATTATTATTTAATGGCTTCCTTACTTCATTATTACTTATTCAAAATTATTCTTACTTCCTACACTTATTATATTTGACATGGTTTGGTGACTTACACCTTTTTACATTATTTTTTTATCTCTATTTGTCTATACTTTGTATGGTCTCTTTATCATACACAACAAATTATTTTCATAATTTGTTTTGTCATCATTTGTTTGTTTATTAATTCAAGTTTAGGATTACTTTACTTCCTTCAGTATGGACTCCACATAAGTTGTTGTGAGTCATTATTTTGAGTTTTTATTATATTATGTATTATTCATTGAGTCATCTTAACTCATCTTATGCCATTCTCTTAGTTTACATAATTCATAATAAGGTTTTGTTCACCTTAACTATAATACATCTTTCTACAAAATTTACCTTCTTATAACATTTTTAAATACGTATAGTTTTTACATTGTTGTTTACATTGAGATCAATTATTCTTAGAATATATAACATTTGTTCTTTCATTAATTATTTTATCATCATTATTCATTATGCCTTAGCATACCCTTCTTTCAAGGTTAATCTAACATTGTGATTACAGTTTTATTTTTACATTAATGGTTCATTTATTATAATTCATGATTATCAACAATATATTTCCTTTTGTTTGTTATACAAATTATTATTTTTCATTTACTCAGCTCATGTGCTGTTTATACTACTTTAATACATGTCAATATCAGTTCTTTCACCTTTAATTCTATTTATTGGGTTTGACTTGTTTAATGGTTTCTTATGCTCACTAAACTAATCTATTTGGGAACTTATCTTTGTCAATGTGTCAGTCAAATCGTCTGGTTATGTTGTAGTGTCATTGAATGCTAATAGTAGATTTGCTACTAGTTATCAGCACTCCTGGTTGCTTAGTTAGTTGATTTTTATGGGACAATTTGTACTGTTACAATATACAAGGGGGTGACATTGAACACTTTTATAAGTTTCTGAAGGTATATGTCGTCATCAGATTTAATAAATGTATGTAAATAAATAAAACAAAATTTTATTTAATCATACATTAAGTTGTACTATTATTATTGCATTACATCAAGTACACATTGACTTTCTGAACGCACTGAATTTTGAAGAAACTGAATTTCAGCACTCAGAATCTTGCTGCATTTCTTTTTTGTTGCGACTCACACTCTCTCGCATATGTCAATGTGGGTATTGCAGTAGTCTTTAAAAATTCAATTTTTGCAGTGCCTTGTTTTATTTCTACAATTTCTATGAATCATTCTACAAATGTTCCAACATTTGTTTATCGTATTTTTTTTGTATCAGCTTCAGATTCATAGCTAACTTCACATCCAAGATATTTAAAATGGCTCACTTGTTCTAAAGTACTGTTTATAGCTATTTAAGTCTTCATTGCATTTTGAACTTTAAAAGCCACGGTTTTAGTCTTTTTCGTAGAAATTGTCACTGAATACTCTTGCTACTTCTTGTAATGAAAGTAAATGATCCTCACTTTCTTGATTAATAAATTTGTCATCTTCATATAGCAAGGAACTCATACAAATGGATTAGTTAAACAGTATTTCTGAGGTCACTGCAGATTTCCATGGTCTCGACATGTGTTAAAACACACACACACACACACACACGCGCGCGCGCGCGCGCACACACGCAGAGAGAGAGAGAGTGAGAGAGACGCGTGCGCGCACGTAAACACATAAATATAGAATTCAAAGGATGCTTTGCTTGTTGATTAGCTGGACTTCTTAACAGAAGACTGAGCAACAAGTTGTTTAATTTTTCAATATGAGCTGATTGTGGCCATCTGGGCTTAGATGTATGTGTTGTGTTCCCTTACTTTATCACTTAATTTTTACATTTGCAACTGAGATGGTAATGGCATGTTTGGAAATCAAATATACTAACTTTAGTGTACCCACACTGGATAGATCCGTGACCTCCTTTTCCTTATCTGCTTGTACCTAGTACTGGAGAAAAAAAATATTTTTATGACCACTGAAATATGGCACCTGTTGCTAAAAGGGTTAACAGTAGAGTCCCTTGCAGTGGACTTCTCCAGTGTATTGAAGGATACTGTACTTATGATGAAGAGAGAGAATCAGACAGCAAGCTGGTTTTGTTGGATGAGTTGGTCTGTAGAATCAACCAGTGGTGGTGTCCTTGGCCACAGAGTCTATTGGAAACCGACACATACTGACTTCTACTTGGTGATGCTGCTGTCTGGCTGACTGCATAAGTCTGTTGTAGCAGAACATGTGCTGATCAAAGAAGGCCATACTATCTTGCTTGGAGAGAACCCGCTCCTGTCCTTGACTTGGTGGTACTTTGCTCAATTACAGCCCGGGGGGGGGGGGATTAACCATTAGGCTGACTAGGGTGTAGCCTAGGGCACGGCGCTTTGGGGGGTACAAAATTTTAGCTAAAAAATAATAAAATTTTACAGCTAAATGTAAAATTGGTAATAAATTACAAGGATAAAAATTTGAGTTTATTTTGAACACAGGCGCTTGTTTGTGAGAAATTATGGTAAAACTGTACATAAATAATATAAGTGCTTTCCAAACTGGTTTCTCCGGTTATGAGTCATCGGTGGCGAATCCTTAGATTCGTTTCTGCTTAATTTGGACAGACGAAAATCAGTTTACAGTGATATACTCGTACATGACAAGTTTGGTTTCTTATGGAAATTACTTGAACTTTCTGAATTAAATAATGATATAATAAGACAAAAATCTAATCACCTTCTAGAAAATTATGCTGTTGACTTGGATCAGACATTTCCTGATGAGTGTGTGCATTTAGCTCAGTTTTTAAAAGACTATGGACCTGTCAACCCAGAACAAGAAAGAGAAGAAACGAAGAAAAAGCGATCTGAAGCAAAACCACTGTTAAATTTTTTGAAAACACTTAACTTAGAATCAGTGTTTCCTAATGTTGAGATAGCTTTGTGCATTTTCCTTACTATGTCCGTCACTACTGCAGTGGCGAAAGATCTTTTTCAGCTTTGAAGAGGGTGAAGAATTATTTACGCTCAACTTTGCGCCAGGATAAACTGACCAGTGTAGCTCTCTAGTTCATTGAAAGTGACTTTCTGCAAGGACTTGATTTCAGTGAGGTGATTAAGACGTCGCTTAATCTAAAGCGAGAAAAAAAGAATCTAGCTTGAAGTTTACATGAGCCTTAACAAATCCACAAGATATTTAACTGATTATCTTCTTTGTGTTAATGATGTTAAATGTACCCTTAATAAAATTGTTATAATTCTGTAACTACTTAGTTAATTTTTTCCTTATAATAGCCATGCAAACTACAAATGGTTGAAGGTGTAACCCTAAAACAATCTCAGAAAAATAGCCTCAGTTTTCAATTCTTGAGACTATTTCCAAAAACAGTAAGATATTTGAAATATTCCTAACTAAGAAATATATTGTAGGGTGTTTAAGTATTTAAAGCTTCATTCAGCTGCTTGGAAATAAACATAAGAGTAGCGTATTGGAGTTGAGGGGGGGGGGCTAAAATATAATTAGCCTAGGGTGCCAAGATACCTTAATCCGGCCCTGATTACAGCGGGAGGCTATCGGAATCCACAAGTGCGGTAACAATAGTATGAATAAGTGAGACGTGAAATGTGCAGTGTCCTAAGTCTCCAATTGGACACCTGCCACTGTGTCAATATTTTAAATATTTATTTAATTTTAATTAGTTGGGTGGCATGAAGCTTCCCTCGAATTCCCTCGGATTATATCACCAGGGCTATCAAATGGGGTTGCTTCCAAGAGTCACTTGTACTTGGTATATATTTGCCAAGTCTAGCGATCAAGGGATTGTGGGTAACTCTGGCCGCCCATTTTCAGTAGGTGTCATCAAGTGCATGGACACCCGGTCCTCGTCAAAGTGCACATGAAGAGAACCTGCAGGGGACTTTACATGCTAGTGTAAGTCTCCGGTCTGGAGTGAGTTTCTGTGACAGCTGGCCAGGAATCCCCAAACAGGACAGGCATAGGTAATCACCGACAACACATAGTGTTGACGATGAGCTTCCCTAGCTGAAGGCTCACCGCTGGACTCAAAAGCATGGGCCAAATTCTATGGAGTTGCACCAAAGCATGTTGACGGATCTTCAGAGCATGGGTGCACCAGGTGAGTCGGAATGTAGGTGAAGCCCGAGGTACTTTGCGCCCTTGGTCTATGATAACTTGGACTGAGCCTATAGTTAGTGGCTGAGGATGCTTGAGGCGACATGAGAATATTACTGTTGCGCTCTTAGTAGCATTGATGGCAACTCTTCAGTTCTTGGCATACCCGACATATGCATCAAACTGGTGCTGGAGCATGCTGTCATGAAACCGCAGTGACCTCCTGCGCGCCCTGGCACACAAAATGGCCGTGTAGCTGGTCCTGGCCCTAACCGGCGAGAGGGATTCCCACCTCTCACTGGTTCATCTGCCAAGGTCCTGGCATCAACTCCGGTTGCTTCCGGTGCCGCTGTCCCGCCTGCAGTCGTTGATTCGGTGCCGCCTGCAGCGGGCTCAACCCCGGCACCTGCCGGAGCGCCCGCACCTACCTACACGGCCAAAACCTGTCCAGCCTCCAGCTCATAAGGGCAAGTCCAAGCACCCTCGTCGCCGCCGGAACTCTGCCGGCCGACCTACTTCACAGGTTCTACCTGTACCAACTCTGCAGGCTCGACCCACCCCCAGTCCTCAACCTCAACCTCCCAGCGAGCAGACTATTACTCAGACCATCAGCGCCATCTGGTACCCCTGCCGAGGTCAGTCAGGCTTGTCCTCCGGTGTCCCAGGAATCTTCTCGGGCGTCGGCTGATCCCCTGAACAATCTTGTTGCATCAATCAGGACTGCTCGTGACAAAACCACAGTGCTTGCTTTGGTCTTCCAGTCCCTAGCTACCCTTTTTCCCTTACTTCCCCTGAATGGCTAATAGCCTGAGGATCGTTGCGTGGAACGCCTTTGGCTTGCTCCCAGATGTTCTGAACTGATGACTTTCGTGATGGAGTATGATGTTGATGTCATACTTCTTACCGAGACTCATCTGGCTCATTACCACTCGTTTTCCCTTCCTGCCTACATCTGTTATCGTCAGGATCGTCCTCAACGGCCTCACTGTCCCCTCTTGGGGGGCACAGCTGTCTTAGTCCACAGGCGGATATCCCACAGGCCTTTGCCTCCTCTGGACACATCTATTATTTAAGGCTGCGCGGTGGCGGTGGATGCCGGCGGATTGGAGCTGCGTGTTGTTTCTGCGTACCTCCGGCCTGGCCGGCGAACTCCGCCACCGCCTGAGGAGTGGGACGCCCTCCTCGACCACCCCCTCTCAACCATTGTAACCGGCGACTTAAACGTCAAACACCCATCATGGAACAGCCGCGTTGCCAACGCCTATGGAAATTCTCTGTACCGGTTCGTCTCTGACGACCCGGCACTTAATGTCATATCGGCCTTGAAGACCCTACCTACTACCCCTTTCACGGCCACCGGCCAGACGTTCTTGAGATAGTAGTTGTCAAGAACGTGGCCCGTCACACATCGAGGTCTCGTCTGTGTCGGATCTCTCATCCGATCACAATCCCCTTGTTATAACTATTCGAGAGCTGTCGGCTTCACCCCAACCTCCCGTTCAGATTGTTCGGAGAGTCAACTGGCGCTCCTATCATGACGAGCTCTCTCGACGGTTGCTCTCCCAGCGGACCCTATCATCACTCGTGACGATCTGGATCTCCGCTCCAAAAATCTTCAGGAGTTGGTCCAAGGTGTCATGGATTGATACACCTACGCACTCGAGGTAAACCATCGTAAATCGGCCCCTCCTCTGGAAGTACTCCATGCCATCTGGCTTCGGCGCAAGCTCCGCCGCAGATGGCAAAGGACCCGTGATCCAGTTGTTAAGCGACGATTTCAACAACAGTCCCTTTACGTCAGCAGCTTCTGCGGGACATAAACTCTGATCGATGGGACTCATACCTTGAGTCCCTTGAAGTCGACCACGCCTCCATCTGGAGAGCGGTGAGTAGACTGACCCGCGAGAAGAGAACTCGCAACCTGCTGGAAACTCCGAACGGGATTGTGTCTTCGCAGAAGGCAAGGTTGAGGTCTTCGCCGACTGCATGGAGTCACAATTTACTGTTCATCGAGGCGTCTCAGACCCTGCCCACTCGGCTGAGGTCTGGGACTTCCTATGTGGTTATTTTTCTCACCCTCCCGTTCGACAGAGACGAACTCGTTTCGTCTATCTGCCGACTAAACCGCCGTCGCACCCCCGGTCCTGACCGGATCGGGGCCGCTACACTACAAAATTTCCTGGCCTCAGGCGTTGTCCTCTTGCTCGAGCTGTTCAACCCTTGTCTCCGGCTACAGTACTTTCCCCGCCTGTGTAAATCTGCCAACATCGTAATGATACCCAAATCCCGCAAGCAGCGCATGCTTCCTGAAAGCTATCGGCCTATCTCTCTCTTGCCAGTTATCTTGAAGGTGTTCGAGCGTATCCTGCTGGCCCGCATCTCGCCGTTATTGGATAATTTTATCCGCAACGAACAGTTCGGGTTTCGCAGAGAGCACTTGACCACTCTTCAACTCGTCCGCATGATTATGCAACTCTCTGACATCACCAACAGGCGATCGGCTATGGCTGCCGTACTGTTGGACGTGGGACGTGAGAAAGGCCTTCGATAAAGTCTGGGACTAAGGTCTTCTCTTCAAACTTGCCAATTCCCCCATATCATCGTCCATAGTGTTTTTCCTTTGGTCGTATCTTAGCGACCGAACCTTCAGGGTGAGCATCGACAGAACCTGCTCTGCAGTTAGTCCCGTCGCCGCCGGCGTACCCCAGGGATCTTTCCTTGGCCCCGTTCTGTACCTTGTGTACACGAACGACCTGCCTGTATTGCCCGGTGTCACGTCTTTGTTTGCTGACAATGCTATGTATCACCACAGCTCCGTGTCCCCGTGTTTTGCGAGTACACAGCTGCAGCGTCAGTTGGACCAGCTTCCGGACTGGCTACGAAAATGGCGGGTGACGATCAGCATGGAGAAATCCGAGGCGATCTGTTTCACTCGAAGTCCATCTCCCAATGCCAGCCCCTCTCCATGCAAGGGAGGCCTATCGCCTACAAAGAGTCGGTGAAGTATCTAGACGTTCGGCTCGACTGGCGTCTTTGCTTCAACGCCCACGTGACCGATACCCTCTCCAAGGCTCGCGGCGTCCGAGCCAAACTTTACCCATACCTCGCGTGCCATAGCCCCCTGGTGCTGCACACGGAAGTCACCCTCTATCTTTTGTTTCTTCGGTCTTTATTGACCTATGCGGCACCTGCTTGGTGGTCGCTTATCTCCGCCACCAACAGGCTTAGGCTGGAAAGTTTCCAATCCAGAACCCTCCGTTCCTTGTCGGGATCTCCTTGGTTTGTGAGAAATAGTGTTATGTGAGGAGGTCTTCAAGTTCCTACTATCTCTGCCTTTGTCTGGTCATTAGCTGCGACTCTCTTTGCCGCAGCTGAGACCTCTTCCTTCCCTTACCTCAGGACCATCAGCACCACGCAACCGCCTCCCCCTGTCCGGGTCAAACGCCCTCGGGCGATTTTCATGGCATCTGCATGCTGGACTGGGGACAGGTAACATCTGTCATCTGAATTTGTTCATGCGGCAGTGCCCAACGATTGCAACTATTTTTAAAAAATAAATAAATAAACCTTTCTCCCCCGCCTTCTCAGTTAACTGGTTGGCGGTTGTCCATTCCAGTTTTAGGAATACTCCAGCCACCCGGGGTGTGTTGTTGACGAACACTGAGAACATGAGAGGCTTAGAAGGTTTAGGACACTGCTCTGATGTAGACCAGTGGTAATACACCTCTCCAAAGAGAGAGTGTGGTCTACTCTCACACGGAAGCTAAGGGCTCGCAGAAAGCTATTGATTAAATGAATGTAGCAATCTAGGAGAAGGACTTCTGTAAGTTTGTAAAGACACCATCATGCCACACGTGGTCAAAAACCTTCTCCATGACTAGAAAAAATGTGGTCATCTTTTTGCCCTGGCAGCTGGCCTCGGTAATCCTCCCAACCAATCTCATCAGCTGATGAGTGGAAGAGTGCATCTCACAAAAGCCTGACTGTTCGGGGACCAGCATGGCCAGTCATTCCAAGTGGTTTAGAATTCAACGCTTGGTTGAGTCGTTTGAAAACCTGTAATGTTGCGGACAAGAGGCTGATTTTTCTTGGCAATGATACCCTTAGAAAAAAAGCACTCCACCTTGTGGCAGGTATGCTCAGGGAAGGTCTACACAATGAGGTCTCTTCTTGGATGGGTCAGAAGCGAACTGTTGCTCGAAACAGTCAGCTAAGAACTCGGTCTTTTCTTCAGGGTAGCTGAGGGGTCGACCACTGGGTCCTTCCAGTGTGGGGAGAGGCACATATGTAGCTTTCAAGTAATAGCACTGGGAGTCCGCTTGATATGACAGTCCTCACCAGAACCGTCTATCTGTGCTTCACCTAGCTCCCAGCTGCATCTGTGGTACACCAGCATGTCACGATGCAACTTGTCGGTCACTCTGTTGAATCCAGCGTTGTAGCCGGGGGTCACAGGTCCGCTGCTGACATCTCCAAAGATGATTCCTCTCGTGAACAAGCTGAACCAGTTCGGCGGGGATACAGTGGTCCCTGGGCATGAGTCTAGGATTCATTCATGAGAATATGTCCACCATTGAGACAAAGGTAAACACAACCAAGACCATTACCTCATCGACTTGCTAGATAGTCTCAAGTGGTACTTGGGTTCCTGGCTGGCCCAAGTGGTTGACCGAGGGGCTCATCGCTGCTGCACAGTGCTTTTAGAGTGCTAACAGCTGGACCAATACAGACTAGCTCTGCTCTTCGCTCATCGGATGTCCTGAGGCCGAACTGTGACACCGCCACATTGCAGTGGCATCTCAATTTCTGAGCCTTCAACTTGGACTCCCTAGATGCCACTGTGCAGGGCTACATATTCGATTTACTTGCACTATGCGGCAGGTTCCAGTCGGAGTTTCTTTCTTCCATTTGTCTTACTGGTGATTGCAAGGCAAGTTGGTTGTGTCCATAGGTGTTGTTTAGACATCTTCAGGCAATTGATCAAGGGGCTTTTTTCTCTTTACCCACAGTCTTCGTGGTTGATTGCATCTTCATGGCAGATGCCAAGAGATTGAGGTAGGTCCTTTTCCACACAGCTCAATAACACGATGTCTGTCTTGGAGCTCAGTGCAGAACGTCTGTCTTGTCCTTCGTCTGTATAAATGAGAGGAATCCTTATCGCTAAATAATTTCTGGTTACTGGCATTGACACATTTAAAGAATACCAGGCCTATCAGAAATGAGAGTGAAGCAGTAGGTTGGAATATACACCAACCTATCAGCTGTGGTGCGAATATGATTAAAGTTTATTGAGTTTTTCTTCACGTAGGCCTGTCTGTTCTTTTAGCCCTTCTTGAGCAATCAAGATCTCTGTTTCCACATCACTGAGAATGGTTGTCATGTGAATGGTTGAAATATTTGACAACTTACACCATGAATTACAGACAACTTTCACAATGGGCCAGGTTAGCATCATAAAACAGAATCTCTAGAGGATGTTCTCATTGGCTTAGTATTTGTTCCTTTTCACAGATAAAATTAGTATTTAAGTTATACATTGTATCTACAATTTTATATTTTCTGGGGTGAAAACAACTAATCACTGTAACTCACCTCATTTGCTTGCTTAGTTCAGCATTATTTAGTGCGTCAACTGGCATTCAAATAGACAGATAAGTTGATGTGCACACAAGTACAGATATTTTTTTAACACTCACAAATGTAAATATTTTGAATGCCTGTACGGTAAACCTAACCTAACGTAAGACAACCCAACAGCTTACAGTAGGTTAAGTTGATTTAAACTGGTTCATTTGGCTGTTCAACTAACGATAATTAGGCTTTCAAATGGTTTCCAATTTTTGTAACTACAGTATATGATTTTTGCTGTATCATTTTAACTGCTTCCAATAAAGTATGCTTCCCTAAGCATAAAGTAGGTTTGATTTTATATAATAGTACAACACTTATTAAAATTATTGTTAATTTTAAAACGGTAGTTTTCTTTGAATTATTATTCTAAAAGTTTCAATACAGTATATATTTTTCAATACGGTTGCTTTACATTCTTATGTGTTACTGAAGGAAAGATGCAGTATTCCCTAAACTTTATAAAATTGAATTGTTTTGTTTAACTTTTTTTACACAGTTACTGTTAAACAGGGGTGTCTGTATTGGACCTCATTCATCATAAATAGAAACAAGCATGCCATACTAATTATTGGTCAATATGACGGTCCATCAATTTGACTCATTTGTACACTACTATGAATTGATGAAACATTCTTTACTTCCATGTTTCGTAGGGAAATAGAAGTACGGTGATTGCAAAAAAAATCATGTTCGAGATAAGGGCTGATTCTGATTGTACTACCCTCAAAACATGAAGAAAATTCATTTTCCAAAATGTGTGTGTGTGTGCCAAATTTTTTCTATGGCGAATGATAACTGCTGCAAATTCAAACAGAATCACATAATTTTTTGCACATATGCCCGAGTTGTAGAGGACTCAAGGCCTTTTGATTTTGGTGAAGATCGGTTAAGGGTGAGGGGTAGTTTACCTCCAACGTTTTACGTTTTAACAAGAGTAAAGTACTTAATAAAGCATCCACTGTAGAAAGGTAGATGAAATATCTATAAATGAAAAGGGTAATTGAAGGGAGAAGGGTAATGTTTTGAAAACTACCTTTTTATGTCAAATAAAATACTTCATTTTGAAGGATAAGATACCTTAATAATTACATATAATGAAACTGTTACTCAGTAAGACTGTAAATATCAAAAATGGGGTTGTTCAGTTGACGGGGAGGGGTAGTTTACCAGCAATGTTTTATGTTTTAATAAGAGTAAAGTACTTAATTTTGATAAATTAAGTATCCCAAAAAGAGGATCATAATAATCCACTGTAAAAAGGTAGATGAAATGTCTATAAATGAAAATGGTAGTTGAAGGGGAGGTGGTAATTTTTTGAAAATTACCTTTCTAATGTCGAGTAAACGACTTCTTTTTGAAGGATAAGGTACCTTAATAATTACATATAATGAAACTGTTACTCAATAAAAGTGTAAATATAAAAAATGGGGTTGTTCGGTTAAGGGGGAGGGGTAGTTTACCTCCATTGTTTTGTGTGTTAACAAGAGTAAAATACTTAGTTTTGATAAACAAGTACCCCGAAAATGAAGTCATATCAATCCACTGTAAAATGGTAAATGAGGTATCCGTAAATGGAGAGGGTAGTTGAAGGGGGAGGGGGTGATTTTTTGAAAGTTACTTTTCTGCTATCAAGTAAAGTATGAGTATTTAATTTTGAAGGATAAGATACCTTAGCAATTACATATGATACAAATGTTACTCTATAAAAGTGTAAATATCATTAATGGTGGGGATCGGTTGAGGAGGAGGGATGATTATCTGCGTAGTTCAGTTTCTTTATAAGAATAAAGTACCTAATTTTTATAGATAAAGTGACTCAAGAATAACATTATATTAAACTCCTACCCCATAATAACAAAAATATCTATAAATAGTGAAAATAGTTTGAGGGTGGGGGATATTTTTTTAGAACTTATTGAACCGAATTCAAGTAAATGCTTTTAATATAAATCTTAGAACATGGAAGTCATATATGGTTCTCCATACTGATGTTTCATTTTTTGGTATGAAACTACCATTTTAAATTTATTCCTTATCCAAGACAACACATAAGCATTGAATTTGCAGTAAAGTTGTTTATTTTATATATACCTCTTCTTCTAAGATGACAGAAAAGAACTGATACAAGTATTAATAAATTTGTGGAAATGGTAATTAATTTGTGCTTAATTTTATCAGATTTAAAATATGACAAGTACCATGAGTATGGTTTTTATAAATACATTTTTAAGAAATTGAGATAAGCCTATTAAAAATTGCAAAAGATAAGTAGTACTGATAAAATTTGAATTACGCAGATAAGTGGAGTCTCAGTTGCATAGAATTCGTAGATATGCTACTTACCTGTAAATATTGTAGCACAGAGTATTTACTGTAGTTACATAATACAGTTCGTGTAAAGCAGTACTAGACGGTTGTAGGCTTTCGTAATGTAAACATGACGTCTGTCAAATGAGTACCTTACCAGGTGAGTGTTATCATTGATTATTATTATCATGTTATAGTTACATGGATATAAGATGTGGATTAGTTTATATATGGTGGATCCAAGAAACCAATAAAGTTTTTGTTCTTATAGCCCGCATTTTCATGTAGGTTATAATATATGCATAGAGATGATAATAGGTTTCCACCCATGTGATAATATTGATGGCACTACAGACAACTGTCAGCAAGAAGTTTATTTAGCATAGTCCTCAACAGACCCAATTTCAAGTGATGATTCTGTATATAAATTTTATTCATGTGAAGAATACTCACTGTTCTGTGAGTCAGTTGAACTGTATATTGGGTGTGAGAAGAACATAAAACATCCATAAATAATGCAATGAATATATTTGCTATCGTAATATTAAATTAAAAACATCTTCTTCCTTTGATATAAAATTGTTACGTTTCCATATAAGAAGTGATTGATGTTTGCATAAATTTTATAAAAGTTCTACGTGGCTGTTGGGATATGGTGAAGGAGGAGAGCGCAGAGGATTTTATGGAAGGGCGGAGTGTGAAACAATTAATAGTTCCAGAGAATGCTTGAGAAGAAAGATAAAGTAATTACCAGAAGAACAAATCAATGGCAGAAACTCAATAGCTAATTTGGTTGGGACTTAATTTATCACAATAGGTACATATACATACTATGCTATTAAGGGAGAAAGGTTGGTTAAGGGGAGTGGATTCAGTGGTAAAAGATTCTTAATGGTTGGGCTACAGTAAAAGAGCCTTCAATCAAGCAAGCAGCTGCAGAAACTGAAGACTATAGGACTTAAAAACGAATGATTTATACACAACACAAGAGAGAAGAGAATTACCAGATGGTTTCAGAATGTGGTCACCTATTAATCTCTAGATCGAGGTGAAGAATTAACATTATTGCGCTTCTTGGCTAATTACTGAAGAATTGAAACTTCAAATATATAACAGTGTACTATAATATGAATAATGGTAGGCCTAGACAACTATTATGTAACTGTGTTTTGTGAACTTTAGTGTTTTAACATTTTCTTGTGTGGTATTGAAGTAAGGTTTATTTGAATTTAATATTGTCATTTTATTTTAGGTAACTTGTGAGAATGTGGAAGTTCGTAACACGTGGGGTCAGGCAGACATTACAAAGGCGGCTGTGTGACTGCACAGAAGGGCCAGCTCATCAGGATGTACAAACCAATAAAAACCAAGGACCATTACTTTCTTTATCAAGAAGACTTGCAAACTCTGTGTGTGAGATTTTATGTAACCAAACAACTGAAACCATCCCCAGTCCTTGCAGTAGCAGCAGTCATGACAGAGAACATCGTACAAATGGGAGATGGAATACTTATACCAATTTAGGCACACAGCATTCATTATGGGGTGCTGTTGGTTGGGTAAGATGATTTTGCATTGTAAAGCTTAATTTCACTTTCTCGTAGTAGTACCTGTGTAAAATTTATTTCTTTATGCTTCATATTTTCAGACGTGTTTCTTACTACAAAAAAATGAAATTAGTTAAAGGTAATTACAGGAAAATTTAAGTGAATTACAGTATTTTTCCAGTTAACGTAATATTGATAGTGTAACTGGTATTGTTAGGGTGATGACAAGGTTTATTATGCTTTCTGTAAATGTTTTGATTGTTGACACACAGTTATTACAAAATTGTAACTAATATTAAGAGTGATATCAAAACTCAAACTGATAAAAACACTTTTTTGAATTTTTAAATGTTTTAAGTGTTTTCTAATAGGGCATACTGATTTCATGAAGGTTTTGTAGTCAGTTATGTTTTTGCTGTTGCTTTCTTTTTTTTTTTTTTGTATTTTAAACCACATGTTACAGATTTTGTGTGTGTTATTAATAAAATGTAGGCAACCATCTTGGTTTTATTAATTGGACATTAAAAATTTTTAATTGACAGTTTGCCAGTTATGAGTGAATAACATTGTTTTATATTGTGTGACAGTATATCATGCACTGCTACAGTATGAACTGTTTACTCAATTAACAAACCTTGTTAGCCTTAATTAGATGTTATGTGGATCTTCTTAATGAAACTAAAGTAAACAAAAAGTATATGGTCTGCAGTCTCTTAATAAGTATAGTTGCGGTAGTCGTTTAAATTGAGTTAAAATGTCATGTTTGCAGACATTATGAATTACCAGATTGACTGTTTGTTAAATAAATTTTGGAATTCTGAAAATATATGCTTTTATAAAATATGCAATGTATCGTAAAACAGCACTGTTAGGCAAGAACTAGTATTACCAGATTTGTTAAGTTCCAACTAGTGTTCCAATTATGTTCAGTTTCATACTTTCCTAAAAGAGATGATTTTTGTGTACTTTCATACTAATTAGTTCTGTAGTCTTTCTAATTAACATACACAATAATTATTTGGTTGAATTAATTTTTAGATAAATTAAATTATGATAATTTAAAATAAAATAAAAACATTAATTTAAAAATTAAATTGGATGGGTAGGCTTAAAAAATACAAAATTGTAACAACTGCCGTACAGTGAGAGATACAATACTTTTGAAACAAGTCAAGTACTTACTAAAAACATGTAGATTTTATATTAAAAATTGTCAGCCCCATCATTTTTTCAAACACAGTAAATTATTATATTGGAAAACAAACCTAAAGAATAGAGATGTTAACTAATTTAAGTATGAATAAATGCTTCATTAAAAACTGAATTATTATTTTTTGTAGCATACAAAACATATGCATGTGACAGCTGCAACTAAACATGAAAAAGTAATAATTTAAATTTTAAAAATTCTTTGTCAATCATGTACCTTATGCAATGTAGATTGAGAATAATTACATTAAAGTAGACAGTAAATCTACACGCTTTTCATTTTTTTGTACTCAAAACAAACACTGTAAGAAAATAAAATACTGCTCAGTAAATATTTTATAATGAATAAACAGAAACTGTATAAAGAGTGTACGTAGTTGTTATCTATTAACACCTGAAAGAGCAGTATGTAGGCACAAGACTGATAATGGTTATGTTTGACATAGCTTGTGGTATACCATATTTACTGGGATTTGAAAGTTGTCACTCAACAAAACCATCAACTGAAAAACAGTCAAAACGTTTCAAGTATGTTAACATTTCGAATTGTTATGTCTAAGGTTATCAAGTAACTAATTTCTTCATTGCATCATTAACAAGTACCATGTAAGAAAGAGTTTACCAATCTAACCGTATAATGTAAGATTGGTAAGACCAAAGATGTAAGTAAGATTGATATTCTTGGATTTCGTTGTCCATGACGTGTCCGTTACTTAACTAAATACAACTATAATATTATTGTGTTCCGAGTCGTGAATATAATAGTTGTACTTAGTTAAGATTGATAGCATGATTTTATCAATTTTATTTATTGTACATTTTCATTATGTGCTATTAAGCATTTATTCCATTCTGGTTAAGCATTTCATTGTAAAAATTAATTTTTATATTAACTTTCAGTTGTAAATTGATTTTCCTTTCTGCACTGTACGATTTCTGTGCATACGTGATACATCGTGTGTTTTGTCTCATATGACTCCTACCAACTTGTCACATTAACTTAGGCCAGTTAGAAATATTTTCTTTGTATGTTTACTCTTAACTCTCGGCAAGTAAAATATAGTTCATATTCTCGTTTAAAAAATTCTTAAATAATTACTTAACAGATCCACTTAAAAAATTCATTTAACAGTTCCTAGTGATAGTGAATTTACTTATTTAGCCGACAGCTGTACCTACGCTCAGTATATTAGAATAACTTTTGACAATGAACTTCATCTAATTCACTGGTATAAGTACTATATTAATACAATGACACCATTCTAATTTTAAAAATGACAAAAAAAGCAAAAAAAAACATGATACATTAAAATTTATGTTAAGGTTCACCAAACCATAAGTACTGTGTACCAGCCTTCTTTGACATATATTACCCCCCCCTACACACATACACACACACACATACACACACACACACACACATACAACAATGGGTTTGACATTTTAATCCATCAGTGATCTCTTTATCCAGTTACAAACATTAGACAGATGTTGCAATGTTTACAACCACAAAAGATAAAAATGTTAAAAATATAGAACACTGATGAGCATTATTAAATAGAGTAGCTATAATTTTGCAAATTATTTCAACATAAAATAATTTTACCTCCTTGTAAAAAATTTTGTGACGCATTTAGAAAGATATTTGGAACCATTCATTGTGTACCATGTTTGTACCTGGGAATAAATGCATGTTGTCTGTAACCCAATTACAATTTAAAACAAAATACATTTGAAAAGACGATTGATACCAAAATGAAACTGTCAGGATTTGTTTATACCTACATGTCATTTTCACTTGTATTTAACATAACATATTTCTTTATTTTAATTAACAGAAAATTATAATTGTAGTTTGTATAAATAGAAATATTCATACTTTAAAAATGCATACATCCACTATTAAATACAACAACAAAAATTGGAAATTAATTTGCTAAATTTAGAACTTTTATTTTTGTTCAAGTGTGAAATGTGTTACGTAAATAGCTTGTTAATGCTGGAATAATATAAAATCCCTAAAATACACTTTAAGACTGCCAAATAATTAAATGTTTTTGCAGAGTAACACTAAGAAAGATTCTATAAACATTACCGTTTACTCCTATACAAAGAAAAAGTTGATAAATGACCTTGTTTGTTATCTGTCCATTGCCTCTTTATGTAAGTAAAGTAATTTTGACTATGAAATTACATAATGTATTCCTTTTTCTACTTTTAATGTAACTGTTTATTAAATATTAGATTATACTTCAAAAGCATTAAATATAATGAGGCCCAGTGGCCTTTTAAAATTACATTAATTTTAATTTGTAAATATGCAGTGAATAAATGAAATATTTTGTTTTACAGAGTGGTGTTTTGGTATTAGGATGGGTAATCTCGCAGCCAGCATGGTACAGGCATTTATGGCACCGTGAAAACAAGTCTGAATCAAAAGAAGATTTTAGCACAAATTTTTTGGCTTTGTTAAGTAAACTGACCAATGGGCAAACTCTTGCATACATACTGCCGCACAAAGCGGCAGACGCAGCTCCTAATCTGGCAATCGAAAGTCATGAAAAGGTAACTGTTGCTTACAGTTTCATTGATAAAGACAAAATTAAATCTACAGTAAATATATACAGTACAGTGTACACAATAAAAAGTTACAATACAAAATTATATAAGAGTAGTGTGGCGTTAAAGTAATAGGCCTACTATGTCCATGAACTTAGATGTTGTTGAGTTTGGGCTTAGTAGATAAATTTAGATACAGCAGTGCTCAAGTCACAGAAAACTCAAAGTCTTTAGTAAAAACAATTTTTTAGGTAGTTTTCTTTTTATTTATTTGTTTTTCTCTTAATTGAGACAAAATATTTCTTGAGACTTTTGATAGTTATTGATTCCATATAAACGTTTGGGGTTCCTATATGAAAGTTTTAATTTTCATGTTGTAGTTAAATTATCAGTATATTTTCTTATAGAATAAAATTCTGATTTTGTGAAGATTCATGAAGGTTCATGCAATTAAGGTCTTTTATAACAACAACTCATGAAATCAATAGATGACTTAAATGTATTCTTTTATTCTTTAACAAGTTGAGGACATCATTAGATTATCATATTTAATGTAGTACTCCAAAAACAAGTAAAATGGTTGTAATTGTTTTCAGTGGATATGTAATTACAACTGTATCAGAAGTCGTGAATTGCTTTTTAATATATGAAAATTGTAGTCTTTATTTACTTGTATAAAGATTGAATAAAGATTTGATTGTATACATCAGTAGAAAAATTGTATATATTTTGAAAGTAATAATTTGTAAATTAATTACCTAGTAAAATTGCAGTGAGTACTGCACATTGTGTTGAAAATTTTATATTTTCTAATATTCTGAAAGTTAATGTTGATTTGTTAAAACTGATTTCATTTATTGGTGGATTTTGTTGAAACTTCAGACATTTGATGAAGCTGCTGAAGAATTACGAATAGTGCATGAACAAGTTATGGGTGAAGCAGAAAATCGGCGAGGAATCTTATGTATGTCCAAACAACATAATGGCGAAGCAATAAAACATTTTCACAGGGCATCACAGTTGAATTACGCTCCAGGAGCTTTTAATTTAGCTCAGTGTTATGAACTGGGTATTGGCACAAAACAAGACTTCAAGCAGGTACTTTTCCTTTACTTTGATATTTATCAATAGGTATCATATATGTACAGTAAGCTAGAGTGTTATATCAGATAAACAGAGGTAGTTATTTGTAAGAATTATTGTTTGAGGTTGTGTATTGAATTGCATGGATACGCTGACATAGATCATAGGTATGCAGAATTGTTAAAAAAAATGGTGGGTGTAGACCCAGATTTAGAATTAAATTAAAATAAATTCATTTTATTTTATTTTTTTGGCTTTTGCTTGTCGGGGTTTTTGATAAGTTGTGTGGTCAATTTTAGTTACCTTCTGTAACAGAATCTCTCAAAGTTGACTGAAACATAAGAGTAACTGATAAAATTATTCTGTCCAATGAATAATGTGTTTGACAAATATATTTTAATTTTTTTAATATCATAGTTTACGGAAATTGAATGATTTTATTTGCCTCCATTATAAATTTTTCTGTGAGACAGTTATGTACGAGGTCTGACACAAAAATAACAAGACTGATGCTGTAATTTTTAACATTGAAAATGTTTATAAGGACGTGTCGCACATTTGTGGCTGATCGCTGGTGCGTGATCGAAAATGGGAACGGTGAGTTTCCATAGAAACTACTTCTTTGTTGTCAGTAACGTAGTACACATGTAAAATTTCGTTATGAATGCGACTACATTTAACTTATAATCTGGACATTGGTAAGTGAAGAATGAATTCATTGATTGGTGAATGAAGAATGAATTCATTGATTGGTGAATGAACATAAATATATATATTTTTTAGATTTATTGAAGCATTTTCAATGCCCTTCTCTGTGCATTGCATTTTTGCAATTCCTGTAAATTTTTGTTATTTACCTGATATGTACAATTACTGGTGGTCGCCTTCAAAGTAGAACTTCATTGAGTCCACACATTTCTGCATACGTTCCTTTCACTGCTCAAAACATTTCTGTATATCGTTTTCCGTCCTGTACCTCTTCCATCATTGAAAAATGGGTCCCTTTTAGCGCCAACTTGATTTTGGGGAATAGGAAAAAATCGCATGGTGCAAAATCGGGGGAATATGGAGGATGTTCAAGGACTGTGATGTTTTTTCGGGCCAAAAATTGTTTGACTGATAACGCATTGTGGGCAGGCGCATTGTCCTGGTGCAAGGACAACACCCATTCTTCCACAATCCAGGGCGCTTCTTTCTAACACGTTCACGCAATTTTTCCAAAACTTGTTTATAATATTGTTGGTTAACTGTTTGACCACTGAGTACCCATTCTGCCATAACGATGCCCTGGATATCGAAGAAAACGATAAGCATTGCCTTGAACTTCGAATGACTCATGCGTGCTTTTTTTGCTCTTGGGGAAGATGGTGTTTTCCAATGCATTGATTGCCGCTTTGTTTCTGGATCATATGTAAATATCCACATCTCATCAGCTATAATAACACTCTTTAAAAAACTGGGCTCTCCATCAATCCATTCCAAAAGGTCATAACAAAGTTCTGTTCTCCTTTCCTTCTGTTCATCTGACAAAACTTTCGGCACCATTTTTGCACACACCTTCCTCATGTTCAACTCTTCTGTTAAAATGCGTCGAACACTTTCTCTGTTCATATGCAACATTTCAGCAATAGTACGGACACTCAATCGTTGGTCTTTTCGTTTTATGTCTTGAACTTTTACAATGTTTTCGTCGATTGTTGATGTGCGTGGTCGTCATCTTTCACGGAGTCCCTGCCTTCTAAAAATCTTATGTCATTCAAAGACACGTGCACGTGACAAACATTTATCGCCATAAGCTTCCAACAACATTTGGTAAGTCTCTGTTGCCGACTTTTTAAGTTTCACGAAAAATCTTATGTTAACGCGCTGATCACTTTTCGTATCCGACTGGCGAAGCGTAAAAACACGACTGTATTCAACTGCTCTCTCACTGCGACTGAGTCAACCGAGCGACGTGTAACTTGTCACCGCGTAAGAATACAGTTCAAGGTCGAACACAGTGCATGCGCAATACAATACGATAAGTAGTTTCTTAGTAATGCTAACAGTCTCGTTATTTTTGTGTCAGACCTCGTATGTACAGTTACCCTACTTTTATGTTTATGTTTAGGGTACTCTTCTGTTATTACTTTCAACAAATTTGGATTTTTAAAATCCAAATCCAAGATGTAGTGAGCCATATTATAGGAGTGTTGTAATGTAATAGTGATAATGCCATTTGTAGTAGTAATTACAGTACTGAAAGATTTAATTTACAAAAAACTGAATTTCATAAAACATAGTGTAAGAATTATATTAAGTACTTTTTGACCTCGTTTAATATGTGTTTTTTAAAATCATTATTAAGTAATCATTTTTGTTTCCAGTGCTCTTGGGTTACAGAAGTAATATGAAATGTATGATAAATAACATAACACTTCCTAAGTAGCGTCTTGTTGTTTAGGGGGCTACATTCTAAAGAATAGTTCACATGAGCAGATTTCAGCTGTTGATATTTTGCCTGCAGCTGGTGGATACCTGAGCAGTTCAGAGAAGTTGAAGTTTTCCCACAGTTTTTAGTATATGTTGTATGTTTAAATTCAGAATCATCATTGTAGGTGTTAAGAGGGCAGGTTTTGACTACAAAAAGTATTAATAAAATCCAAGTTGGTGTTAACATTCAGATCACTAAAGGAACTTTTCAGACTGCGTGTGAATGTATGTGAAGATGAATCAGTGTTTTTTTATGATATTAAAATATCTATTATAAAATTAAATACAAATTATTTGCTGAAACCGATAACTTCAGAGAAGTGACATCTGTACAGAAATTGGTGCTCCGTGATTGGCGATGCTAGCAATAATGTTTTGGTGAGTACTTGAAAAACTTGTTTTTAACTTTCTCTTTCCTTGTGTGATATATATGAAAAGGAACATTCAGTTACAACATGTGAGCCCCAAGAACAGAACTTTGAAAAACTAAAATTAGTAATATTATGATATCTGTAATATTATGTTTTGACTAAATCTCTTTTTTTTTTTTACCCATGCTTGGACCAAAATTAGTAAGGTTCAGGAATTATTTTCATGTTTAAAAGTTAATTATACATTGGTGTCCTACGATTAGACGAGTAAAAAGATAAATTTAGGTAAAGGCAGTTTTTTGATAATTAAAAAAAAAAACAGTTAACCAATTAAGATCATCAGATGCGTGCTTGGATTTATAATTTCACATTATTTTAGGAATATGTTGAGGCTTTGTGACAGAAATCTAGGACACATGATTTTTTTCTACCTCAAATTACTTAATATACAAAAGTATGAAAAACTGAAATAAATTCAAACATTTTAAGGAGTGAAAGTATCCTCATGTAGAATGTCCAAAAAACAGTGAATAACTCCTATGTGCTTTTATTTGGGTTCTAAATGGATACTATTTTAGAACATGCTAGCAGAATATGTTTTGTAAAAAAAAAAAAATACAGTAGGTAAGAGATAAGATATGAAAGTATGTATAGAATTTTGTAGGATCATGGAGATCAAAATTTTAATTAAACGAGAAGGGTGGTAGATCAGTGACTGAAAAGAAAAAATGTATGTGTGAATCGACAAGGTTAATAGAGATGCTGAATGTTACCAGTAGCCAGGTTATGAGAGTCGAAAAAATTACTTGTACCTATACTTTTTATAATTGTAGTAATATTTTAATGTTTTTTTTAAGTAGTAATATCTGTTGATATTTAAATTACGATTTGTACATAAAAATATATCTAAAAATTAATTTCTCTATATCCTAACAAAAATCATTTAAGAATCAAAAACTTAGTTAATATATCTGTTTAATCAGTCGATCTACCTAGAATATGTTTTCTGTATCAAATATACTACAGGAATAATCTTTTGTAAATTTATTTGGTGCTTTACTTTTAATAAATATAAAATGACTTTGTTGTAATAACTTTTGTTTTGAAGAAATTCCTGCATCTTTTTTTTGCCATTGTTTTGTGGTCTGAAGTCATATGTAGTTATGTTACTTGTATTTGGAAAAGGAATTGCAATCTACAATTACATAATTAGAGCCAAGTAGTGTGGTATACAAAAATGTAACAGACCAGATTCCTTTGTAACCGGTTTCTGAAACCCTCTAAAATAATTTGTTGGTGTGCTTATGATTTGGCATTCTTCTTAAAAGTATAAGTTTTGTGCAAAACTTAGGATCTACATAGGTTCCACTACTTGATTATATATGGTATCATGACCAGTAAAGATGTAGCGACCTCAGGCATAACTGCTTCTATGTGTAGCCTAATGCTTTGTATAACTTGGTGAAAGTACAAAAATATTACATTAGTTTTTTTGTCAGCAGCAGTAGAGAATACTTGATGTTATATCGTGCTTTTTTTAAAAGAGTTTTTCTACAACAGCTTCACAGATTTTGCTTCAGGTAAATACCATTGTAGACACAAATCTGCTTATGTGAACCATTTTGTTGAATGATAATGCAGTATAATTTATTGTGAAGTGTAGGTACTTGTAGATAAATGGGAAAGTTTTTATTTTTATTTTATAAAACCGATTTAGCAGGCATATTACTTAGGGACTTATAAATACTATTAAGTTTTTGTTTAATGTGACGTAAGTATGTATGTGTCTGAATAATGTTTGGTATTTTGTATTTTGTGGAATAGGTATGAATTACTTTTTTTGTATCGGCCATCTAAGGACCACATGCCAATTTCAATTCTACTCTTTGTTCTTTTCTTATTCTCCAGTATTCTTTCATCTTTTGTGTCTTTTCTTCCTGTCTTCAGTCCACTTTGAACCTGCGTTTTCCTCTCTCCTACCATGGACTCCTTCCATTTTTAACACTTTTGCCCGAAAAACTTTTCTTTCAATTGCTTCTTCTCATGTATATTATTTTTTTCTAAATCCTTTTGGACTTCTTTAATCCAGCTTGATGTTGACTTTTTCCCCCACAGATATTTGAAGATGAATGAGTGAAGATATATGAATTACTTTATTTTACTCTAAAACTTATAAGTAATTGTAACATCATAGAACATCATATGGATTAATTTCTTTACCTACACAATAATATATAAAAATTATTATTCCGTAAGTGACATATTACACAAGGAGTATATTTATAGAAGGTTCATATAAAGTTACTTAAAGCTGCGCATTATAGTCTATAAGATATGTATCTACAAGCAGGTGCCATTTAGTTATAAAAGATAAACTCGAGTTATTATCTTGTTTATGAAAACATGCTTAATACCTTGTGAGTAGTAGATATTAAATTACAAAATACCTTTTCAGTCACAAAACATGTGACATATTTTTTCCCTAAAGGGACAAGCAGAGTTAAATTTTGAAACAATATGAAAGCCTATAAAAATTAAAGCAAGAGGGTGTAGACATCAGTACTCCCTAGGTACTTACATGGTACTCCCAGAATTAAAAATAAGTAGACATATACTGAGAACAATTACTTGAAAAATTACTCTGTGTGTTACTTGAAGATTAATACCACAACCTTATCACTATCTGGTTCCAGTGTACCATGAACTTTGCAAAAACCACATTTTTTCTACTTCTGCTTGTACTGAATGTGATGTGTGAAGTGCAAAAATCTGTCATTTCATTTGCACAATGTAAACAAGTACAATACATAACTAATTTTGGAAATCTTGTAAATCAGGTGTTATTACTTTATTGATTTTTGTAAATTATTATTTTTAGAAACACCATTTTTAAAGGAAAAATGCTTAAAAATTTTTATTGACACTAACTACTCTGTACTTTTGTATAAACTATTGATTTTTATACATTTTTGATTTTTCTGCAAACTACTTTTTTACATGGAGTTAAAATAATCAGTGACTTACCATACATGTATTATTCTTTCTCCATTTTGTCCACATACTTTTTTAAAAGTAATTTTTTTTTTAATAGAGTTAGAAAGTTCATAACTAGTTAAACAATTAATCTGTTTTCAGTTTTGTGTACAAGTTTCTTTTTTTGCAATTATTCCATAAAATACTGTAGAATTATATTTTGTATATAAAAAAAAAAACAAGTATTAACATGAAACTTATTTGTTAAGGTCAGTGTATATTGCTTTTGGATAATTTAGTGTATCCTGTAGTATTTGATTTAATGTTGTATTTGTACATTTAAGAATGCAAAATTTTTCACAATATGCAAACAATGATGACGAATTGTTTGTAACTGCATTTGGCTTAGGTCTACATTATACACAGAAATTAAAAATAAGGTTACTGTGATGTTGTGATAGTAATATTAATAACATATTTGCCACTTGATGATAACAGAAATATTTTATATCATTCTGTGGTATTCAGGAAAAATTTAATTTATAATAATGCACTAGTGTTACAGTAAAGAATCAGATCTGAACATTCTCAACACACCTCTGTTAAATATTACCTTAAAAAAAAAAAAAAAATTCATTATAGTACAAAGATTAATTATGTTATAAAACGAATGGAACTGATGTGATCTGTTTATTATTGTAGGCAGCTGAGTGGTATCATGTGGCTTCAGATCAAGGGCATGCAACAGCGATGTATAACTTGGGAGTATTCTATGCCCATGGCTGGGGAGGTCTAGAAGCAAGTGCTGCTGAAGCTCACAAATTATTTGTGAAAGCTGCAAAGCTTGGACAGGCAGATGCCCAAGCTGCTCTTGACATGCACCAGACCTCTTCTGAAATAGATACACAAGAGATCAGTTTGGTGGGTGCTGTAGATAAATTACACATTAAACCTGATAGAATGTCTTCAACAGAAACTGAAAAAACTAGTCTTATGAAAGCAAAGTTTGGAATTAATCAAAACAAAGCATTGATGTATGAACCTGATGTAGCAGAATATTATAAGGGTCAGTATCATTTTGTTATTTGGTAATTTATTTGTATAATTTGAAATTAGACAATGTAGCTGCTCTGCTTATCAGTAGTTGCAAGTCATTGGGCTTACTAAGTGACTTATGAATGTGATACAATAAACAATATTTTTTACAGTTCTAATTAACCAGATATTCTTATCACTTGCACGTGTTTTCAACTGATAGTACCCATGGGTAGTGTATAATTCAAGTGTCAACTATATGAGTAGTTTTTTTTACATGTACAGACAACAAAGAACACTTAAGCAAGTATTTTAATAACTTAAAAACTGAGTAAAAACCAGATTAAGAAGCATGTGACTTCTGTTATAGTGGACAGATGACTGTTCTAATTCGGTAGTATTACTGATAGTAATTTTTCTTGTAGCCTGTCTATAAGAGTTTTATGCTAGAAACAATCCTTAATATCTCTAGGCCATATATTGTGTAGAGTGTATATCAGTCAAATAATATACTCCTGATTCGCTGCATTGGAAAAAACATTTCTTACAGAACCTCTAGACCAGAAATGCTTTATAGGGATTTTAGCTCAGCTATTATCGCCAGGATGTTCACTAATTAAAAACAGATAGTGTTGTTGCCTACTAACATGACACTACAGTACCTTGCAGTTGTCACTGTCTTGGAATCAGTTGTTGGCTGGCTACTGGTTGTCACTTAATGATCACTTGCAATTACAAACTGATTGCTGCATAGCAGCCAAGCTTGTTATAAGCAGGTGGATGTTATTTAAGAAGTGTTTCTCTACAGTCAGTTGTGTTTTACATTTTTGTATGTATGGGAACTTCTCTCTGTTTCATTGTCTCTCTGCTTGCTTCACTTCATCCCATTTCCTGTGTGAAGAGCTTCCATCAATGGAATACCATTTCACATGGACCTCCGAAGAAAACTTAGTTTTTGTTTGTTGTGACAATTGATTCGTTCATTTTTTGCAATGTGCAGAGTATCTGGTTCATTATAATTTTAAAACATTTATTGTATTATTCGACAGGTCATGTTTTAAATTACTAGTATGTCTTGTTAGATGATATTGTATTGTATGAAACGTAGTGACTTAAATCACTTTTATGAATTTTTCAGCCTTTAAAATGTATTAAAAATAACCAGCTTGACAATATTTATTCTTTATGTAAAGATGTTTCAGAGCTGTGGTTTAGATATTATATATTTTTTAAACGTAGTTTTTCTACAACTGCCTACACATCGCATCATACTAACAAAACATACATCTTTTCCCTTTTTATCTGACTGACTTTTAGTACTTCCTGTAATTGATTCCTCTAAGAAGAGAGATGAAAACAGAACTGTGTTTAGATTTACAGTAAACTGTTTCCTAAATTACTGTTGTTCAGTATTACTGAAAAGATAAATGGCTATAGACATTATCTTTTCAAAAATAGTTCACATCATTGACACTTTATCTATCAATTGCTTAACCTTGAGTTTTTAGGAAGGGGATAGATTTTTAGGCACTTGCTTGGATAACCAACACCACATATAAATTTGCTTACTCCACTTCTAAATTCATATATAAGGGCTGCATTTAAAGTCTGATAATTCCAAAAATTTTAACATTGTAAACAATTACAATTTAACCTAACTTAATTGCAGAATCAGTCTTAATTGTACTTCCAACTGGAGTACTCACTGAAGGCATATTTATCACTGGTGGCTAGGTCTCCTTTATTTTGACCTGTATTTTTTTCAAAGTGGCCTTTTTGACTTTTTAAATTGGTGGCACATAAATTCCATATTGTGTCAGGCTATTCCTTGGAGCACCTTCTTCTGCGATGTGTATGATCCCAAAATCACTCAGTCATTTGTGTTCACACTTGTTTAAGTATAGATTCACCATGAAATAATTGAATCCAGGATGAATCCAGTTCAGGTTCAAGGGTTATATATGCATTCTATAAATTTGAATTTGTGATGCTATCTTCATGAATGTGTTGTATTATTATGTTCAGAAGTATATAAAAAGAGTTTTCAGTGATGTTAAATGCTCAGTTATTTTGTAGCAAACTCCACATTATGTGACCAGAATTTTTTATTCACCTTGACAAAAGCTTTATAGAAGGCCACTCACATAGGTCTCAGATTTAACTTTGCCTGATCTTCTACGTAAGTGGCACATACTTCTAAAGAAAAAAATTCCAATTAATGGTTTTCGAGATGCTGTGTGTAGTTCTTGTTCACACACTTTGACATAAAACCATTATGTGACTGTTCTGACATTTTCTTCCAGTAGTCTGAATTCCATAAACTTGTTAGAATGTAATATAGTTTTTTCATTATTAGGATATTCTCAAACATTTGTAATGGAAAACCCAAACTGAAGAAACATGACTGCACAATTATGTAAATATTGAATAAATAATAGTAATGTGGCAGTAACCAACAATGAGAATCGTTATATAGTCAAAACAAAAACATACATATGACACCTGTTATAGTACGTGCTACATGTCTCTACTATTAAATATGTGATGAAATTCATAGTGTAAGGTTCAAAAAATTATTTTGTCTTTGTTGTATTGTCATAAATATAAGTAAAAAAATATTTGTGTAAATAAAAACTCTTGTTTATTATAACAACTAGTGCTGATTACATAAACGAAACTATAGTTTGTTGTAATAGTTGGTGATGGTTATCTAGACAAGTGTTTTTTGTTAATTAAATCTAGTTTTCTCCAATATTGTGTACTGTATACTTGATAGATCACTTTGCTTCATAAATTATTGGTCTTGTACAGTGGCATTGCTAGGGGGGTTAATAGGGAGGGGGATAACTCCCCATTGAGATATTCACTAAAAGGGTTTTATAAGAAAACTCTACTGTCTTCAGCTCCTTTATCCTCATTTATCATCTGTAAAAGTCACTTGCCCTTCATTGAAAAATCCTTGTTATTAATTCTTGTTTAAACATTCTGGTCAATAACACTTCCTCCCCAAAGAAAGCCTGGTTGTGAGACCGGTCTTTTATTTTATTTTTTTAATACATATGTGTTCTTTATATAGGTTTGTGCCATGAGTATGGATGGGGTGTACCAAAAGATATGGAAGTTGCTGCAGAACACTATTCAAAAGCAGCTCTAGATGGAAACTCTTCAGCAATGTTCAATTTGGCTTCATACTTTGAGAAGACAGCTAATGGTAGGTCTTTCTTACAATTTCTAAACTTTATTTCCATTAATAAAGGGGCTATTATAATATTCAGCGTTTGAGACTTAAAAGTGTGTGTGTGTATGTGTGTGTGTGTGTGTGTATGTATGTGTGTGCACACGCATATGTGTGCGTGCGTGTGTTCATGATTTGCTTTGGAGTAGTTACTAGAGAATTCTGGAGATACGTAATGTGACAGACTAGTTCAGATGATGGTGTTAGTGGTGGTGGTGCCATATTGTTAAAGCCTTTATAGGTTGAGAACTGTGAAATATAGTCTGCATAGTTTGATTTATATGGCAAGTGTTGAATAATTTATTTACATAATTTGAATTGATTTCATATGCTCTGCAATATTGTGTTTCATGATGTAATTAATTGTTCATTATCTTACATGATTTTTTTTTATGTTACTTTGTTTCAGGTGTATCAAAGGATGCGGATATTATGATACAGTTATATAAAATGGCTGCAGATCAGGGGCACGTTCAAGCATCCACTAGATTAAAAGCTTTGCAAACTGTGTGATAAGTAATGGAAAAGTATTTGTATAGAAGTTTTAAAATTTGTCCAAGAGTTTGTTAAATAATATTAATAGTTAATGGTTAACTAGCCATTAAACAAGAGATAGTGTGTGATGTGATTTAAAAAATGGTCTGTTTTTTCTATTTTTGATAATAAAAAAATGTGATGAGATTTATAAATGTGTGATGGTGTGGTTTTTGTGTTTTTAATAACGAAAAGCAAAATGTGTACATAATGCATATAACATCAGATCTCACACATTGTAATTAATCATTTTATATGTAATTGAACATTTCATGAAGTTACTTTTTCCTTTTGTAGATTCTGTTGAAGTATAACTAAATGTTAAAGGTGTACTTGTAATGTTGTAATATGTAGTTGTAAAGGTCAGTACAAAACATAATACTGTAACAAGATTAGAAATCAATTTCTAATACAGTAATTGAACTAATTAACAATATGGTTGACATAATTAGAGTTTTTATTAGTGTAATAAGATATAGACAGAAAATTAATATTTTGTAACATTTTTACTGGTACAAAATCTAAAGAGTTATTGTTTAATAAATAAAAAGAAAAGTAATTAGAGATTATAGACATTTGTCTCATGTTATAAAACTGGTTATAATTATATTCATGGAATCTTGATATGGGTGATTTGTGATTATATTGTACTATTACAGTTAGATAGTGTATGAGTGTTTGTGAATTTTCATAATAACAAGAAGACATATAATATCTTTTTGCACACCAAATAGATGATTCTGTTTTGAGCTTTGTGAGATCAAAATGTTAGTTTTATTTCAAATTATGAGTAACATGCAAATGAACAGAGTGGCTCAATATCTGTAGTATGGTAATTTCTCGTCAAGTCTCTTTTTGACAGCATATTTTACCATTATTGTTAACGTATTTGTAAATTTCTATTCTTATGTAGTTTAGAAACTTTCATAAAAATGTGAATTGTAAATGTGTTAAAAACATGTTAGGTTAAGTTGACATAAGAATTTTAGTTTCTGATATGTCTGTTTGTATGTAAGCTTGATTAACTGAATTTTAAAAATATAAAAAAATGAATATAAATATGGCTTTTGTTTATGAAGTTATGAAAGTAATTAAAAGATACTTGCAATCAAAACAGAGTATAGAAAAGTAAGAATATAATTATGTATTTTTAGTGCACTGTGATGAGCAAAGAAAGTTAGTGTTGACATTAGGTATAGCAATCATTTGTAAATGTCAGCATTGATAAATAATCATTTATCATATTTTGTTCTGTAATTGTATGCATGCATATGTGTGTAGTGTATGTAGCATAGTTTATAGTGATTACACAATATATATGAGCTATGATTTTTACATATTTTATGCTTGTGAAACAGCTTCGGTGATAAGTTTTATATCATTTGTTTTTCTTATATGAGATTTATTAATAAGTAATTATTGTAAATATACTATAATATACATTTTTTATTGATTTCTGCATTCGTATTGTATGGTTACTAGTAACTGAATGTATATCATACACAGTGTTTCAGATAATTTACTTCTTCAGTTTGAGATGTGTTGGTTTTCATCACACGTGTGTTGAAATTTAGTGCATCACACATATTTAATAATTTATTTATTTATAATTGTTCTGTGTTACATTACTAATGAGTTTTTTAGCCACTTTTTGTGCTATTAAATAGTATTTAATTTCACATAGTAATTGTCTTAAAATACTGACTTGCCAAAATTGTAAATATATATTGCAAACAGTTTGAAATTGAAATTGAGAAGCATTAAGTTTGAACCAAATTTTAGTAAACTCTGAATGTTTTGGAATATTAATGAATGTGGAGACATCCAAAAAATGAAAACCATTTTTATATTTGTGTGATAAAAATGCATATATTTAAATATTATTTATGTTTAATATATAAATTTCCTAGACAATTTTTGTTTATACATCCAAAGAAAACTCAAATGTGTGTCATTATATGTGGCAGGGGTTTTACAAAATTGTAAAATTCTAAAAAGAATCACTGAAACTCACTTCAGAGACACCGTTCAGCCACTCAAAGACAGTTAGTTGTCTTGATTGCCTTATCACTCTTAGTATGGACACCACCCTTTTAATTTTTGGGGAAAAGATAAAGTTGCTAGGTATAAGGTATGTATATATGACTAGATGACAATGAAAACTTCCCATCCGAAACAATCAAGACTTACCCATGTGTATTGGAGCACATGAATAGACATGTCAAATTTCATGGTGGGGAATGTTGACTAATATATTACAGTTTCTCAAGTGATTAACAGTAAGAATGGGCATCGTGCTTTGGCCCATTTGAGCATCATGATATTTTAAATTCACATAGTAAAAATCAGTAGTAACCTCTCCGTATTGGTTCACCAAAAAGTGTAAAATTCATATTTCATTATCTACAACAAGGTGATCCAGCCTTTTGTAAATCGTTTTTCCTACTGTAATAGCAATGCCAATACAGTTACAGTGTTTTTTCATGTCATATGATAGTATCTGAGATTCATCAAGTAGACATTGTGGTTAGTCACAAAGTTCAGTTCAGATTTTTGTGATCATACAGGAAATTTATCATTAAATTAATTCATTGCTGTGAGGTACCAGTTATCATTATGACCTCGGATATTATGATATATTATCGGAGTTATGATAATGATCATTAGCTCTTCCATAATGATGATTATGTATCTCCCTGAGCAATGCTTGTCGTGAAGATTTGTTTTCTCATATTTAACAAAAGATGCTGTTTCCGGATATTTTTTTCATTCAATATGAAATATCTCTAGGCACAACTTCTCTAAACATACCTGAAGGTGAATTTCTGTTGACTGATGCTTTGCATGTTTATTGCGACTAAAGAATTTGATAGTTAATGTGTTTTTAATTTTTTAGTTTATTATAAATAAATGAAAACCTTACAAATTAGAATAAACTCATATACCGTGAGTCAAGGAGGGTGTTGCCCTGCATGAACAGCCCAAACTTTTGGATAGCACTAGTATGTTTTATAAGAATAAAAATAACTTCTAAAATTATACTGCAAAATACAGATTAAGATGTATCGGGAACATGTCAAATGCATAAAACAGAGTAACCACATTATAACCGATGTTGGTTAACCACAACCTAAGTGTCTTTGGTTGTGTATGTATACCTACATGTTAATTTTCTGATTATTGTATATATAAAATTAAAATTGGAAACTCTAGTTAAATATGATACATATAAACTGCAAAAACTTAATTGTACATTGAGCAGTGAGTAAACCACTTTGCATTTAACCAGCTTTATCTTGTAATTGCCTATAGTAGAATAACGTTATCAGTAAAGTGTATGAACTCAGACAGCTATGGTACAAGTGTATGTGCTATGTAGTAATAGGAGCTAATGAAATGAAATGTGTCTGTGGTAAAAGAGTTAACTAAGTGTGTAAATGTATATTTGAAACTGAAGCACATGTTTTGTGCTGTTTTAAAATGTAGAAAATACAAGTACTCAGCAGATGAAATTATAAACATGTTTTAACTGAGCAAAATGGCATTTAATCTTATAAACTGTCCCTTAATTTTTTAGTTGTAATACTTTTGAGTAATTATGAATGTGCATAATTATTTACAAATATTTAAATTATAATACATCTAAATGTTTGTTGTAACTTCTAATGATAACTTGACTGCAATGTAACTTGTGCCTGTCTATTCATCCATGTCTAAATTTACTTTTATATTGCATTACACTTTAAATCATGATCGGTTTAAATATAATACTTTCAAATAAACATAACCAAATATAATACTTCCAAATATAAACAGAGCTTGTATATTTTAAATCATTCATTTTATGAAACACACACACACACACACACACACACACACACACACACACACACACACACACACACACACACACACACACACACGCACACGCACACGCACACGCACACGCACACGCACGCACGCACGCACGCACGCACGCACGCACGCACGCACGCACGCACGCACGCACGCACGCACGCACGCACGCACGCACACACGCACGTGCACACACACACACACACACTTGTGAATTTAGAATTATTTTTGTAGCATAGAATTTAAAAATTATGATACATAAATTCATGTAAAATTATTTTCTTAGCCAGAACTAGTATTTGGCAACCAAACTCTTGTACCTTTTCTCAGTTCTCTTATTGGTTAGGTCTATTTCTGCACAAGACTGCCATGTGTTACAGATAAAGCTATTTTAATAATTTTTTATACTTAAGAAAAAGTATACTTAAATACTTAATAATTTAACATGTAGTTTATTTGTCCATGATAAGAGATAGTATTCAGTATAAGTTGAATAAGTAAACATTAGATTTTTAAGTGATAATTAATACATGACAGGTTTAATTCATATACAAAAGGAACAATTAGTATTACTACAGGTTCTTAATATAATGTTATTAAAAATATTACTGCATGATTTGTCAGTAATAATTTAGTTTTTACAATTAGGTGTGAATTTTTGTTACATATTTCATTTGTATTTTTTGTCCAAATGTATGTACATAGACTTTGTAGCTGGGGGGGGGGGATATAATATTGATTTATAGGTAACATTAACTGATTGGTGAAATTAGTACTGTATACACGCACTGAAAACAGATTTTGTGTGTGTTTATGCATGCTCCTATTTCAGATCTGAGTAAGTTGACCATTGGTGTAATATTTAATTTTATTTGTAGTTTGCAGATTATTAGTAAGGCTTTTTTATAATTGATGTGAATTTGATTTGTACATAATTTCTGCAATTTTTTACTTGTTATTTTTAAAGACTGTTGTACCCAAGCTAATAAATTTCTGTATTATGTGACCAGTATTTTTATAAAATTTATTTACAGGTATATGTAATATGTATAAAGCACAGTTAAATTTGGAGGTTGTAAATGTACCTATTCAACAGCAATAAAATTATAAATTCTGACATGTTTGTGATAAAATGATAATTTTTATGGATTAATTGTTATTACTTAATCCCCACAGTCCACACACTAGTCACATGATGTGACTAATGTGATAGTTATTGTCAGCATTAATCCATTCAGTTGATTTTTACTTCTCACACAATAATTGTACACTCAGCAATCATTGTGGTATGGTAATTGGAAGTTCTTGTGTGGACCTGTCACAAACCTCATAATACAGAGGCATTAATTTTAACATTGAAAGTGTTTATAAGGACGTGTCGCATGTTTGCGGCCGATCGCTGGTGCGTGATCGTAAATGGGAACTGGTGAGTTTCCATAGAAATGACTTCTTTGTTGTCAATAATGTAGTACACATTTAAACTTCGCTTATGAATGCGACTACATTTAACTTATAATCTGTACATTGGTAAATGAAGAATGAATTCATTGATTGGTGAATGAACATAAATATATATATTTTTTAGATTTATTGAAGCATTTTCAATGCCCTTCTCTGTGGATGCATTTGTGCAATGCCTGTAAATTTTTTCTTACGACTAATACCTGCCAGATTAGTTAAGTTTAAAACAGCAGATTTTTAGATGAGTGTACACAATAAGATTCTCTGTTTGATGATGTACATGATTTAAGTGTAAGTTATATCTGTGTATACGCATGTAGTTTGTAATAAAGAATGCTAATTTACCTCGGTAATGAAAGGAAGGTGAAAGAAAGATAAAAAGGAAGGTGTTACTAGGCAAGTCTAGGTGATCCTGGTGCTTTGGCACCACCTTAAATAGATAGCCAATGGAATAAGGACTAGGTTTTGCCTCTGGTTTTATGGAGAACTGAAATTTTGTGACGCATATTTAAAACAATAACTTTTATATTTATGCATATGTAAATGATACATGGTGTTACAAATACAACATGGAGGGAGAACAGTGCAACTACAGAAGTAAGAAGAAGAAGCAGGATAGAAATGTAATGTAAATTTAAAACCTTATGTATGACCGAAATGTCAAATACAATGCACAGTGTACATTAAAAGTTAAAAGTGTGGTTTAGATATATATGCCATGTACTAAACAAATTGTCTAGAAATTACAAGTATCACATAAATAGACACATATTAGGAACAACTTACATAAAATACTGAAAGAAACCAGTAGTACTATTATCACACTCAAATGTCCACATAAAATATACTTAATGTATGAATACACCTATTCATAGAATAGGTATACTCTTGACAAGTGGTAGTCAAAAAGACAAGTATAGTTAAAAGGCAGTGGGAAGAATATAGGGGGACCATTTTTATCAGTAATGATATGGATGGGACTATAGATTGAGATATGTAGGAAATGAAGTAAGTCAAAAAATGTAGGTATATTGTAAACTTCTGTAGATTTCATGCTACAGACAAAAAAGTATTGCACACTACAACACAAAAAAGACGAACAATTGTGTACTGTAATCATGGAGTGCCATGTTGACTGAGAGAATATTGAGTTGTGAATGTATACTAAAATTGTAAATCTACTAAGTACTAGTGACTTTCCTGAAGTAAGCACAATATTGGGTATTGTGTAATGAAGAAGACCCAAGTAGATATGTGCATGTAATTGTTAAGAAAGAGATAGATACAAATAGCCTCAAATCATGGTTATACTTTGTAAACAATAGCACAGGGTTCTAAGATGAATTAATTGGTGTAATAGTTGAACTGAATACTATAGATGACAAATGCACATGGATTTCCCATTCAGTGATCTCGAGCACTTCTTTGGTGTATATACAGACTAGGAGGTGATTGAAGTTTGGTTCTCTTCTTCTTTCTTTAGCAAGTGAATGTAAGTTCTCATTATAATTTATAGTATATTTTTTATATTGTTTATACTGTTTGGGAAAAGCAAAAATATTTCAATGTGTATTGGTTAATGAGGATTAATACATTAAGTGTAATTGTCACCAGTTGACTTATTATTTTTCCCGTGTTGGTGACTGTGGTGGTCTCAGAGTTTGGAGCATACACGTTTAGGAATAACATAGTAAAACATTGACATTGATTTAAGTTAATAGAAACACTCCATAGTAGTAAGTACATGTGAATAATATTCAATTATTGCAGTAAAGTAACATAATTTTCCAGCTTTCATAAAATTGCCTTAAAGTAAATTATTATTTTTCATTTTTTTAAATTTTATTTGATGTACTCTTATGTGGTATTTCTGTGTGCCTTGTTACCTAAGTAAACAGTTCTGTGATTGGTACAAATGTGAGAATTTGAGATGCTGTCATGTAGTTAACATGTTATATAATAAGCAATTTATACTTTTCATCCAGTGTTAGTGTATGACAAAATATCGGTCACACATGTCAGTCAGATGATTGTTATAGAAAGCTAAAATGTAAGTCCAAAATAAGAGACTAGGAAAAAATAATAGATATTTGATTACGTAAATAAATGGAGTAATGTAGAGGTTTTGTGTTTTAGTGCCAGAAATTAAATTTATTTGTTTAGCACTGCCTGATGTGTCATGAGGCCTGTGATAGAAATATAGCAACGTATGTTAAACTAAAAATGCAAAATATTAAAATCTATCCAAAATGTGGCAGTTTTTTTGGGTACTGTTTTTTTGAGTTCTAACTTCAGTAAGGTGCACTTGATGAATCATTTATAAGTTCTGTAAACAGGTGTCAAACATTAACAAATATTATTTTAAATTAGATTACATTAATTAAGTTAGTTTTATTTGTTTGACATAAACAGATGTTTCTAGCAGATATTTTAATTTCATTTCGAAAGTGTACAGGAATTTAAGATGAACATGTTTTAGGTATAGCAATTTACATTACACTTTAGTGTATGGGAATTTATAGAAGTATAGTTTTTGAGTGACCCTTTATTTGGAATCAGTTACAGTAGCCAAATAGTTAGCTGGTTGGCAGCATAGTGGGATTTTTGACCATTATAATAAATTCCAATGTACGTTGTTTATGCTATTGGTGATTCCATAGAGGGGAAAGGTGTCCACCACTTGTGTGAGGTTACGATCCAGAAGTGGGGAATTGGAATAATTCACTGACCAATGCAAACTTCAAAGGCCACCTTAATCGTATTGGGTACACACTCCTGCAAGGTCAAGTACGAGGGTCAGTTGAAAAGTTCGTGGAGTGACATCTATAGCTCAGTGGTAGAACTACAATCTTTCGTGTGCTGCAAGATGTATATTTCGCATGGACACCTGTTACTTTCCAGATATATCTGTCAATTTATTCACTCTTTACCAGCTGTTTGAAATTTTTTTGTCATTTGTTTTTAAAATGCACAAAATCAAACATCATGTTGTGATGAATTCTCTGTTAAAAACGATTTAGCGCCAATGGAAAATCAAAACGAAATTGTAAATGTGTTAGGAGATGCTGCGCCTTCAGAAACAGCGGTAAGTGGGGCACACTCGAGTTTAAACGTGGTGGTAGAAGCACTGAAGACTATCCCAGCAATGGGCGTCCAAAAAGTGCAACAAAAAATGGCATTATTGAAAAAATTTGATAGGGTGTTGGAAGACAGCAGATTGAGGAGTGGATGATGTTGCTGAAATCATAGGCATCTCATATGAGCGTGTGCATCATACTTTAACTCAAGAACTTGATGTGAAAAAGTGTTGTGCAAGATGGCTGCCGCATCTGGAGTTGTTGCATTTTTTGGGCATCCAGTCCGACCACATTTTCAATGCTTGTACGACCACATATAAATTCAAGTACCTACTTACAAACCATTGGTTTTGAAGTCACAGCATCTCCTGACACATTTACAATTTCGTTTTGAATTTCTGTTGGCACTAAACAATTTTTAACAAAGAATCACACCACGATGTTTGATTTTGTCCGTTTTTCAAAACACGCATGCATGCCAATTTAAACAGCTTCTAAACAATGAATAAATTGATAGATAGATATGGAGTTAACAGGAGTTCTCATAAAATACAAATCTTGCAGCACACGAAAACTTTAGTTTTACTGCTAAGCTACAGTTGTCACTCCTCGAACTTTTCAACTGACCCTCATAAGGTAGCCTTATGGAAGCAAACTGCCATGGTCAGAACATCTCTCCAAATGCAGTCAGTGCCTTGGCATTGGTATCGGTGCCTTGCCTGTCACATTTCGGTACGACGTCTCTGTTAAACAAACTCTCGTTCCACATTAATGACAGGGAGGACATGGAGCATTGATTGGGTATGGGAACATTCAGTGACGCATCTCGTTTGCATTTCTTCCCCAATTGATATGGTGAAGACCTATTGTATAATATACTCTACTATGCAAAGCACACACACTGCAGGAGTACAGATTTGTACAGACTCGTTGAGCTGCAACCAACAGTACACAGGATATGGCTGTGCCATGCAATAGGGGTAGGGGGACCGAAGAAATATTTCTATCCAAGGAATACAAAGCTTAAAAATAGTGAGTAAAGCTTTCAAAAATATGAATGTTCGAAAACTATTAAAGACTGTTTTGTGAGGTATGCAATAATAGTGAGAGAATGATTAACACCAGTTGCTACTCAGTACAAAAGCTGCAGATATATGTGTTTTCTATGTCTGATTTCACAATTATTTAAAATTAATTCCATGTTCTTAGTCTGGATCTGACACTGGTTCCTGATTCACTATTGATCATATTTAAGAGACTAAGTTCCGTTTGAAATTCACACTATAAATACAAAGAGGAGCTGTAATTTTGCATGCATGTAAAATACTGATTGTATTCTATTGATAAATAAATATTATTTATTATAATTATTAATTTTTTAACCACTGATGTTATAATATAATGAACTTAAAATGAAAAAATGGATTTTTTATTGAGAGAGTATTAACATCCTCAAAGATTATAAAAGATAAAAACCACAAGTAAACCAAATGTAGCCATTTGTAAAAGTTGAGTCAGGTGTACTGCCATTACAAATATGTTGTAAAACTCATACTCCATCTCTAATGGGTCTATATTTATTACCCTAACATGAACAGATTTATTGCAGTAGTAATTTTTAATTCTTGAATTCTCATAATGGCTGTATCAGTTGAAAAAAAAGCAAGGCAGAATTTTTTTTTTGAATGAGTTCTCAGATTTAACACAACCTTCTGACATCTGTCTGTCTACAGTATGTCTCATGATACCTTTTAAATCCATAAACTGATCTGTGTAAATCTTAATATGTTTGCCCTTACCTTCATTGCACAAAGCCCTATCATTTTTGAGATTGCTCCCCAAAAAATAGGGGAAAAATGTGAGTTGTCAAAATTTTGAAAAAAAATCACAAAAATCCGTGTGTGAATCAAATTAAAAAGAATTTTGACCAAAATTTGATAATAGTGTTTTAGGACACCAGGTACCAATTAACGGGGGAAAATGTGGAAAAAATTATAAAAATTAATATTATGAATCAAAATGTAGTATTTACGATGAACATTTTTTAACTTTAGGAGTACTGTGGATCAAATTTTAAATTCTGAAAAATTAACTGAGTTAAATTTTGAAAAAAATTGTAAAAGTCTATGTCGGAAATCAAATTGTGAGTACTTTAATTTAGAATATAACTTAGCGTCTTTAATGAATTTACAACATTAATATCTATCAACACCCTTGCAACTCTTGGGCCACCTTAAAAATTTTGTAAACCAATTTTACAAAGAAAAGCTGATATTCATACCAGCTACAGATATTTGTGAGAAGTATTACACATAAGCCTGTAGATGTCTATGGAAACATTCATAACTTAACTTAAAAAGCTAGGACTAAATTATTTGTCATTTAGGCATTATGATGATTATACATTTAACTAAGAAAACGAATGCAGAGTTCAGAATGTTTTGCGCTTATAATTAAAAAAAAAGTAGTAATGATTGTCTGCTTTGCAATTATTTTACAAAAAAAAAAAAAAAAATAGGATTTTGTATTTTTCTTTTTTTTTAAGGTAACTTAAACCTACATTAACCGTGCTCACATGAACTGCTGTACCGTGGTAACAGCATAATCATCTTTTTATCACGTTTCTTGGCTAATGCTGAGAATATTATGAATAATACATACAAAAAGAACTTTACTCACAACTTTAAAAAAATAAAATTTATTAATTTGATTTTATCTAATAATGAAGGTTTTCAAAGTTGTGAGCAAAGTCTGCAGCTCAGGGATCTTAAAACTTACTATATTTTGCTTGGAAACATAATTCATTAAACACCTGTTACAAATGACAAGTGTATACAATTTAACTAATGAGCTGATTGTTCACAGCAGTGCATTATAGTTTTGTTGTATCAGTTAGTTAAGCCACATTATTGTATGGGGAACAGGTTTGGCCATTGTAAATATTAAACAAATGTTGCTTTTATTAACTGAACATAGTAATGGAAGCGTGTAAAAATATACAGATATGCATATAACTTAGATCTCTGTATCAGTATTTAGCCTATAGTTTTATATTATAAACACACAGTTTTGTTGCTTATATGTGGTGTGTCAGAGAGTTTAGTGACACAGCAAGTTTTGAGTCCTTAGTCTGTAGATTTTTGTTGATTTTATAGTTTACATTAGAATTTTGTCTGTAAATGTGCTTGAGCATGTATCAGGGATACAGAAATAATTAACAAGTTTTGTAACTATTTTTATTGTTGTAAAGATAAATTTTATTATTGTCAGGCGTGTGTGTGTGTCCGCGTGTGTGCGCACACGTGCGCAAGTACTATAAAATGGTGTTTGTGATAAATTACTAAGGAACATGGAAAATTATTGCATATCCATTAGATAAGCTCTGTTAATATATGTATATACATTTTACTTATTTTTCTGTGAACTTTGTTTTAATCCTTTTCAATGGTGTAAACAAAAAATTAATTTGCTTTTGTAATAATTAATAATGTAACAATCCTTTCTTAACAAGTTAGATAAACTTCAATGAGGTGTAGAGTTTTAGTAAGTAATGTAATATACCACAAAATGTTTAATATCAGTCCAAAACTTGGTATATTGTTATGAAATATTGTTTATGACTTAATATTAGATAAGGTATGTATGATTTTGATAGCTTAGAAGAGTAAATTTATACTGCATTTGTTTCTAAAAAATTTTGAATGCTTTGTTACTGCAATGTACAAATATGTTATTTAGCAATAAAACATTTTGTTATTCAAGATAATGAGTGTATTTTTTCACCAAAATCTTTCCTTTGCTGATTGTAATGAATTTTTAATACAGTTGTATGTGTTGGTGTGATGATTTGAAGTAACTGATGTGTCACAGTACAGTAGTCTTGATTACCCCACCTAAATGGGATGGGTGCTTTGCTGGATAAAGTTAGATAATATGGAACAGGTACGGTACTGTTAGGTAATTCAAAACGAGTTCACTACTATCTTTAAAAATGAGTTTTATATTCAGCAGATTTCATGTAAAACGTTTTCCTTTTTTAAAAGTATGCATTAAGAAAAAACAAAATCATTGACTGGTAAAAAAGGTTTCTGATTGAAGTTTGCTTGGAGACAGTAGCATCAGTCTGGTTCCAGTTGCCTCTGATCACTGTTTGGTGTAGGATAAGGCTGCCTCAAGAATTGCAACTCCTGAATGGTTTATTGTTTTTAATTCTGATTTGGAACTCTTTCCACCATCTTCAACTTCAGCACCATTTACCATTACGTTTATGTCACCTACAGTCAGTTTGTGTTTGTTGCTGTTTGTCCATTGTTCAGTGTTGCTATCTTCAGCTTGCTTATAGCCTGGGATTTTTTTGTAGTAGGTGAATTGGACTGTATTTTTGTGTATTGGGTCTTCTGTCATATGATTCTGAAGTATCTAAGAGTATAAATCTGGCCAATGTTTGAGTTTCAGTCTCATCCCAAAATACTGAAGTTTACGGAAGATGCAATGAGATCGATCTTTCAATTGAAGGCACAAACTCATTTAAAAACCAGTCATAAAAAATTTAATGTACGAGTCCATCTATGCACTTTTCTGGCTGTTGTAAGTCATAAGTACTATAAAGGGCAACGCATGTTTAAAAGCTCTGGGTCTATTTGGATTGCCAATAACAAGTAACTTTATGATTTTTAGTGGTCATACTGCCAGTAGTACAGTGATTTTCTCTTCACTTCTTTTGAAACAAATTGTGATTTTTCTGCCCTTAATGCTACCGATCTAGTCAATAACACAAGTGCTCTCTTGTTGATTCTTCCTTCTTCAGTTACTGTTTGCAGTTTGTGGTTAAAATCAAAGATGGTTTGGGGTCTGCTGACAAATTTTCACTTCATACATTATCCTACCTTTCCTCCCCATTATCCAACCAATCCATAATGGCTATGACATCTCGTTTCATCGTTCGTTTTTCTCGTTTTCCATCCCCAATTCTTTCCGGAAGGTGAGAGCTTTCTCCTAAAAAATACGACTTGAAATAGGCATTTTCTAGCTCACTTCTCAGAGTAGGCCTACCTAAAAAAAATACCACTTGTTTGGTTGTAATCACACGTTGTCATATGTTTTCTTCCTTTAAATGCATCTTCAGAATTATGATCAGAGCTCCATTTTTCTAATCCACTTCTTTTTCTCTTTAACTACCAGCTGTAACTCTACCTACTCCAAGGTCATACTGGTAATTTGCCGTATTGTTCCAGTGCTCTCTAATGTCTCCAGTTGTTATCTCAATCGAAACACTTTTTTTTCTCTCCTCATTGGACATAACGAAAAATTAATCTAGTATTACACAAAAATAAGAATATAGGCCTATTACACGCATAAACAGTAATAATAGGCCTAACACTTTTTGGTTGACAACTACGTTTTATTGATATCGTTATAAACACAAAACATTTCTCCCATACTGTGATGTGACATTATTTCCGAAATCTCAGGAGACGCACACGCCATATCACTCCACACTATCAGATCTGAACATTCCCCAGGAAGGCACGCAAACACTACTTTGTCAAAGAGTCATGCTGGCTGTGTTATGTACTGATGATTTGTAGATGATTAGAATAACAGTATCCAATTCACTCATCACAGCCTGTTTGGTTTTCATGGGCAGTATCTGATACTTTAAATTTGTGTGTTAATTAGGGCTATTTAATGATAAGTCAAAGTCGAAGTTACCTCTTTTATACTTACTCTTGACATGGTTTAAGACAAACCTGGTGATGACAGGCCTGCAATTATTTCAGTCGTACAATATATTATAACGATACTTAACATAAATTCAATATACTGTAATTTATGCAGGTTGTATAACAATACGAGGTGTAACTATAATATGAGTAGTTAAAAATTCATATTTATTGTTTTATCAAGCATTATAAATAATAAAACATTGTTAATAATCTTCGATCAAGATATCATCATTATTAAGTGTTTATCTCTTAAACTATAACAGTGTTAAACACATTTAAAACACTCTTACATCTAGACATGTGAATAATCTTAATCTAGACATTGATTCTATTTGATTTACTAAAACAAAATAAAATTTAAATGTAATTTTGATTGAATTCTTTTAATTCAGATCTGACCTCAGCTTGCTCAGTCTATAACAATGTTTAAAAAAAAATAAATTTAAAATTATATTCATTACTCTTAGACTGGCATTTGTTTCATATTCAAAATTTAAATTATTCTTTTCTACAAAATGCAAATATCAAGTCATTTCAATTATTTACTTTGATAAACAAAAATATACTATCTCAAATTTAAACTCTTCTTATTTTTATATTTCTCTATATGCGATCGCTCATTCTTACGACTAAAACATTTATCTAAGATGATAATATAGTCTATTATTTCTAATTATAAACTTTTTAATTCATTGTCTTTTTATATAGTCTTTATGAGCTCTTATTTGAAAACCAATGTACTGTTTTAAATACAATTTATAAAATCTATAAATATAAAATTATATTATAAAATCAATTAATAAAATACAAAAATCACTTTACTCTTCAATTCACAAATGCACGGAATGAGTAGCACTAGGTGAATGAAGTTAAGTGGACACAACATATCCTGTGCAGTCAAGCGGATACATGTGTTTTGTCACGTATGGATTTATAAAAGTCTACATACTTTGTCTCAAAGTCTCCCGTTCTTATGGGAACAAAGAGACACGCATTTTTGTCTATACACAGTCTAGAGACTGACTAGAGACTTTGTCTCGAGACAGTCTCGATACATTATTTAGACAGTTACATACAAGTCTAGAGACAATATCTCTCAGTGCGTATTAGGCTTTACGGACTAGCGTCTACGTGTGCGTTTCTATAATGTGATGGGACACGGCACAATGGCGGGGGGAGTCGACACTGCCGCTCTATCGACGAGACGGTGAGAAATGCCATAGGTCCAGCTGTTGTTGGCGCGTGACGCTTTTTCAAAACAAAATTTACATGATTCTTACATGTTCAAAATTGCGTTGAGCCCAAACGGCGGTTTAAAGCTTTGTGTTGAGCCCACCGCGAGTTTATTGTTAGTAACCTCGGAGGCGCCGGAGACTAAAGCATGTGCGGTGAGCCGGCTACCCAAAATCACTCTCAGCGGTGGATACTGTAGGAAACTGATGAGCCGGCCACTCACGAGTCCGAAATGTAATGCTTTGCGTTGTAGGCAATTGAATTACATTAATATATAATCTATTTGAACTTGACAGCACGGTGCGCTTACAACAATAGTGTATAGCTAAACCAAACTGACATCAAGGCGCTAGCGTCAGCAGATACAGTGACAGTGTTGTCCCCCCCCCCCCAATGTGCGGGTAGTACTTGACATGACATCACGCATCACGGAAAAATATTTTCTCATTACGCATGAAACTTAAAAACAGAGATGAACGAACAAGGCCAATTGTGAGGACCTAAATTTTTTGCAGGGGAAATCGGTATACTTTTTAAAATTTATTAAAACTGTTTTGTAGTGTAGTGCGGACTACAATGATCCTGAACCCTTTTTCACTTTAAATTTTTGATCATATTACTTATTCAGAATGATGGTCCACAGGCTAATAACATAGGCTTATACGTGTATTAGACTATGGATGAAACTTGAAGCTATAATTTGAAATAGCAGGAAATATTAACGTTTTGTTCATGACAAACAAGCTAGAAGTTCTCATAGACAAGTTGTTTTTCCGATTTTATCATTATTATAATTTTTGGTTATTGACATAATATGAATTTATGAATGAATGACTTTTATGGGAATTGAATCCGAAACTGCAGAATCAGACACGACTTTAGTTCGATCACTGCAGTTGCAACACGAACTATATTCTGACTAATTAATGTTTATACAAAGTTTTAATATTTATCCTAAAGTCTAAATAATATTATTCTATAATTTTTCATTGTGTGTACATTCAGATTATTAAGATCTTTGAAATTAATCATTTTAAGATTTAAATAACTTTTCTGTAACCGAGATGATATTTGAAAGTAGTAAATTCAGATACAAAGATTGCAAAGTGTGGGGTATTTGACTGGACCACAGTGTTATAGTTTTTGTATAAAATGTATGCCTATTGTTGGTTCGAGTTTATAGTGCCGAACTTCTCTGTATAGTTTTGAGTTTAACGATTCCACCATCTGTTTTTGCGGTCATAGGCCTACGTAAAACAACTACATTATATTGGTCAAGTGAAATAAAATTATAGTTTCTTGTGGCATTGACCCACATAAAATAGTGCATTTGAATGTTTCGTGTATTAATTGAAAGTAGCCCATGTGTTTTTATAAATCAGAATGTGTACGACAAATGATGTGTTTGCTTTCAAAGTGGGAATATTTACGTATGTTATTATGATGTTTATTGTTGAAACATTTTTAGCTGAGAAGCGCTGCATTGAAATTAGGGTGAGTTGATAAGTCTGATTTGTTTTTAGTTAACGGGAAAAATATCTAGGGTATAAATAATGATTATATAGGCATAATTGTTTATGTATTAAGTCACAACTTCAAGCCAGAACTATTGAAAGAAGGTGACACAAGTGATAAAATACAGACGTAAGTTTTATTTTAATAAGACTGAATTAATGTTTTACCATCTAAATTATTTGCTATTCTACGTGTAATAATTTAATACAATTTGTTGAACCATTAGTTTATATTTAAACCAACTTATTTTCGTTAATTGACCAAAGTTTTAAATTATAAATGAACTTCGAAACGACAGTGATAATTCCCACATGTTTTTGTAAACATTTTGACCTTGAGAAAGTAATTACGGTAGTATTAGTTAAGTTGTTCATTATAACTTTTCTTTTTGTTGAAATATATACTGATTGTCTTCATTATACGAGTAATTATATATTTGTTTAATCAGTTAGTTTCTACACTTTTTCGTACGATACCTTCGCTGTCATGTTGTGTTACAGTAAAATTGTGTTGCTTTCTTTCGAACTAAACTGTTTTATATTACTTCATTGGTTATTAACAAACGCATTATTCTTAAAATTATAGTATTGTCTACACTAATTTCTAACCTTTACTATTATGATGTCCTATTTGTTTACTTACTGTCATGCTGTAGTTTTCCGTGAATCAATATCGATTTAATTTCAGCGCATAGCTTTACTAGTCGAGACGTTAAATCTTCAGTACTTTAGTGCAACGTTCAGCTATTCAAAGTTCAGTAGCAGTTATTTTCAAGTTCAGGGAAATTTAAGTAATTTTTTATAATCAACATTTGTTTACTTTGTAAACAATCTTTATAGTTACGTGTACCGTGTACGGTAAATGATGTTTGTCATCGTAGCAAACGTTACGACCTATTTGTAGGGTTTAAAGAAACATGAACTTACTAAAGACCTACGACTACTTCTGTTTGTTGTTTGGTTCAGTATCAAGGCTAACATGAATGATATTTTTAATCGTCTTTTAATCTCCATCTTTAAACTAAAGTAAAATACAGCTTTGTCAGCTTTGAACAGTGTATTTAATTTTGAAACAATTGGCAATGTGGTTTTGAATTAGTCTAAAATGTAATCGCATAACGATGATTTTGATTGCAAAAATAATGAATCATTGTGTATTAATAAAACTAGTAAGCTGCTTCAGCTGCAGAACTCACTCACGATTTATAATGTAATACATTTGTTTATTATTGTATAAACTTCAGTAATAGATAATTTTTTAATTATTAGAAAAATTACGAACATCCTAATTACTCTACTCTAGTTTTTAGTAAAATAACAATTGTTAAGCGAACAGTCATACAATTAACACTAAAAGTTTTGAAGTACTGCATTGGTATTTTTGTAGTTGAATTTAAGAATTTAGGCGTATAACCATAATGCCTAAATGACAAATAATTTAGTCCTAGATTTTAAATTTGTGTTTGATTCCACAACATACAGGGATATATCTATACTTCAAACACACACAAAACTGTTTGCAAAGTTGTATAACATGTATAACACATGTATAAAGTTGTTTGCAAACATAGCTTACAGTCTTTTCGAAGAATGTCCAAAATTTGCAAGAGATGCTGAGAGATATTAATTTTGTCAAATTACTAAAGATATCAAGTGTGTATTTTGAATAAAATACCTCGTAACGTGATGTATATAGACTTTTACAATCGACTTCCACTTTAGTGGTGTCCTTAAGGTTAAAACTTTTTCACAGTATACACAAACATTATATTTTAGTATATGCCTACACGGCATGGAGTGTTACAATTTGTAAAACTTTTGTTCCTTGGCCCAAAATTTTCGAGAATCCCAAAACTGAACACTGTATACAGATTTTGTTTAAAGTTCTCTTTAATATGATACCTCATATGGATTTTTCGAAATTTTGGCCCTCACATTATTGTCTCCCGCTCCATAGTTTTGGGAAGATAAATCTTACAAACAATAGGCGTCTGTTTGGTCAAAAGTATGGATACGTACTTGTTTGGCGAAATCGGTTAATGCATTCAAATGTTTTCGTGAGACATACTCCAAACAGACAAACAGATAGACTTACAGGCAAAAAATCTCAAACAGACGATTACAACTGATTGTAACGGCCTTTGCTTGGTCAATAATTGTAATATTAAGACACTAGTGAAAGAACAAAATCTGACGAATTTGTTACTATTCTGTAAAGAATAAGCTTACAGTTTATCCATATACGCCTATTTTATTTCGCAGCTCTGGTCCACTATATATCACGCTATAATCTGTTTGATCAATCATTCCATGTCCCGGACAACCTATTTCCTGAATGGCCAATATATCAGTATTCCATCTTATCATTTCACCAGCAATTTACTGCATCTTTCCTTCTGTCCTCATCGTCCACATTCCATGTAGCTATCATTAGCTCTTATTTTACTTTTGATTTTTTCCACGATCCATTCCTCATATCTTTATTCCAATTCCGGTTCGTTTCCAAAAAAGACAGGCCTTTCCGAGAATTGGTTTTTGGTTTCATAACAATTTTATTTTTACTTGGCCGGGATGTTAATCTGACGCAAACTCCTGGAGGACCAGGTGATTTTTTATATATGGGCTTTCTTCACCTAGCCTTCGGAGAGCCAACTCCTAGCTGCAAGGCAGCAGCTCAGGTACAACCGACTAAATCCAAACAGATTCCCACCTGTAATATTCCTAAGATAAGCCGGTTCAGGATCATTTCCCGTACACCTTAACTTGGTACTGGTGGCTTACGCTGACGTTGTTGTGATACCAGCCAGATCAAGACGACTGCTAGTTGAGGTAAACAAGGAGCTGAATCAAAAATCAGCTGGAATGAGACTCAATGTAAATATCAGCAAAACTAAATACATGCTGATTTCTGCATCAGAAAGGAGAAGCATTCTGTATAATTCATGTATAGAGGATAATTCATTTGATGCAGTTAATAAGTTCAGAAACCTGGGTAACACGATAGATAATGAAGGGTCCATAAACACGACAATACATGACAGGATACACATATGAAATAGGGCATATTATGCTAACAGTAGACTATTGAGAAGAAAACGCATTAGTCGTAACACAAAAATAAAAATATATAAGATACTTATCAGACCGTTACTTATGGTTGTAATTATGGGGGCGAGACATAGGCCTAGACATCGACAAAAAAGGAACAAGAAACACTAAGAAGGTTTGAAAGGAAGATCGTAAGACGTGTTTGTGGCCCGGTTAAAGATAATAACGAATGGAGGATAAGAAATAATCAGGAGGTAGATGACCTATTGAAGCATAAGGATATTGTAAGATTCATAAAGGCTCAACGAATACAATGGTTAGGTCACCTAGAGCGTATGGATGATCAGCGTATGCCAAAGAAACTCCTGAGGGCGAAAGTCTACAAAAACAGAAAGAAAGGCAGACTTGGGATAAGATGGTTGGATGATGTGCTAGACGATTTCAGAAGCATGGACGTGAGGGATTACACTGAGATGGCAATGGATAGAAGACATTGGAGAAGATTGGTGTTGGAAGCAAGGGCTTACGTTGGGGTGTAGTGCTAACAAGAAGATATAATCTATTTGTGCTAAGAAGGCCTATTTTATTTGAAAAATCAAACTGTAAATTCTTTAGATGTTTATATTAAGCTGCATAATGATTTTTTATTTTAAATCAGGCCATTTTATAAAACTTCAAAGACATTTTTGATAAATTATCATTATGGCATGAAAGTTTGTAATTTTTTCATGTTCTAAAGGAAATTGAAGCATTTTAATATTGTCAGGAAAATCATATAATAAACGTGATTACAGGTTTATAATTCGAATAGTAATGCTGTGACGGCTGTATTTTGTAGTGAGTGACGTTGTTATGCCGAACAGTGCGCAGTTTCGTAGTGTCATGTAGTCTATGTTATGTGTTGTGTGTAGGGCTATTCATTCTATAATTTATGTAACGACTGTTTTGAATTTCACCGACGCGTCCTCATGACAGGATAAGGATTTTTAGCACTGATAATGGGAGCTTGTTCCCGAAACCTATCGTGTTAAAGAAAAGTACTAAATCGCAAGACGGATTGTATTGGATTTAATTAATTAACATATTGCGAAGTGGAGACTGTATGTAACGTATTGTTACAAGAATTCTAGTTGAATTCCTTGTGGCAGAGAGGCATACATATAAACGAACCATATTTAAGCAGTGTTTAAAAATTAGTCCCTGCTGTGATAAGATAACCAAAAAAGAAAGTAATAAAGTAATTTTATGCCACTAAAAAGAATAAATCATTGACGCTTTTATTAACCGTAACATAATTGACTGTCATATTAAGTGTAAACGTCATATTTCTCATTATTTAACTTTTGTAACATTTTATTCAATGTTTTAGTCAGTAGAAATAAAAACATAACTCGAAAACGTGTTCTTGACGTGAGATGGTAGCATTGATGCTATAAAACAATAACAATTTTTCATATAGGCCTACATGCAAGGCCTATTTATTATACATATATAAATATGTATTTATATTTCATATAAATACATGCCTTCATATAGGGACAGTCAGGATTCTCTTTCGGAAAGGTGCAGGGGTTTCTAGTGTAAACGAACACTATCTTTTTCCTACTCGTTAAGAGGATATAATCCCCCAAAACAGGATAAAATTTGAATTATCTCTCAAACACAAGAGTAGCAATGTTTACACGAAATGATTTCGCACTCGCAAGACTACTAACGCATACCCAAATGAAAGTGGCTCAATCACATAATTAGCCTAATTAGTTTATTTTATTACACTTTTACTACTACTATTTAAAAAGTTTTAAACGCCTCGCTGTGCCAGTGTATTTGGTTGTTTGTTGCGTACAGAGAATGCCAAATGGAAGTTGGTCTAAGAAAATAAACGAATGGACCTTCAAACGAGAGGATATCTAGATGAAGACTGAAGCCTAGACTGCTTGCACAGACGTGGAAACTACGAGAATGTGTGGACAGCGTCAGCTGTAAAAAAGCTCGATAAAACACTTTCAGACTTAAAACTGGAGAATGCATGTTGGTTTAGATCCCACGGCGTTCAAACTTATAGGCTACAAAATTACATTAACAGTAGATGACAGAAGTTGTACAACAGACATTTTCATTTTAACATTATTCTTCTTCTTCTTCCCCAACAAGGATTAGGCCTTGATGTCCTGTTCCGGCATTTTAACATTCTTGCATCGTATTTACTTAAGTAAGCTTACCAATTGTTGTGTTAAAAAGGCAATATTTTGAATTCTCATGGCGCTACGTTACTGTTCTCTATTCGTTACAGTTTCATATATAACAAACACGAGTTGAGTAATAAAATGTTTTAATTAATTAATTCCTTTTTGTATTACTTACCGTTATTGTAATAATAGTTATACAAAACATAATAGCAGTTATCTGAAATATAAATAAAAATAACTAGTTAAATGAATATACAGAAAAGTAAAGAGTGTAAAACATGCAAATCATTTGATCAAATTATTATCGTTCAATTATGAGATTTTCAATTTGCAGACAGACGCCACAGTATTTAAAATTTTGTATCTCGGTGCATTTCTGGAAGAGAAGAGTAATATGAACACCCTGAATGGAAAATAAGCCAAACATACAGAGTATTGATTCATGTACATAAAATGATACTACGAAAAACTACGAAACTACTACTACGAAAAAATGTGTTAAAAATGTGTTTTTGATCTTACCGTGGATAATTTCGTTATGAAGAATTAAAATCCAAGTTTACTAACTCAGCTCTTGGGCTCAGTGAAGTAACTAGAAGCTGCTCCTGGGAGGGGGGGATGAGACTAGCTTGAAGGTTAACTCACCTTTATTTTAATAATTTACAAATTAGTAGCGCATATGCAAAGCCGTGAAATCTATATTTTTTCAAAATCGAGATGTTGGTGTTGTTAGCTTCATTATTGTTAGCTAGGGCTATAATTTTAAGTGTGCAAGCTATACTAGTAGTGTGCAAGCTACTAAACCAGCTATAAATGCTTTAAAATTGTATTGAAATTAGTATCAACCAAGCTCCTTTCTTTGTTTGCATGGTTGACGAAAAGAGGAAACAGTCTGCCACAGTTCGGTTGCTGAATACATTTCGCACGCCAAAAACTTAAGACATGACAAGAAATATACGAGTTAATTCAGTAGACTGAGTCTGGGGTAGGCCTACTGGATCTAACTCTTCAGCTTTGAAACGTTATCATCTAGGAAATAAGACTGCTACTTCCTCTGATTACTATAAGAAAATTTATTTTAAAGTGTTAGCCAATATTATTACTCAACTAGATTTTTCAGATGAGGAATTAAAATGTATGAAGTTAGATGATACTAAAAACTTATCTCAGTATGATACAAAATTCCCGACTGAACTAAATGAAAGTGAATAAAAGTTCACTTTTATTTCTTTAATTGAAATTATATGGTCAGCATTTTAACAAAGAAAAATCAAGAACAGAAGTTGAAAGCATTTTCTTGTCATTTACACAAAGATACATTTCACAGCTTGAAATTACACAGACTGATAAAAAAAGATGAATGACGATGGTACAAATAAAATTGTTTCTGAATCATATAAATTATTTACTCTTATTACAATAATTCCTGCCTCTAATTCTTCCGAAGAGAGAAGCTTTTCTTGTCTTAAGAGAATCAAAATCTACTTAAGGAATAGCATGACTCAAGATAGTCTCAGCGCCCTTGCTTTAGTTTCAGTTGAAAAGGAAATCCTCTCCAAATTAGAAAGTCGACCTACATGGTGCGATGATGTTATCGACAATTTTGTAAAGAAGGACCGTCGAATGAATTTGCTGTCCAAGTAAATTCATCGCAGCTTACAAAACACATTTGTACTCAGTGATATGGACCACAAATCCGTCAGAGAGAAAATGAGAAAATCGTTATTAGCAGTGTCTTTTATAAACTGTCAGCTGTTTCTGACCCAAAGCATGGGCTCTGTCTTGACAGCGTACTTACTACGTAGGTGTAACAATATGTCTCATATGTTACTCACTACTTGCCATAATAATAGCCACGGCAATATGATATCAATATTATAGATTTTTCTAGTGCCAAAATGTTAGAAAAAATTTTCACCGAAGAATACAGAGGATCACAGACTAGCGTAATTTGTACACCTCCCAAAAACTGTACTCAGTGGTAGAGATACACTACTGGTGTAGCAAATGCTTTTGAAGCATTAAATATGAAAGTTAGGAAAAATTAATAATATACAATTTAGGACGAATTAACATTCTGCAAAAACATATGGATCACTAGGAAGTTTTTATTGAAATTTTTAATCTGCTCGTCATGAACACAATAAAGAAATTGAATGATAGACACATACATGATCCGAAGAGTTGTCCACTGACAACAAACATATTGTCCACCGAACTTCTTATTATTGTCCACCGAATACAAACATCTATAGTTAAAAGTCTGAATGTCTGAACATTTAATTAAAATGACACTACTACTTACTGCTGGCATGAACTGAGAACTCACATTAACATATTAAAGACTGAGCATGTAGGGGAGAAATATCAGTTAACACCAACATTATGTTAATGTTGACATGAACATAAATGATACAGAGAATACAGTACAGATAATACAGACGGTTAACACGTTATTCATTGAACCTGTAGGGTAGATCTAACAATTTATGTCTTTTTAGTTTATAAATGTCTTCACTATTACCCAATAAATTAATAGCTAAGGGGGCTAGGGTGATATTTTAATTTAGATAGGCCTAGTGGTTCCTACCGAGACGCACAATTTCTTCTTTTACAGTAGGAACTTTTAGGTTTCGGTGTCTAGAGTTGTTGGAAACAAACAATTGAGCGTCGACTATTGATCTTAGATTTTTGGACTGAAAGCGCTGTAGAATATCTTTGTTCGTAGTAGCAGTTGTTCGAATACCAGTGCCCCGAAGTGAATGCCATAAGTCCATACCGGTTTACGAATTTCTTTGTATATTACAAGTTTGTTGTTGAGACTTAACAGTGATTTTCTACTTATCAGTCAGCAGACATTTCTGACCTTCAGGTTAAGTTCATTCTTCTTGAAAATGATGTGTTTCTTCCACGTCAGTCTCCTGTCCAAGTGCATCACAAGGTATTCATCATTTTTAGCTTGGGGTATTAGCTGACTTAAGTGTGGTGAAGGTAACGTGTACTGACTTAGATGAATTAATTTTTATGCGCAACTTACCAAGCAATAACTGTACGCCGTTTAGTAATTTTTATAGCATAAGAGAGAGACTTTATTGAGGGGTCAGCATATGTTACTAGAATTGCTGTGTCATAGGTATCAACAGTGAGGTATCTTTTCCCTACGGTAAGTCCGAGGTGAATAAGAGGTATAGTTGTGGGCCCAGGACACTACCCTGCGGTACACCTGACCGCACTGGAAGTAAAGGAGAAGTACATCCAAGAACGTTTCTTGAAACACTCTGCCCACTATATAGGAATGTAGAAAAAATTATGTGGCAGAGTTTTACTTACTTTGTATAATAGTTAAAGATAGCCAGAGTTTGTCGAATGCCTGGGAAACATCGAGGAAAACATCTCAAAGAATACATTCGATTCCAGCGATTTATTGACAAGATTTGTTATTATGTGTATTTGATCCACTGTTGAGTGTTTTTCTCGAAAGCCAAATTGATGATCCGTAATTAGATTGTTTTCTACAAATGTTCGCATAAGTCGTTTTACAAGTAACTTCTCAAAGATCTTCCCAATTAACGGCAGAGGGCTTATAGGTCGATAGGAAGAAGGTTCTTTAGGATTTTTACCAGGTTTTAAGACCATGATTACTTCAGCTGATTTCCATAGAAGAGGAAAGTATTCAGGTCTGAGTATGGTGTTTAGAATTTCCCCCCGTTAACAAATCAATGCCAGGAGCCTTTTTACTTTCCAAATTATACTGGATTGTCTCCTTAACTTCATTAACCTTAAAAGGCTTAATTGGGAGAGCCAGTCGGCACGGGGAGTGTAAATACCTTAGTGCTTCTTCATCAAACGGGACGTTCTTGCCGACTTCAGGTTGAAAAACGTTGACCAAATGTTGAGCAAAAGGCTGGGATTTCTCTGTATTGCTTCGCGCCCAGCTAACATCTGGTTTATGTATTCGTGGTATTTGTAATAATGGCCTTTTTAATCGTCTTGTGGCCTTCCACAATGAATAATCAGTAATTTCATTAGGTGGCTTTTTTCTAGATATTCCTGAATGCCTTCACTCTTTAAATTTTCTAACAACCGTTTTAGTTTTCTGGCCGCGGTATTCTACTTTCTTTTATCATCCGGATGGTGAGTATGCTGCAAAATGCGTCGCAATAATCACTTCTCAGTTAATTTCTCTCGGAAAACCAGAGGAAAATTTAAGTCTTTACTCTTCACTGTAAATCATAGTGTAGCCTCCCTGTCTGATTTCTTAAAAGCACTGCTGAGATAACTTATAGACAAATCCAATTCAGAATGACTATTTGTGGATGTTGGGAGACTGTATGACTATGTTGCTAATAGTGGCAATAATTAAAGTGTGATCAGAAGGCAAGACAAGAGTCAAATTGTAGTATTTATGTTGTATTCTTGTTATTAAGAAATAAACGCGATCTGGTATTTTATTTGTATCAGAAGGCTAATAGGTTGGTTGGTTAGAAAAGGTAGGGATTCTTGTCTTATAACATATAAAATTCTATCCCAGGAATTTGCTAGTCTTGAACCCCATTGTGGCCGTTTTTCATTACAGTTACCCCCCTACCCTCCGTCCATAAATCGTACACCAAGAGTTCTAAGAAAAGATTTGAAATCAGTTTCATTGAATCTATGCTTCGGAGGACAGTACACTGCGGAAAGAATTACAGGGCCTCTTTGACCTTCAGTTAAAACGTTTGTGGCCTGTAGATGAGCAGTTTGACGTTAGAGAAGAGCTAATCTAATGTTTTATATTGTTTCGGATCAACAGAACGGTACTGCCACGAGCTGTGCCGTCAACATGTTGGGTATCACAAACAGTAAATTCTGGAATTATATGGCTTCTTTCTGTGAAATTTGTCTCAGATATTAGAATAACGTCCAGCCTGTTGTCAATAAGGAAAGCTTGAGTTCTATTGGTCCATTGTTGAGGGGTCCATTGGTGTTCCATAGTCCAATTCTGTAACTGTTACTCCTTATTTAATTAGAAGGTTTAATGACGAGCAATAGGAAGTAACTATACAATTGGTTTGATGTGTCTTGAAGTCGGAAGGAGTCTGTACTCGTTGACGAAGTCCTCGCAAAAACACTTATACATAAAGATAGAAATTATTAAAGAACATTACGATAATGATACAGAAACGTTGTATGGGATTGACCCTGTACAATGTGGAATAGTAATTTGTTGTGTGTGTGTGTTTGTGTAAATTGTGTTAAACGTTTTGTTCTTCTGTAAAACAAACTTTTGTGTGTGTAATTCTTAGGTATATGTATTTTCAGAACTATTAGAGATATCTTCATAAAACATTCCTTATTTATACAATTCGATATGCTAAATGTGAATTGTCATTTAATATTTTTATAACTGTTAACTAAAAAATTTAAAAAATAAAAATTACTCTATTTTTTCCACATTATTTATCTAATTAGGCCAATACAAAAATCGTGTTATCTGTGTGGAAAAAAGGATTTCAATTATTCTAGGTCTTATAGCGATCAAAAAATTAAAAAATTTAATTTACCTTCTCGACCAGTCTGTTCACACGCAGCTGTGGCAACGACTCCAAGAACAGGGCCATAAACAAAGTTAATTGGGAAAGGCGACAACCAACACCAATATCAGACAATGGAAGTGTGTTCAGCACGATGTAACAAAAGGAACGACGACTCAAGTTGACAGGAGAGGATCAGCTGAGAATTATGACACCAAAACAAACCAAACAATGTACTTGGGCTCATTCACACGTTTACGCAGAATCGAAGCAAGGATTCATTTAAGGGTTTGGTTAAGAAACGCGATCACGACAAAAACGAGGCGAGGCACAAAGGATTGAAGAAGCGTAGCAGTCTATAGAAACGATGCGAGCAACAAATTGTGAATAGAAGCAACGATGTTGCACAGCGGGATGTAACGTCTAAGTGACAAGCTGAGATTTACAACGAGAAAGCGTGGTGGCTACAGCAGATGACACTTGACGGAAAATGGTTAATTGCCAGAACACAGGGTTTCAAAAATGAACAATGCTCCAGGGTGTTAGGGCAACCCTTGCTTAAGACGCTAGACAATAAGTTGACTGACAGGCGCGCAATATCTTGCATTTCTCCGAACGAGAGTGACGCCTGGACAGCCGATTCAAAGGACATATCCAACCACCTATCAGAACAGAGTATTTTGCGAAGAGAGCGAAGGAGAAGCCAGTTTCCATAGTAATCAGGAGAAGAACAAATCAGAGGGTAGAAAACTAGAAGACTTCGAAATGGTGGGAAAAGATTTCGAGAGAGGGTAGTTGTTCAGCCTATCATGGTGATCTTAGGCGTGGACAAGCCGGAGACCAAATTCTAGTAGGGAGACGTTGATAAAAACTAAGTGTCCGACACGGGACGAGGAAGTCTTACACAATTTTCCGAGCAGTTCGCGACGGAGTCTTATAATATTTTCGGACTGTAATAGTATTTAGAGAGACACATAACTCTCGTGACAGTTTCATAATTTTATTAAGTGCAGTACTCGTATCAAGAACAGTCACGTGAAAATTCGAACAGAGAATCGGTATATCGATCAGCCGTGAAATCTTGAGGTACGCGATATGGAGAACTAAACGGACATAGTGAAGTTAGGATTGAACTTTGTTGAACTTAGAAAATTAGAATCGTTTCGCGACTTAGTGGAACAGTATGACGAACAACAATTTACAATAATGCGTGAAAGACACAGTAATGTTCATAATTTACAATAATCAAGACACACTTATTTAAAAGAACTATTCTACCACCACACACTATTACCTAGTGTAGACACACAAAGAACCACATTGAACACTTGAGTAAGCATTTATTACTTAATGATGGTTGTACGCGAAGACGAGATGAATCGTGCGGACAGTGAATAAACATAACACACCTACACTATTCTGTTGACGACGCGTGTGCATAAGTGAGTAGCATCATCATAATCGTCCAATGGAGCACCGTCTTCAAATAATCGTCATCACCAGGAATCTAGCACCGATGGAGTATAATGGATAAACTATTGTCAAGTAACACTTTATGATTTTGTAGTATAACTAAACTACTGTCCTGTCTCTTTCAAAGAATCTACCCTGAGTAATTATAGTAAAAATTATTAAATGAAGGTTGCATTTAAAATATAATCATGATCTATTAAAGCTAATCCATCTGGATGAATGAACGCATTAAATAAAGTAAATATTATTTGATTTTATTGTATGTATATTTCATATATGTTATATGTTTTTCAGATAGCGATTGAGAAGGAAATTATATTTTGATATGTATATGTTCGATGTTTTGATGTATTTACAGGTACCAGGAATATATATATTTGTTATTGAATACAATTGTTTAAACGTATAATAAATTAGTACGTAAGCAGATCAAATAATGCGTTCATCATTATCAGAAACCCTAATGTATAATCTACAATTTAGTTAACTATTATAATGACATAAATTCTTGTGCATTGACTGAACACTCTCGAGAATTCTAGAATCTTATATTAGCATTTTAATTACACTGTTGTAAATGGCGACTAACGCACTGATAGATCTATATTATTGATTGATCAATAAACATAAATAACCATATTAATCATAAAGTAAGCAACCTGAGTAATTAAAAGATTTGCATCTTAATTACATCGTTGTAATTGGCTTATGAAGGATATACTTCATTAATCAATACGTAATTAAGTTAAGTAATTAATTAATTCACACGTTAATTAATTACACCGTTGTAGTCTTGACTGTAGAAAAAAGAGTATTTTAATTTTTATAAACATTTCAGGTACCTAGCTCTAATAGATTTTAATTAAGTTGTACCGAAAATTATCAAATTAAGAATCCGTGAAATAGGCACTATAGTTTCCCTGTCTTAATGAACTGCGGAAGAGACTGAAGTCCAGATACAATTATTGTAGGTCCGTGAAAGTATATTTCAGAACACATTTAAAGCTACGAAAGAAAGACATAATTTGTAAGATTCGTGGCGAACCAACGATGAGACAAAAGAATCAGTAGGCTATACACTAAGTAAACGCTGACTGACAATAATCATACGTTTAAGAGAGATTATGGCGGCTTATTATGGAGTAGAAAGAAACCGAGGCAGTAAGAAAATCAAAAGACAAGAGGAAAGGCATATTACTACGAAAATACGTATACGGACTGGAACGGAATTTTCAACGTATGAATAGAGTGATGTCTTCGACCGTATAGAAACTACTATACGGTTTAAAGAGAGTATGGAGAAAGTAAAACATTGTAATGCTTATTAATTGGGTAAGCGAAATTAGTGTAACGAGACAACAATCTGTGATTTGTGAATGAGGTAGACTGTAACGAATCCCAGAACGAAGTTTGTTGGTAGGCCCCCCTTCAAAACTACAAAACAAATAGGGCTACATAGAAGGAAAGGTTTTTAGCAATTTTACTGAAGAGTTTGATTTCACGTATTTAAGGTGAAAGCTGTTTTATTTTAAGTGAAGATAGTCGACCATACATTAATTTCTTGAATCTTAGTAGTTACTTCAGCGTAGGAAGAAAGATTTGTCTAAAATTACATGACTTAGCTTAGGGAAAATTACAGGCGTGTCTCATCATTGTATATGACTTTTTTTCTTGCATATATTTGTAGAAACGATCTTGGTGTCATAAATAACTACCCTGATCACTAGAACTGACACGTCATGTAAAGGAGACATGTATTGCCCTCCCTAACGGGCCGTTTAAGTATTAAGTAAGAAGTGAATGGGTTTAAGCTTTCCTTATTTTTGCTAACAGGGGGAATGGGCGATTAGAGGATTACTTACATAAGACAAGACAAACATGCACGTGATACGAAAAGATGGTAGGCGAAAGACTGAATCATTTAGAAGAAAAATAAACTCTGAACGAACAAGGCTTAAAGAAAATCGCACTTGACAACATACTAGGGCTTCCCAACCTTTCCTGACCCGCGTACCACTTTGGTCTTCCACGTTCATTTCGAGTACCACCGGAGCTAAAGGAAAGGTTTTTGGGGGTTTCTTAATAAAACACTTGATACAACATGAATGGTATATCTTATTATTCCAAGTTATGTATAATTATTTAAATCTAATACATAAAATTTACAAAACAGGAACTGATTTTTAAAATTAATTTCAGATTGATTCTGTGCTAAAGTAAAGTATTTAGCACCGCAAAGTGTTTAGGTTGTGTTTTTATAAGGGCAATCGTTTTAAATCATGTCCGATGAAAATTTATTGTTGTTCTGAATATAAATTTTTATTTATTTATTTTAAGTAAATACTTTTTCCTAGGTAGGTCTTCTTGTGTACCACCTTGGATACCTCCGCGTATCACTAGTGGTACACGTACCAACTGGTTGGGAACCACTTTACTAGGGGAACAATTTCGTTTACTGCCAAGAAACTCTATTACCGTGGAAGTCGAAGACACATTTAACTGTCCCTGTTAATCTTTTCCGGACCTAATCGGATGAAAACCGAAGTCATATCGATAGTCATTTTGCCAAACATCTGTATGTTATTAGGAAAATAACATATTATAATATTCTAATAATATTATTATATAACATATAATAATATTCATGAATAATATATTCATAATAATATTCATGAATCCTTGGACCAATTCAAGTACTCTTTCTTTCTCAAAATGACCGGGTTTCTATAAGCATCACAGTAGTAAACACAGAAGCGCCCTCGCTTGTGCATTTCCGTACTGCATTTTATTACCTGGTTGTTGCTGAATGCTAGGTGAGTGTCCGAAGCTAATAATACCGTACGTTTATACCGGCATTGAAATAGATCTGATAGCACCTGGAAATCCACAAACTGTTGGATACTGGGCCAACATTCATTATAATCAGAAATGTCAAGCACAGTTCATATTTTGTCAATATTCATGCTCAGGACTTCAAAACGATCTTGATGTTCGTGAGTTTCAGTCATTGGATAGAAATGAGAATGATTCGGTCAAGCCTGTCGTGATTATGACATCAGACGGAGGGCCAGATTAAAATCCATTAGGGCTATATCAAAAAAGATATTTGTGCTTTGTAGCTCTTCAAGAAGTACGCTCTGTAGGGATTATTTATTATTTCAATACTCCAGGACGAAGTCCATTTAATAGAGTGGTGCATAGAATGTCACCGTTAAACCGGTACTTCCGGCCAGCGGCGATTTAACGGATGGGCGAACCCGGCGGTCGCCGGGGGCCTCGGTCTCTAAGGGGGCCTCAAAATATTAAAAACAACAATCACGCCATTCAAGAATTATATTAAGTTTTTTTTACCAAAGATATCAGTTTCACTGCTTCATTTTAATGATTTCAAATATCGGAGTCATGTTAATCGTTATCCAATAAAGTATTATCGTATTGGGCAATGCGTTAACCTGCGGCTCGCTCTGAAATACTATAGCAAAGGCTTGCCGAAACCATACACTCATTTCTTAACCTATGACCCTAATTTCTGTAAGCACCCGCACTAATAACATTCGTACACATTCAATTGAATTGTTATCGTTCCCCACTCCCTTGTTACTCGATCGGTACATATACAAAAACAGCAACTGAAATTCTTGGAAATTGATTCAATTCCCAACCTATTAGTTCCAAGAATTTCAGTTGCTGTTTTTGTATACATACCGATCGAGTAACAAGGGAGTGGGGAACGATAACAATGCGTTTGACTTACCGATGTTGTGTTTATGCTACACAATATCCGACAGTATTCATTTGTCTTTCAAAGTGATCGTGTCAGTGAGAGTCTATTAGCCTAAGTTTTCTAATTTAACACTCTTCCCAGTTAACGTATCAATTACTATCATTTATAATGAGGCGTTTTGAAAGTGGTTGTGCTAAGCGTAAGAAAGTCAAAGAACGAGAAGAAAATATTAAGAGAATTCCGAAACTAATTAATTATTTCAATTATACTGTCAACAAAAAGGATAATACTGCATATGATAATGTACCGGTAAATCACATTCCTGGCCCCTCAACTTCGAGTTCAGAGAAAAACGATTTACAGAAACAAGCGGAAGCAACAAACCGTGTGCTAGAACGTAAAGATTTGATAACGTATAGTGAAGAAGATATTCAAGATCAGGTGACAGACTGTGCTTCAGGAAACTATGTAAGTACCATTATTTCATAAAACAGTCACTATACAACATCAGACCCCGGTCTTTGGCCACATACTGATGACATCTTACGGGATTATTGGGTAGAAAAGGGACCTTCCGCTTTTCAAAATAAAGAAAATAATTTTGATAAATCAGCCCGTGTATATAAAACTGGGGATAATATGGAAGAAAGATGCCTTACTCAAGCAATGTTCTCGCGACAATTGCCAAACAAAGAAATCGTACAAAGAGAATGGCTCATTTATTCACCTGCGAAGGGAAAAGTTTATTGTTTTGCGTGTAAATTATTTTCTCACTCCAAATTTCCATTTAGCGGAGATGGATTTAATGACTGGAAACATGCTCTGAAAGCTGCATCAGAACATGAAAATAGTCAAGAACATAGAAACTGCATGGTAGCTTATTGTAGTCGCTCAAAAACACTCAGGCGAATAGATACACAGTTGGTCACCCAATTCAATAATGAGCGACAATACTGGAAAGAGGTGTTGAAAAGAGTTACTGCGGTAATTAAATTCTTAGCATCGAGAGGACTCCCTTTAAGAGGTTCTGACCAAAGAATTGGTTCAGTAAAAAATGGAAATTATTTGGGTATTTTGGAACTTATAAGTCAGTTTGACCCATTCTTACACGAACACATAAAGAAATATGGCAATGCAGGGAAAGGGATTCCATCATACTTGTCAGCCACCATTTGTGAAGAGTTCGTAGAAATAATGGGGACTAAAGTTCTTTCAGTAATCATCTCGGAATTCAAAAAGCAAAATACTATGCTATTTCTGTAGATTCCACTCCGGATGTGACTCATATTGATCAACTTACTTTTATAGTAAGATATGTGATAGACGCTGTTCCAAAAGAGCGATTTTTGCAGTTTATTCCTATTCATGGTCATAATGCAGAACATTTTACTGAGGTTGTGACACACTTCTTAGAAACCAATAACATAGATATCCTGAATTGTAGGGGTCAGTCTTATGACAACGCAGCAAACATGTCAGGGCGATGTTCAGGGTTACAAGCAAAGATAAAAGAACTAAACAAGTATGCTGAGTATGTACCATGTGCTGCACACTCACTTAACTTAGTAGGGGTACATGCTGTCAAGTGTGTTTCAACTGTGACAATTTACTTTGATGTGGTACAAAATCTTTACACCTTCTTTTCATCGTCAACACACCGCTGGAAGATACTCCGTTCACATTTAGGACCTAATCATAAAGTGGTGAAACAACTTTCAGACACTAGATGGTCTGCGCAAGCGGACGCAATAAATGCTTTATGTGAGGGAAATAATGAAATCAGATTAAGTCTTCAGTCTATAAGAAATGATGTGACAAATCAGTCGTTAGAGACACGTCTTATGGCTCAAGGATTAGAGAAAAAACTTGAAAAACTTGAAACAGTTTTTCTAACAATACTGTGGAATGAAATCCTCAGTAGATTTAACGCAGTAAGTAAACTACTGCAAAGTGAAAAAGTGAATTTGTCTGTAGCAGTTAAGATGCTGAAGTCATTAATTGTCTTTATTAGGGAGAAGAGAGATGGTTTTGACGATTATGAGTCCAAATCAAAAGCGAAATCAGTTGTGAAAGAATATCATGATACACAAATGCGTCAAACAAAACGTAGCTCCATTCTTGCATTTGCAGATGGTGGATGTAGTAATGAGGAACTTCTGGGAAGAGAAAAGTTCAGAGTAGAGACATTCCTACCCATAATAGACACCCTGGTTTCTAGCCTAGAACTCCGAAGTAAAGCATACATAGACATTTTTGAGAGGTTTGGTTGTTTGGAAAGTCTGCATGTGTTAGAGAGTTCAGAAATTTCAAAATATTGCGAAAACCTTGCAAATTTTTATAGTGGAGACTTTATTACTGCAGAGCTAATATCTGAATGTCACCATTTTGCTGCATATCTAAAAGTAAATATAAAATATTTCCAAGAATATGCTGGAGATGATAATGAAAAAAATATTAATATTCATAACTTGTACAGATACATGAATAATGAGAATATTTTATCAGTATTCCCCAATATGGTAATTGCTATCAGAATTTTTCTCACTTTATTTGTGACCAATGCATCTGGAGACGTTCATTTTCGAAGTTGAAGCTAATAAAAGATGAGTTACGAAATTGCATGGCACAACCACGCTTAAATAATTTAAGTTTGATGAGTATTGAACATGACATTTTGGCAGAAATTGATTTTGAAGACACAATTCACGATTTTGCCTCCTCGAAGTGCAGAAAAGTTCTTCTCTAAAGAAGTAAAGACTAATAATAATTAATAAGGGAAGAGGGGAGTGTTAATAACTGTGTAATGATGTGTAAACTTCGTTCGTTCAATCGTCCCTGCTTTAACATCAAATAGGTGAGTTTATTATTATTGTTATTATTATTATTATTTTTACATTCGCCTGGGGCCTCTACCTTTCTTGATTCGGCCCTGTTCGCAGGATCTATCCCGCTTCACGATCACTGTACTTCCCACAAGGAAGGATGTACCGTACGTGAATATCAGTTGAGAAATCTAACTTTAAATTTGCTACGAAATTACAGAAGTTTAGGAACACCATGACTATCGAGGGACGTCCTGTCCACACGACCTACGTTAAACCCGGCGAACCTGAATTTTTAGGTGATCCAGAAATTGAAATGGTGTTTGGAACATATCCACGAAAGTCAATATTTAGTACAAATTACTACACATGTAGCGTACAGCATTAAGTAACGTTTCGAGTATTAAGAGGCCGCATCTCAATACCAGTAAATATGAAGCTAACGGTACATAATCTTAATGTAAGTGGCGAGGGCAAATTTCTTAGCTGACCCTAGAAATGGATGTTATGTTCTTCCCTTTTCCTTCAGTAATGTTAAAACTTACAGACAGGATCTACAGGATCTTTATCACCCTTCTAATAAGATCGCCACAGTAAAGCATATTCGTAGAGGCAGTACTGGCAAACACAATTTAAAAAAACGCAGAAAAACGGCTATAGGCCTACCTAGCTCGTATAATTGCCAACGACCTACTGTGTATTCTTCAAGAAAAAAACGGTGATGAAGATATGGAGTGGTTTGATGAAGTAGGTGACGTGTGAGAAGCCAGCCACCGTCCAGTCCAGCCCAGCTGGGATGAAATACTTGATTTTGAAGAGAGGATTAGAGAACCTTGGTCGACAGATTAAAGTATTGGTAACATTTTTCTTCAGTATTTAATGTGTTCTTTTATAATTAACTTGTTACATTTTAATTTGGAAGTGACTGTAGTGTATTCCTAACATTCTGTTAACGTTTATGTAAGATAATTAACGTTGATGCAATTTTGCCTATTTTAATTTATTGTGCAGTGGTGTTTAGTATTAACAGTATAATACCTATACGCTTCTACTCAAAAATAGATAATTTTTTTATTATAGTTAACTGCATGGAAGTAGTATCGTCAAAGTCACACCGCTTACCTACAGCGTTGCCACTAAGCAACAGTTTCCCTTTCTTCCGAAAAATGCTACACTAGTAAGTAGGCCTACTTAATGTAAAGAATATAACAAAGTGATTTTTAAATTAAATGTTTACTTTGTTGTTATCAATAAGGCTTCCATTAAAATCATTTTTGTGCTTTAAACTGTTGAACATTCTAAAATCAATGACAATAGAAGACTGAAAAAACAACGATATATTTTGAAGGTTCATAGATGCCTACTGCAGAAGTTGTATAGATAAAATTTAATGTTATTTAAAGTAAAAAACCTTTTTAAAATCTTACGAGTATCACACAGTTGTTCTGGTTTTGTAAGATAGTGTAATGTAAGGTTAACTTGCGTTTTACTGTATTTTTTTAAGTAAAATTTTACAGGGAGAAAGTTTCTAATACATACATTAGAATACATTGTCAATAATTCTTAATAATAATTACATCACAATTAATACATTGTTAATAACTTAATTAATTAACAATGAATTTTCGTAACTTATACATAACATTCAATGCGATGCGTCAGCTATAGTTTGTTTGAACGAATTTTCATACGCATCCTGAGTCTTAAGCTTGCCCCATTTAATTATTGAAAAGACACCGCACTATTCGTGACTCTGAAAAATATTCTATTTTTATTTCCTGCACTGCTTATTAATAATTAAGTAAAAAAATTAGAACTATACTATAAGACGTTACATGCACAAGTAGCATAAAAATAATCGTATGTATAAACGTGAAACGAGTTGGATGTCTTAAGAAAATAAGGATAATTTTATAAACAACAAATACAAATGCGTCATGAAATAAATTTAAAATTCCTTATTCATATATTAATATATTATAAATCTTTAAATATAGAATTTAAATTTATAATTCTATATTTTATGAATTGTCCTTATAAATTTTATAATTAAAATTTTCCTTATTTTATAAACTATAGAATTCCTTATGAGTATTATAAATAATAGTCAGTACTGTAACTGAAATGGGATTGGCTTTTGCCACAACAGCGACAAATTTGTTTACAGAAATTGCTCAGTCCTATTTAACTTTGTGCAACGGAAGAAAGGTAGTAGCGCGGCCAGTAAACATACACATTTTTGAGGGGAGTGTAAAATGACAAAGGCATTCATAAAAGTGTCAGACACCAATATTTACTGAAAAGACATGCCGACAGGGTATACGCAATTTGCATACCAAATGTGTACATATACCTAACAGAACTTCCGAACCATATGGCTTAGGAACGACCGTGCAGAGAACAAAAATAGATTCATTTACAAAAGGGAAAAGACCGTGAGTATGAAAAAATTAAAGCGACAACAGCAGGCAAGGTCAGCGTTCTCAGACACACTGTCAGTCTGTAGGATAACCACCCATAAAGAAAACAGTAAAACTTTAAATAAGTAAGTTCACTGTACGGAAAACACAAAATAACTGACCTAATGGTACTTCGTAAAGTTAGGGTGTGTATTGGTAAAAGGTTTAGATTCCAACATAAGAAAAACCAGCGCAGTATAAATCGTAGATTCAGAGAACTGCAAATCGTAACAAAAGAAGCCAAATAAAGAGAAGAAACGCAAAGATAGAAATTCTGTAGATATTTACGCGACAACAAAAAATATGTTGCCGACTCACACAAATTTTTATAGCTCAAATACTGGCGCCCAGAATTTAACTGAGTAATGTTACCCACAACTAATTATTCCTGATAAAAAAAATTCATTTACGCGATACGCATAAATAAATTTGAAACGAGCAATATAAGGTGGATGTATGAAATTTGCTTTCGTAACACTGCTAAAACGCTACACACTGTACTAGCCGGCAACAACGCTGGGCGAGGGGCGTGGAGGTGACAGGGAGAAGCAGTGAAAGTGAGTGACCTTGACGGTACTACTTCCATGCAGTTAACTCTAGCCGGCAATAACGCTGGGCGAGGGGCGTGGAGGTGACAGGGAGAAGCAGTGAAAGTGAGTGACCTTGACGGTACTACTTCCATGCAGTTAACTCTAGTAACTTACATTACTAACTTACATAATACTTTTTATATTAACTTATGACATGAAAGAAAATAATTTTTTTATTATAAATTCGTAAAAATTAACTTGTTTTTATAATAAATTTTCTTTTTTGATTATAAGTTAAGTTTATTTACTAAGTTACTATTTTTTTTTCTTTTGTCCCAGACATGAAGCCACCAACTCCTGGAAAGAAAAGAGGTGCTTGGAGCCAGGAGAGCATGACTAGGGGGTGCTTGGAGCCAGGAGAGCATGACTAGGGCTTTGCACGCAGTAAGGGAAGGTGAGCTCACTCCAAATGCTGCAGCTCAAAGGTATGGCGTTCCTCGGCGAACTCTTCGTCGTTACATTTTAGAAAAAAATTACATTAAATCAAAATTAGGACGGAAGGCAGTGCTTAATAGCGATCAAGAAAAGGAACTGTGTAAAAGAATATTTCGAATTGCTGATGTGGGCTATCCACTTACCTCAAAAATTATAAGACTCTGTGTGTTTAGATTTTGTAAAGAAAACAAAATATCCCACAATTTTTCAGTAAATAAACAAATAGCTGGAAGTTACTGGTTGCGAGGGTTTTTGGGTAGGAATACAGAGGTAGCTAAAAGAAAAAGCGAGAGAATGAATCCGGCCAGAGCCATGAAACTAAACAAATTTATTGTCAACAATTATTTCACCAAGCTACGTAAAGTACTCGTTGAAATGAATTTGATGATATTTCCTGAGCGAATTTTTAATATGGACGAGAAAGGGTATCGCCTCCATTTACACAAGGATCCTGCAGTTTACGCCAAAAAGGGATCTAAGAGAGTACATTTTGTGTCTAAAGAGCATGGGGAAAGCGTTACAATAGTTGGTTGCGGGAATGCAATTGGTACCGTCATCCCTCCAATGATTCTTTTGAAAGGGAAACGCATGAAGCCGGAATGGAAGGACAACTTGCCAGCAGGATCTGACTGTCAAATGACTTCAAAAGGTAGCATGACTACCGAAGCATTTTGTGTTTGGTTGGACCACTTTGCAAGATTTAAACCAAATGGTTCATGCCTTTTAATTTTTGATGGTGCAAAATGCCACCTTGACTACACTATTGTAGAAAAAGCAGAAGAGCACAACATTACTCTGTTTTGCCTACCGGCAAACACAACCCACGAGTTGCAACCTTTTGACAAATCTTGCTATGGACCGTTTGAGACATTCTGGGACCAACAAATTCTTCTCTTCCTCGATCAGACAAACCATGATGACATAACAAAAGCTAGGTTTGGTAAAATTTTCTCTCCTGTCTGGGACAAAGCCATGAAACCAGAAAATGTCAAAGCAGGATTTAAAGCGACTGGTGTGTATCCTTTCAATCAAAAAAAAATCCTTGCGCAAGGATTATTGTTGTGTTATTTCTGTATTACTTGTTATCATTTTTACTCGTATGCTGAATTGTACACTTAGAATTAAGGGCTGAAACACTTTCATGAATGATTTGGTTTATATCATGAAGAATTCTGTATTGTTTATTTAATTGTATAAGGATAATATTGTAGTAAATCTAACACCACCACATTTTTACCACATATACCGCATCTTGCTTGTTCTATTCGTTTGAGGCAGACTTACCAATCATCATATACTGGGGTACGTTGGTTTGCTTAATTTCCTACTGGAATTGTAATAAAAATGTTTATTTTTTACTGGAAATAAAAAATATTTATCATATCTATCTATTATTTTCAGAATGTGAAACCGCTTAGGGACAGGACGGTAATTGTTGTAAGACGAGAGATCGTAGATTAAAGATACTTTCTGAATAGGTCTACATCAAATTTTACTCCTTCGTACATTTTTATCTCGTTCCAGTTTAGAGACACTGATAAAAAATACAGGCTTATTTGGTGCCAGAAATCTTATACTTTGTTTTACAGTATCTACGCTTTCGAATTTTAGATAATATGTAAAAACGGACATTTTATTTAAATAGAAAAATTGAAAGAGACTTAACGAAAGAAAGGGTTAGGAATGGGCTACACCTTGGATAGGATTCACAGACAAAATCAACTTCAGTTTTAAACAATAATGTCAATGTTGATGCTTACACTTGAGCGTAATATCTGAAGAGCAACCTAAAGACCTCAGGAGGTGTGTTTTTGAAGGACTTCCACGGTATATGACATTACACGTCTGCGAAATAATCGTACAAGGGAAGGTTTACACGTTTCCTGATTGACGGCCGGAGCTGCAGAGTGGAAAGTAGATCTCATTCATAAACAAGCAAGTAGTAGATTCATTGGTTAATATCTACATAAACAATAAATTTTGGTTGATTTTAAAAGGGTCATTTTTAAATTAACAAAGTGGTAATTTTTGGAACATATGGGCTCAGTACATTGTTTATAGTAAATCGTTAGCGTTACCAATCTTGCGCAATATACCACCGATTTTATTTACTGTTATATTACGTTTCTAGTTTTTCTGATATCCATCTACTGTTCTTAACACACACTAACAACGAACAGTGTAATATGTATGAAATTCAAGTACTGTGTAACAGTTGCGAGGTGCAAGGCTTCGTGTTGGCGTGACTGTGTAGGGATAAAATCTAATGTGGAAATGTAAACCAATTTTACAGAAAAATGTGAGTGTGTTTGGACCACGCCTCTTTCATTACTCCACGCGATGACTGTCTTGGGGACAGACCTGCCTTTAGGCACGCCAGCCCGTGAACCAATTTTCACGTCAAAGACACGTCAGACTGGCTAAGGCTGTAATCTGCTGGGCCCTACATTAGTACATCCACTTGGCAATAATCTCACAACAATCCCCAATTAAACGCGGCTCGTCTTTTTCTCGTTCAATAATCATACCAAAGTGGTATACGTTATCATATAATAGGCCTTATTTTTTGCTTGACAAAAAAAGATTTCTGTTTTAGAGAAAACATCTTAAAGAATGAATTGTTTTGTAAAAAAACAAAAAAATAAAATAAAGATCCTATAAGTTATGGTAATTATTGTACAATGCACGCACGTGTACTGTGTAACTCCCTTTCCTCACCCTTTGCACTAATGTACAATTTATATTGGTATCCAGTAATACGGCGTATCTTCTGGTACTACTACAACATATTCAATAGGACAGATTACTACTGTACGCACTATACAGCATACCCTAGTGTTTTTGAACATTACAAAAAACAGTATTAAAATTGTAAATAAGAAAATTATTTTTATGTTAATGATACTAATACTATTGCCCTCTACAAATTAACATGAATTTTTAATTACCACATGTAATATTAATAAAAACGTGTTAATGAATTGTAAAGTTTAGAGATGATTTATTTAAACATGTCGTACGTGGTCCTGTTGTACTCTAGGCAGATTTGTTCTCCAGAGTGTCATGTATGTACGAAAACACTTTTTTCGAAGAAGGCGAAGGCAGACATTCCTTTCTGTGAAATTACTAATCAGAAAGTGCGAGATAATTAGCTTAGGTTTTATTATAAACTTATGTTTATTTATTTTTTTCAAACCAATAATTCTTAAAGATAAAACGCGTGGAACATAATACTTCCTTATTAGCAGATGATGTAAGTAAAATATACAAGATAAGTAAAATTACTTAAAATGGTTGAAAAACTGTATATCTGTTTTAATACAATAGGTGTTTCAGAAGTATGTGATTAAAAATCTGTGAAAGTGTAATCATATTAGATTATTTCATATCACATGCCATAATCTTTAGTTATCTGGTAAAAAGGTTTTATTTTTTCGGCAAAACATATTCATACTCAGTAAACATCTATGACAGAATTTTATTCTTCTTCTTCTTCAGCGGCTCGACAACCTTTTACTGAGTCAAGGCCTCTACCAGTTGTCCCGGTCAAGTGCAGCTGCTCTCCAGTTCCGGATCCCAAGGATATGGCGTGCATCATACTTCACACCGTCTTCCCAACGTAGTTTGGGTCTACCAACTCTCCTGGTGCCATAGATCTGTTCTGTGAGTGCCTTTCTGGGTATTTCATTCTCCCCCATTCTGATCACATGTCCACCCCACCTGAGTCTACCAAGTTTTATAACTTTCACAATATCTGGATCATTCAGAAGAGTGATCAGTTCTTGGTTAGCCCTTTTCCTCCATTCACCTCCCACACGTATTGGACCAAAAATACTGCGTAGGACTTTGCGTTCATGAACCAGCAGGCTTGACTCAGACTTTCTAGAAATGGTCCAGGTCTCAGAACCATAGGTGAGAACTGGGCGGATCAGTGTTTTATACAGAAGCAGCTTGATGCTCCTGGCAATTGTTCTGCTCTGGAACAGGGGTCTGAGACCATAGAAGCACCTATTGGCTGAGGTGATTCTTTGCTTTATTTCTTCTGTTGTTTCCCCATCGGAGTTAAGAGTGGCATCCTAATTAAACAAAGTTGTTGACTTTTTAGAAGGAGTAGATGCCAATTTGGATGCGTTCTCCTCTAGCTTCTTGTCCTGCGACCATGTATTTTGTCTTACTTTCGTTTATTATGAGACCTAGGCTCCTTGCGGGACCTTCAAGAGCAAGAAAGGCTTCAGTGACTGCTCGAAGGGATCTCCCGATTATATCTAGGTCATCGGTGTATTCTAGGACCTCACCAACCTGTTGAATACAGTCCCGAAAGAATCTATTCCAGCATCTCTCATAGCTTTTTCTAAGGCAAGAATGAAGAGGAGGCAAGCAAGAGGATCACCTTGGAGGACTCCGACTCCCTTTCCATAGTCAAACTCTCCTAAGTCATTTTGGATCCTCACCAAGCCCTTCACTGTCAGCATTGTCATCCTACACGATCTTATTAACTTCTTTGGTATGCCTAGTTCTTCAAGAGCTGTGTAAAGTTCATGTCTATCAATTCTATCGTATTCATTTCTGAAATCTATGAAGAGGTGATGGGTTTGTTGCTTATGTTCTCTACCTTTCTCCAGAATTTGTCGGAGTGTGAAAACTTGGTCTATTCTCGATTTCCCTCTTCTAAATCTGCACTGATATCGACCAATCACCTGATCAGCATGTGAAAGCAGTTTTTGGTACAATATATGGGACATTATTTTATAAGCCACAGGGAGAAAAGAAATGCCTCTGTAATTGTTACAGTTTAGTTGATGCCCTTTTTATAAACCGGACATATAACTGTCTTCTGCCAGGCTGTTGGCACTTTCTTCTCTATCCATATATCAATGATAAGGTCTTGAAGGATTTTAACCTGCTCTGGGCCACCGTTTTTGAAAAGCTCCGCAGGAAGATCATCAGAACCGGGAGCTTTGTTGTTTTTAAGTCTTTCTATTGCTGCTATCACATCATCTTCATCAGGAGTCTCGATGTGTTCATATTCCTGTCTGCCTCGACATTCTTAGAAAGAAGGGCTCCAAAGTGCTTGCGCCACCTTTCGAGGATCTTCCCCTTTTCTGTAAGTAGGGTGCCGTCAATGTCACGACAAGCTGTTGTCCTTTACTTGAAGGGTTTCCTACCTTGGTTTACCTTATTGTAAAATTCTTTGATTTCATTGCCATCCTTAAGTCTACCAGCTGTTGTTTCTTCCAATGGCGCTTCTGCTGCCGATGCACCCACTTCTCCGCTCTGATCCACTTCCTGTACTCCTCTGCACTTCTTCTTGTGTGCCTCTGTATCATTGATGTATAGGATTAGTTTTTAAGATCTGTAGTTGCTCTGCATTCTTCATCAAACCAAGGGTTTGAAGGCTCCCTTTCTTTAAGGCCAAGAGTTTCCTCTGCAGCACTGTCAAGTGCGGAAGAGACTTCTTCCCAAACAATGTCTATACTTGGATTTCCTGTAGTCGTTTCGTTGATTTTATTTCCGACTAGTGCAGTGAATCTCAAGCGGTTGTCCTCCTCCTTTAGTTTGGATATGTTGTACTGTTTCCTTCTTGGAGCATGTCTTAATAATTGGCATGCGGTCTCTCAGTCATGCGACCACTAGGTCCGAGTCAATCCGAGTCAATATTTGTCTCCTTCGTGTCCTCACATCCAGTAGATTAGATCTATTTCGTGAGCTAATGAGGAAGTGGTCTATTTGATTGATGGTGATGCCATCAGGTGAAGTTCATGTTCCCTTATTTGTGAGGGTAGAGTGTGTCACGAATGACCAGGTCCCTTGATGTGGCAAAATTAATCAGCCTTTGCCCATTATCATTGGTTGATTCGTGCATGCTATGCCGTCCAATCGTCAATCGTTGGAGAGTAGATTGTTTCTCTACCCGATTGTGTCTCCAGCAATGACTTTGATGTCACAATTAGGGCATTGATCAAACGTCTCATTAAGGAGCTCATAAAACTCTTCTTTCTCCATTTCCGGGGTGCTTCAGTAATTCTTGAATTTCCCTTTAATTCTTAGGAAACAGATTTGTGGACTCATTCTTAGGAAACGTTTGTGGATGATAAATTCTGTTCCATACTGATACAGCCTATCATGACAGTTGTAATAGACAGTGTGGCTCGGCTTCTCAAGAATTCCCTGGCCTGTCCACCGGATTTCCTGTATCACAGCTGTCTATTGCAAAAGCGTCAAGTTGGTCTAAGAGCACTCTGAGAACTTCGGGTCAGTATAAGCTGAGTATATTCCACAGTCCGATGTTAAAATTAGCCTGGTGATTTCTGTGTGTTCTTTGTTTGGCAGTTACATGAAGTTGTGAGGCCTGGGGCCCCCAAATCCGATCGGTCCCCTACGGGGAATAAATTATTAGCCATCACATTCACATTTGTATAATTGACTGGGTGAGAAACTGATAGGTTTCTGCACATAAAAGAGTTTGACAGATAGGATATGTGAATTCTCCAATCCAACCCCCAACCTGGAGGACCAGGAACTTCGATTTCGGGGTGCTCTTCCCCTAGAGAGTTGCTTTCACCTCAGATGACGAGTTCTCTCTGCCCGGTCGCAGTAACTGACTCAGCCCATGTGTGCAGCCGTTGGGCTACTATAGTCTCCTCCGCCTCCACACTAGATGCACACCCTGCTGCCGATGTGCATCATCCTGCCAGGCCAGGACCCAGGATACCCCGAGACTGCCCTAACAGAGCCCCCATCTCTCGTTTGCTTACCGATCCACTCCGCCGAAGGGATTGGTTACCACAACCTTGGAGTGAATTGCTGACAAAATTTTATGTTTAAATACTCGTAAAACCAAGGCTGTTTGCTTTGGTTTAATTTAAATGCAATAAACTATTTATTATTTATTTTTGAAACCCCTACTATGCAATTATAAAATTTGTGCAATATAAATATTTAAAATTATGTACAGTATTTAAGTGTATAAAAATTCGTTATGAATATTTTTACTTCGTAAAACAGATTTTAGACCTAGTTATTAAAATACATATGTAAATGCACATTTTCTTATTCACAGGAAGCAGGAGTATTACCGTTAACTAAGGGCGACGCTGGTTTACAGTTCTGTAAGTAAATTTAGTAATTGCTTAGTAATCTGTCTTAGTGTAGTAGAGCACATTGTAATTAGGTCTACAACTTTTGTGATTCAGGTGACTTGTAAAAAAGGCATAATATACAATATTTCAAAAAATATACAAGTAATTAAAACCTCGTGTATATTAAGTCTTGTCAAATTGCCAATAATAATACAAGTACATTAGCTTCTATGTATTTTAAGAATAAGAAGTTAGAAAGAGAATAGAGTGTGGAAGAAATAATGACAGAAAGAAAAAAAAACCACTGCAGTAACAAATCTTCACATGCAGAAATATAAATAGAAGTACTACGAATGCGGGTTATGTAGCCAGGATGGCGCGAATTCCAAAGCAATCGGAAGCTGAACCGAAGATTCAAAAATTTGGCCGAAGCGTTCGATTTAAATCGTGGATCAACCTAAGGCAGGTACTTAGAATTTAGACAAAAGGATATATGGAAGTACATTTTATAGAAATGTTAGTTAATGAATGCAAATAAGTGAAATTTCAATGCTTGGAACGCTTGTCATTGCAGACACTGATACTATGTAAAATGAAAATTATAGAAGAATAAAAGGTTCTTGGACTACTGTGTATTTCACTGTAGGGATCTCAAGTCACAATGAAGGTTATAATATAAATACCTGAAGATTATAATAAACCTATATTCTACAATTACCGAAAATGAAGACTAAAGGCTAACTCATGAAGGTATGTAGGAAAGATTGGTACGAAAAATATTGGGGCACTGAGAAAAAATACAAGAATAATTAAATTATAATGAAGAGTCAGGAAAAATGAGGTCATGAAGACTCTTTATTACAAGCCAGATATTGTGACAGAAATAAAACCAACCGACTGAGATAGGTGGAACACGTAGACATAATGCAAGAAGCAAAAAAATAAAAGAAAAAGATTATAAAGGGAAGCTACATTTAGAATGAGAGGGAAAGGAGGAAAAATCTGGTTATATAATATCCAGAAAGATTGCAGAAAAGTAGGAATTACAAGGTGAAAATATTGAATGGTGTAGATTCGTGTGCAATGGAATGGAATATTGAAACTCTAATTCTATAGCAGTTGTTGGTATAAGGTGTAGCTTAAGTAACTAAGTAGATTATAATTATAATCATAGTTTTATGATTAACATTATTACTGGTAATATACAGTAAATAACATTTTTATTTATTGCTATTAACACCATTATTAAAACGATTATTTGGATTTATATATTTTGTTTTTAGTAGTAAGGATTAGTATTTTTATTTCAAGTTTTGGCTTTTACTGTCAGACTGCTTGTAGTCCAAACCATGGACAGCTTTAGTTTAGAGACCGGAAGGCTGACACTTGGCATCGACAGCTTAACCGCAGTGAGTTCACTGTGCATTAGTGTTGTTGAGGAGTTAATTTTTTTCGTGAAATTTTGCAAAATATTCGTTATAGTCTCTCCTGTGTGAAGTGGCGCTGATGTTAATGTTTTGTGATGTGATGTGGTATAAAGGTTTTTATTAGGTAAGTTGATTAACAAAACACACATAAGGCTAACTGACGTAAGTAGTCAAAATTGGCATAACCGATATTTGTTTAGAATAATTGTAATTATCAGCACTTACTTTGCCAAGATAAACAAACTTTTTTACAGTCACTGTATTAAAATAATTTGCGATTCATTTGTAATACAAAACAGTAGTTATAGATATATTAAGTTGTCTATAATGATTGTAGGTATACCAGTTTACCAGTGTACCAGTGTTTAACAGACACTTAAGTATTATGTTTCTATTTCTTTTATGAATTTGCTAACTGCTATAATTTTTTTTTAACCTGGTTGTTTAAGACCTGAAGATGTCAGTAATGACGAAAAGCTTAGTCAAACAATAAAAAAAAAAAAAAAAAAAATTATAGCAGTTAGCAAATTCATAAAAGAAATAGTAAGGATGGCTGCTAATTTAAACAATACGAAGAATATTATGTTTCTGCTTGTATTGACAACTACAGATACGAAGGTAATTCTTGTATTAGGGCACTGAAGTTCCCAAGTGGTGAAACAATTAGTAGGTGTTTAAAAAATATCCGTCGGAAAGACTGTATAAATTAAACACATACTCATACATATATAATTGTTTATGAATTATATAAAATGATGCACAAGCGACTTGTAAGTTTGGCCGTATTGTTGGTTGCCTTTCGCGGTGACTCATTATTAACGAGCTGACAGAACATCCTGAAGTGTCCTACAATAAGCAAACGGCAAATATGTTAGGATACTATAGCCATCTACCAGCCGACCGTCATTGTTTCCTTGACGGCTATCTGTAAACAGATGGGTGGATAAGCAGTTAATTATCGAAGTGCTTTTAAGTTAGTTTTGGTTGTGCGAAGTGTTTAATTATTTGTTAGGCATTCGTGTCTACGAAGGAGAAATTTTGGTCACTTGCAATTTCCGAAAAAATGTCTAACCAAACTTGTTTTTGGTGTTCTGTTCAATTTCGCAACACCCAGAGCTCGTTATCTACGCAACGCAACTGCTTTTCAAAGCAACATACCTTTTTAAAGTAATCATGCCTTGTGGTACATAGCAGTCGGAATGACTCATCAAAGAGCCACGACTTCAAATATTTCGTCATTTACCAAGGAACTACGGAGCTGTTGAATGGATCTGTAGATCTTCTGAAGATTTTTGAAGGCTGAGATTAAAGAGCTTAGACAGTTAATATATTAATTTAAAGATGATTTGTTGTTTAGAATCGATTAATGGGAAGAACGTTTTTTTGTGCAACATCGTAGCGTACTAGAAATGCGACATCAATTCGACAATCCCATCAAGGACAAGCAGAAGGACATATATCGCCTGATACAGGACGAGAAGTAGAAGCCAAGTTGAGAGGAGTTACCAAGCCATCTACCAGTTCAAATAAGAATAGTGAATTATGTTTTTGTTTAGACTGCTGAACAATACAGCAAAACATGTATTTGCGCCCCCCTGGCTTACGTGGGCGATACGTTTGACATGCTTCCGGAGCTCAATGGTTATCTTCTTTGGACTTGAAGAGTGAAACCTGGAAGGTGGGAGTCACAAAAAAAGGAAAATGCGGTGTTATCGATTCAAAGGTCTCTTTAAGTTCAAATTATTGCCTTTTGGCTTTACAATGCGCCAGCCATTTTCGAAAACTAAAGTATCTGATATCCGGGGCTCGTTATCTGCTGATTGCTTAAGGAATATTGACAAAATCCAAGGACGGTGTAACCAGAATCGGAGACTGAGTGCAAAGAAATTTTCTCTATTTCAGAAAGGAGCACGATATTTCTGAAGTGAGTGCAAACACTAGCCCTGATAAAGTAGACACCGTTCAAAATGGCCACTTCCGAATACTAAGCACGAATCCTGCGCTTTATATTACAAAGGTTTCGTTATCTGTTAAGGTTTGTTATTATTGTTACCCAGTATATCAACTAACAGAAAATAAACAAGTGCTGCGGTGGTAAAGATAGTATGAAGAAGTTTTCGGGTTTAAGAAATTGAGTTTCGCTCAGACCCAATTTTTTGCTTTCTCGGTTCCCGTAGTAACGTACATCGTAGACACGTTTTATGTGCGAGTAGTGGTGCAGTTAGGATTTCCTTCTGAGGATGGTTCTGGGATGGGGGAGAGGTTGAATAAAGCTATAAAAGATAAAAGAAAAAGAATTCGTTACTTAATATTTACTTTGTTATAGTCAAGACAGTAAGTGTGGAAACATAAGGGTTACAGTAACACATATGAGGAGCTCGGAGGGATAAGGGCGAATAGGAAAACATGAGTGTTCAGAAAATGACTTCAAAGTTGTAAAAAGTCTCAGGATAGTAAGGGAAAATGTTTATTATAAACGAAACTGATTTGAATAGGCTACTTTAATTATGTTATTAAATATTCTAATGATCATGTTCGAATAAAAATTTTATTTAAACCACACAATAATTGTTAAGTTGTTTTTAACTATATGCGAAACATTAATTAACATTAAATATTTTAAAAAAAATTTGATTATGCTTGTTTTAATGAAATTCAACTTTAATTTTCTTGTAATTGAGGTGTATTTCAAATGTTCTTACGTGATAACTTTAAATACACAAAAGTGACATGTTAATTAATTTCTATAACCCATGTCAGTTTTGTTTATGCGGAAAACTTACATAAAGCTGCAGCCCTGCTTCACTAAGCGGATTATATAAACTTAAGGAAATACAGAAACATTAACCTTTGTGTTATGAAAGTTAGTTTTTATTTTAAATTTTACATAAACAAGAATGCCTATTATATTCGTATGTTAACCAATTCTTGTTTTTCTTCTTTTTAATAACAGTATGAAAAATTTTATTAAAAAAAGTTCCAACAGTAAACAAAAATACCACTTTTTCAGCAAAAACTAAGAAAAATCCATATATGAAATTAATATTAACTTATACTAAAAGAGTTTTTAGTTGAATTCAAAATTATTGTCATCATCTTCCTCGAACCCAACAGTTTCACTTCCACCTATCATTGCCTACTGAAAGACCGCCTTGTGTGGTACTGGAACATTGTCTAGAAGTTCTTCCAGATCACGTTGTTTTTCTTATGAGAATTTTAGAGGGCCTCCATATTTCGGAGGAAGATGCCCAGAGCTAAGGTTAAAGGCAACTGGATTATATGATATGCTCTTCCCTTTCTGAAGCTGTAACTCCGTTGGTATTGACGTATTGTAAGAAGATTGGATTTAAAACCCTTTCTAGAAGTCATTTTAAAATTCAAATATTCTGCCATCTTTAAACTTAGCCACAGATCTCCTTTTTGTCTGGTGTTTTCGATGAAGTGTATATAATGAGACTTTGAAAACACCAAAAACACCTCACAGTAGCCTACATCATTTTAGTTTTATCTATCCAAAATCCCTGTCACATTGAGTGACCTGACATTGGAAAAATGTGATTTTTCAAAACGCCCCTTATGAATCAAACGTAGATGCCCTAAAACAACATTCAAATTTTTATTCTGTCCAGAACAATTATCACAAAGAGTAAATAAAGTTTCGACTTGTTGAGGAATACAGTTTTCTAAATAGTGGCTAAAAAGGGTTGCTATCTTACAAGACCCACGTTTGGCGACAGTTTCGTCCCACACATATATTGTAATTATACATTGTAATTTTTCCAGTTTTAATATTCTGTAATCCTAAGTTATAAGTCCACATTTCTTCTTATAGTACTTAGCATTACATGTCAGTTTTAGTGTTGGTGAAACTTGTTGTAGGTCCACGGCAACTACTTCAAGGCTCTCATCTTTGCTTCCTTTGTAGCTATTCATCATTTCTTGAGCTTGTTTTTGTTTTCTCAGGTGCAGTTGCAGGTCACAATCTAACTGTTTGAGTGTCGATGGTTGGGGATTAGTATTTTTGGCTCTTCAATTACAATTTATAACTTTGTACAGTTATTACAGTCATCCACCGATGGGTTGCTACACCAATGTTGAATTAATTAACATAAATTCTATGGTAGTCCTCTGTGACAGGTGTTTTTCCATAGTGATCTCTAACCATCCACTCAATGTAAGCATTATATGACCTTTTGATTGATGTCCCTGGAGGCAAATACTTTCTGATGGGACTTTTTGCACGACTGTAGTGGCTGAAAACTGTAACACGAGACTCAGCTATGATGGTTCACTAATTCCCTTCTTTCATCACTATCTTTATTACCAGGACTTTTCTTTCCCCTTTCATCAACTTTTGTGGTCGTTGTTTTACTCTGTTTGTCTAAAACAACAAGGACTGTTTTTTAGATTATTCCGTGAATACTGTAAAAAGCTAATCTGCTAATAATTAGTTTGTGGCCATTTACTAACACTGAGTAATTAATAGTTCGAAGTTTCCTTCAGGGGCTGTTAGCAATATGGGTTAATTTACAGTCATCCAAACTAAGAAGCAAATGTAAGGCAATCCTAACATTAATGTGAGGTAACTAAGAAGAACATCCCAAAGGTAAGAATTCTGCAAATAATAGTTCCCCTTTACCAAAAAATTACAGAATAATTGTGCAATTGTTTTCTCTCCTAATTTATCACAAAATTTATGATTACATTTACAGAGATGTCCTATAGTAAGTAGGTACTTCCTAGGAATGGAACTTTCGTCAGTCTTACATTTGTGTTTACACATACACTCATTAACCACATTTCAGGATGTTTTTTTTTGTCTCTTCCTTGTTCTATTTTCATTCATTGTACACACCTCACTATACACTATGTTGCCATTGAGTTCACTTATGAACTAACTTACACAACTCACGCACAGTGTCTGGAGTTGTTGATGTGAGCTAGACCCACAAGCAACTGAATGTTAACATGAAATGAGTGTGAAAGTGCGTGGAACTTAAAGAAAACCATGTACTGACAAGAAAATATGATTTACTACCAGAAGACAAAGGGCGAATATTATACGAACTGAAGATAAATCAGATTCCCACGACAGCAAACAGCTCAAGCTGCCTCCATATTCGTCCTTACTCTTCCAGATAATCAACGTTGGGGTAACTGGTACTCACTGGTAACTGGGCTAACTCTATGCACTTACTGTGTTTCAGTAATATTTGTAGGCTACTAAGTGCAAATATAACTTCAAATTCTCTACTACTCTTCTCTCAACTATACAGCAAACAGTAATTCGTAAAATATAATCATTTTTATATTCGCCCTTACTCCTCCGGGATCCTAATATATAAAATTGATCAAAGTCTTGAAACAGTAAAGATAAAATCCTATGTTCCAATGTAAATAAAGTAATAGGTACCAGGAAGCTGTACAAATTGTATCCCATCTTCTGTAAACGCTGATTGTTCAAACATTTCTAATTTTTTTCAACTTCTCCTAACGAGTGTCTGTAAATATTTGCAGCAAATGGAATTAAATCGGTCTACTCGTTGTTACAAGAAATTAATCAGATATTTTCATAAAAGAATATTACAATCCGTCAAAAACAATCTTTCAATGTTACAAGAAATTAATCAGATATTTTCATAAAAGAATATTACAATCCGTCAAAAACAATCTTTCAAAGTCGCCTTGTAAGGTATGCAGATACGTAGGTATTGCACATTTTGTTGAAGCTGCCAAACTAATAAGTTCACCGGGAGAGGCTATGGAGCGCTTGTAACCTACGTTCCGAACGGCTCTTTTGGTCTTAGACCGGTGTGTATGGAATAATGGACACGTTTTAAGTTTTTATTGTTGACTTATTTTCGAAATGGTAATAAAGTATCAAATAAAATAACACTAAAAATATTACATACTGATCAAAAAACCGTGTACAGCAATAGGCACATATGTATAAAATTCGAATAGCAAGCAAAAACCGTTCACTACACAATTCTTTTCGTTGCTTTGAAATAAATTACTGTGCAGTGAAATATCGTAATCCGTGTTGGACACACTTTGGGCCGAATAAACACTGAATTCGGTTTTTGAGAAAAATTCTGAGGGAGGACTCGTAGAATTTAAGAGATGATAGAAGAACTCCCTTCCCAAGGAATCTCTACCTCTCAAGCCTCCTAAACCCAGGACTTACAGCCGCCCAGGTCTTACTATCGAATTTATATTACTACTAATACAAACTGTTTATTTACGGCCAACTTTTGAACATTTCGTTTCATGTTGTGTTGCTTCCTGCTTTCGTGACAGTGTTTCTACGGCACCGTGCTTAAACGTGTGTAACATTTAAGTAAGTGCTAATAATGCTGTAAAAACCATAATGTTAATGGCTGTTACCAGCAGTTTTTGAAAGAAACTGTAAGTGAAACAATAAGCTTAGCGTCTTTTCATTGTTTGTTTTGTATAGTAACAAACTGCAATAAACAATGTGAAGGTTACAGATGTTAAAATTTGTATTCATTTGTTGATTATAATTTTAAAATAATCAAAAATACTTAAATTTAATACTCAAGGTTAAATAATTTTTGTCCTGTTTCTGTAATCATGTGGAACCACAATATGTAACGACAGTCATGGAAGCGTAACGGGTGTGATAAAGTAATTTTGATAATGTCAGTAATAATTAATTTCACTTCTTCTTACTAATTATCACTCAATGTATATCATATACAGTACATAAAAGTTAACGAGAAATTTTCATCATAAAACTTGGTAGTGAACCAACTCATTTGTAAGTCGATTTACAGGGACTAATGAACTACGTCCTGAAATGTTAGGTGAAAACATTTTTTTAATCAAAAAGAGGACAGATTCTATTTTTTAAAAGAAATTGTCTTTACATAATTTTGGCATTAAAGGATTATTAGGTTTAACTCAAATTCTTACAGAAACGATCTAATAAATTATTCCTGTGTTATATAGATACATATAAAATCAAATAAAAAATTACTTATGAAAAATGTATTTTTCTTATTTTTTATTAATAAATTTGCACCTGTCACACGATTTCACAGATTCACAGATTCAGTTTGTATCTTCAGAGGTTTCTATATAAATTATTAGAATTTATAAATACGTAGACTAATTATACTTTGTATAGAAACCACTGAAAATACAAATTGAATCTGTGAAACGTGTCTCAGGTGCCAATATGGTGATAAAAAATGAGGAAAATAAACGTTCAGAACTAGTTTATTATTTCATAATATATTAAATAACATAATATATTGCAAGAGTCACCAAACGTTACAAAAGCGCGCGCGCACACACACACACACAAATGGAATAATAGATTTAAATATGTTATTAAAGGCAGTATAAAATTTGAACAATTTTGATCATCGTTACTTTGTTTTACTTTCGCTTTTAGAAAATTAAATATATATATATTTTGTGATGTTATTCAATTTGTTATTAATTTACTTACAAACCTCTGATGATACTGATATTTTTCAATGAAACGTGCGTCAGGTGTTAAAAAGAATATACAATATTATACTACTTGCAGAAGAAACAAATTGAATAACATCACAAATTATATAATTACTGCAAGAAACATCGAGTTACTTATATAGAAAAAAAAAAAAAAAAAAAATATATATATATATATATATATATATATATAGAGAGAGAGAGAGAGAGAGAGAGAAATGCAAGTTAGGCCTACATGTGTTTTATGGTTACCAAAAACTACTTAAAATTTAAAGCATATATGACACTAATGAAACATTTTAGAAATAATATGAGGAAAGTTATTAATAATGTATGAGAAGATAAATACTTTGATAACTTTAAAAAATGAAAAGTTTTTACAAAATGCAAAATAATTCAATGAAACATTGTAGGCTATACAAGAGTTGAGTTTATACAAGAGTAAGAGGCTATACAAATTAGAAACCGTTGGATTACTACAGAGCGTATACAGTATATACCTTGACCACTAGCGATTTGATATACTCTAGTATATTAAGGAAAGAATAAAATATGTATAATTATGTATACGTAATATGGAATTGGTATGATCATAACATTGTTGATTCTTACTGCCGTTACTTTAGCATCGGCGGTATTGAAGATAGAAGAGAAAGGATGAACGTAGTATTTCTGTAACGTACAGATAAAGTCACGTTTTCTTCAATTGTATTATAATTTGGCGACAAACGCTTGGAACAGTTTATTAAAATTAGTTTAAGGTTCAGTACTACAGTGGTTCTCTACTGTATCATCAATTTATTTATTAAATTACAACAAGAAGTAGGGACGTGGGAAATCCCCAATTTTTACTCACAATTCTAATCATCAGTATTTGCTGACAGTTTCAATCTTTTTGCTGAATAGGCTGTATTAGCTGTACCATTTTCACGAATAGTCTATTTGCTGAAAATTAAAAATTATTATTTATTAGCATGTTAAATATGAAAGTAGTATCGCAAAACACATTTGTACAAACGATGGCCAGTGTAACAGCAAAAGCCGCTTACTATATTCACATTTACAGATCAGATGACGTTTTTTGGTAATTGTCTGTATACACGAAGATGGTATGACGTTAATTTCATACTAATCAGTGGTAATAGTTTGTATTTGACCGCTGAGAACGAGAGAAGGTTACGTGTATTGTAACGCACAAAGAGATCGCATGTGTGAGGATCGCATGTGTACCGGAAATCACGGCGTTTAGGCGGCAACTTTCCAGCAAGACACGAAAAGATTTGTTGCGTAGAAAACGCATGACATGTCATCGGGACTTTTAAAATTTGTGCATGTTACATGAAGATGGGCGGTACAGTACGAGCCAATAATTAAACTATATATATAGTGTTCCAGGACACTGTCCGCTCCGAGTCTCTCATTTCTGTTGTAGACTAACGAGTGTGGTGGTGATGATGCTGTCGTACCGTATGGCGGTCCTCAGGTGAAGTGATACAGTGACCAGTGAATTGTTCTGTCATTACGTCATGCCGGAGGGTGTGAATTGCCATAGTGGAAGAATTATGCTGAAGTGAAATACAATTAATAAAGTTGCACGTGATTTTGTAAAAATGCTAATGAGTTTTTAATTGCCGTAGATTAGATTAATAGCTGTTTTGGTTTCAACAATTACTTTCAAGAATAAAATAATGAACCTTGAATAATAATAACAAGTTAAACCTGGAAGCAACAACTAATATGTCTCCTTTAATATTCTACTTAAATCTTAATCATAAACTTCACTATTTTTTCATGCATAAAGGTAGCATTCTAGAATAAACCTTACTGTGTTCAATTTTAAATTAAATGTTTATGTGTACTAAACGTATTTATTTAACGTCATAGTAAATGCTACACGAATACTAAACAGAAAAAAGTAAGTAAATGGCCTATCACATAGATATCTTTCTCACCGTACTAATAATTTAGAACATTTTGTTTGTAAACTTTAACCATGTACGGTTTTTTATTATACTAATGGGAAGTATTTGTTTTTTCAAAATAAGGGATGAAATTAATTTTTTGGGGGAGGGGAGTGGAAGAAATGTCAAACACGGTTACAAAGTCATACGCACACAGAAATAGAATGAACTGATATTGAATTTTCATTGGTTACTTTATGTTAAGCCAAATAAGGTCCAGTATGTCATTTTGAATGGCAAATTAATTTCATATTTATACTGTCTTCTGATATTTAATACATTTTAACATTTTGCGGTCAACGTCCGCACGCTGGTTGTAGCACTTACCGTACCGTCTACTACTGAAATGAACAAGTTCATGAAATTAAAACAAAATTATAAAATAATTTATTAAAAAAATAATGTGTCATGTTTATAAAATTAGTTTTAAATCGGGACGATTGCTTTTTAATTGATACAAGCATTTCAAATTGATAATTACAAATTTGTAAATTTTTCTTACTAATATTTAATCTTTCTATGATTGAAAAATTGTTTTATGTCAAGTAACAAAGATGAAATGTTCTTGATATGTTACTTGTGTTATGTTTTCACATTAGCCTCTAACTCATCTATAAAATTAACAATTATATTTTCTCCATTATTTTAAATATCATATTATTTTAAATTTGGTATTTTATATATATTCATAATTCCTCACGGTTATTATTGTTTTATTATAATGATTAATAATAAATATTATTTGCTATTTTACACAAAAATATTTTTTATATATAATTTTAAATGTGTCAACAGCATTTTTAACTGTCGTCTTATGTTAAAATTAAAATCAATCTTTTAAGATTACAGTTAAAAATACTGTCGAAACATTGCAAAATTATGTAGGCCTACAAAAAATATATTTTTGTGTAAAACGCAAAAAATATTTATTGTAGGTGATATTATAGGTTATATTTGAATATTATTTATTATAGGTGATAATACGATATAATTTTACTTGGAGAAATAGTTAATATTTGAAGAACTATTCATTATATAAAAACAAGCAAGAGTTACTTCCAAAATAAAGATGAAAAAATATATTAAAAATATAAAAAATATATAAGTTATATGATAAAAATAAATATATATATATTTTTTTAGATGTATAATTCGTTAAATGGGAAATATAATTTTACAACGCGACGGTTAATCACCGTCTTTGGTATAATATTTAAAATTGTAGGAACAGTTAAGTGTTTTGTTAACAGAACACAAAAAAGTAGACAGGCCCTTGCATTAGGGTAGGCCGAAAAATATTTGTATTTTTTGTTTGATTCGCTATACCGCGGAAAACGTGCCCCTAGAGCAGAAAAGTAAAATAAACAAATAAATAAAAAATTGGTTAATGTATATATAGATTGTCAAATTTTTCGTTTAACGAATGTTTTGTGTACCGCAGTAAAAACGCTTAAGTCCTAATAACGTTTACTGTAGACTGTCCTAACATTATTAAAGTGCAAATGACATCAGTTTTTTAAGAGCGTAAATAGTAACTTTTAAAAGTAAAATAGGTTTCTGGGACTCAAATTTTTTTAATTGTGAAAAATCATGATTAAAACCCTATTTATTCTATTTTGTTAAAATCGACCACTATTATCTGAATATTGGCCTGAGTAGGCCTACAGTGGATGGTAAGGTTGACGGAGGAAGGTGTATTTGAACTTATATGTTCAAGTTACGATTCGAAAATTTTAACATTTCCTGTTATCTTTTCGTTAGTGAACACAAGACGTTACTGACAATTTTCCTCGTTTAAAACCAAATTCTCTTGGGTTGCAGAATAGAAACACTCTAGGCTATTACCAAAATCAACATTTTCATGCAAATATAGAAAAAATAAGCTTATTTATCATTTTGTTTTGACTGTGCAATTTACTAAAGAACAGAGTATACCTTCCTTTAAAACAAGCATCTCAAAACAAAGAATCCGTTATTTCTTTTAACGACGAATTCACATGTAATAAATCAGCTGGACGTTTGACGGACAGAAATTTGAGTAAATTAATAATACGTCATACAGGTGCATTATATGAACGGACAGTGAACCATTACGCCAACGTAACTTTTGAAACTCACGTTTCCGTACTGCCTGCAACTCACTCCGTACCGGTCATCGGTACATTGAAAAATTTTACTGTCTAAAAAAATATTATTTAATACAAAAGGAGTAAACAGGATAATGAAACAATTAATAAAGATGGATTTCTTTACAAATTCTGGAAGCCTATTTCATTTTTACAGATTATTTTGTACGTCCGTGATGTGTGTTTAATAAATAATGAGGTTATTAAGTGGTTAGTCGGCATTAATCGTTATGAATTCGATCCTATATACAGCAAAAATATCTTTGAATACAGGCGTACAAAACATAATAACCTGTAACTCAGCGAATAGTTCCCACTCATCTAAACATAATTTCGTTTGCCTACCCTTTAGAAGACTTGATTAAATAATTCTGCACTAGTTCGGTGTGCCGGTACAGGAGAATAAGAAATTGTGTATTTATCCATAATACGAAGGCGGTGAAATTTTTCCTTTAATAGTTTAGTAAGGCGAATACAGTTCGATTTTCAAACACTATATAATAACGACGACTGGTGTGTATTCTCACGCAACAGCACGTATAGGCCTATGAATAAATAATAAATGAATCTGCAACAGGTTTTGTCTTCCAATTTACAATGAAGGAATCTTGACACACGCACGCCAAAAACGTGCAGTTCTAATGTCCTTAGATTGTTGCTAACACAAATAATGGATTATTTGATTGTGTCTCATCTTGCAAATAGATTATATTTTTAAATATTTTGGGTACACAATTTTAAAGCGGTTTAGTGTTGCAAAATGAAACATCGTATGTTGTAACTGTAAAATGAGTAGGCCTACTACATCTAACAAATAAAGTGATGAGAATACACTTGCCACATATATAATGTTCATATGAAATGATTTTCATAATAAATTAGTTAAAACTTACACTTTATTTAATAGTTTATTAAGTTATTGGTTGCTAATACTTCTTTGATTACTACAGAATTCTTGTAGTTTCTAAAATGTTATTTAATTACTTGTGTCATCAGTTGAATGATTTCTTTACTGAGCTGTAAAATAGAATCACATGAGATTTTTACCAGAACCAACGTTTTTATACAACGAGAGAAAAATATGTTTAATTATCATTTTGTTTTCTCTGTGCAATTTACTGGAGAACAGAGTAGGCCTATCTTTCAAATAAGCATTTCAAAACAAAACCATCTATTCGTAAATAGATAAGTAATGCAAGTAATGCTTTTATAAAGACGTCGAAAAGTTTGTTTTATACTTCGCGTACGCACAGTATGTTTCTAAACAGTGTACCCACGTACTCTTTTTTATTTAAATTTTAGTTTTTTCGAGTGAAAACTTTAAAACACCTAGATAAAAAATTATAAATTAAAACATTTTTTGTATAACAAAATTCAAATTAGTATGAATGTGGATTTTTTGATATTTGTAAAAATAGACTTGTTTTTTTAGACATTGACATGATGTGTATTAGCTTTCCTTCCATTAGGTACAAATTTACATTTTCCAATCTTAAAATTTGTCTCGAAATTCTTTAATCAAGCCATTTTATACGAAAATGTATGTATATTACAGTTTTGCAAAAACTAATTTTTTTAATTAATCGGATAATCGGATCGGACAGTAACTGTATTTAGAAAATACCTAAGCATATAATGAGAAGTTAATTTATTGACTGAACTTATTTTACACTTCCCCATACCGCAACTAATTTAACCGGCAATCAATAAATATTTTGAGACATGTACTCGCTATCGCGGATTTCTACAATTAAATGTTGGCCTATAGGCCTACCTATTATCACTAGGCCTACTCTAAAATATCGGGGAAGAATCCATTTTTCGCACTTTACTTTGTAACAGCATTATTAGCCTACAGTTTGAAATTTGCTACACACGGTTTGTTACAATATTATTATGTTGTTTTATTTGTTGCAGTAATAATTTTTGTTACATATTATGTTAACTTATAATAAACAGGTTATAATCTTCGGTGAAAGTATGAGTTTTTATGTGTTTACATTCCCGATTATTTGTATGAAATAAATTAGTTAAAAACGAAATGTGTTCCACACAACTATAAATCATAAATCAGTTATATAACTGGAAATGTACATTTTAATATTTATAGAATTTAATTCGACTGTTTTGGGCTTTTGCTTGTATATAACCTGTGTTCTCTAATGGAAGACTTTTTAAACAAATACAACAGTAAACGTTAGCTAACCAAACTTATTTAAAAATATAAATTTTTATTAAATTAGGCTTACAAACAGTTTACTCATTTTTCTTGTATTTTAAAATTTTTAGATGGTCTATAAAAATAACTAAGTAATAAGTAATTTTCATAAAACTTGTAATAGAGTTTCCGCTGTGCTAATTACTGAATATAAATTTCGTTAATGAAATCTGGAAAGTTTCTGCAATTAGTGTTATAATTTTTTCTGAAAATCGACTAATTCTCGTATGTTTGAGTGAATACCGTAATTTGGTTGTTTATATTTTATGGGCGTGAGTTGAATAATTACAGTATTTCTTAAAAACCCAAATCAATAATGATCAAGTTACCATACAAAATAATTTGTCAGGATAACGAGTAGCGTCTCACATGGTGTTTGGATCGTGTTAATTACATAACTAGAGTATCTAAAGAAAATTAAATTTTACCCGTTAATTGAAGTAGCCTGTTGAATTCAAGATAGATAAAGAACTGACGGGAATGAAGACCTTAATCACTCTAACGAGTGATATTGTAAGTTATTGCTTGAGATTAACGCTCGATTATATCGTAATGAATTAATTGCGATTAATAATTTGCGTAAATACTTCTGTAATGAATTAAGTAATTTATTTATATTTTCTCATTTTTTCTTGTATATTTTATATTAATAATAATAATAATAATAATCATCATTTTTGTACAAGAATAAGTTTTATTATTTACAAAGTTTCATTAGTATTTAACTATCAGCATCAGATATAAATTAATAAATTAATTTATTCATTGAAACATTGTAAATAATAAAATATATTCTTGTACAAAAAAGATTATTATTATTAATAATGATATGAATTAAGTAAGTATATTTTAACTATTTTTAAATAGGCATATTTAAAATTTTAGTACTTCAAACTTCTTAAAAACATTTAATTAACTCCATTTTAAGCCGCAAGTCGAAACGTTTTGTTAACAGAACACAAAAAAGTAGACAGGCCCTTACATTAGGGTAGGCCGAAAAATATTTTTATTTTTTGTTTGATTCGCTATACCGCGGAAAACGTGCCCCTAGAGCAGAAAAGTAAAATTAACAAAGAAATAAAAAATTGGTTAATATCATCCGGTCGCGCATCATCTCGCGAAAATCATAAAAACTGTTAAATTTTAACAATTTTTCGAAATCAAAATATAAAGTTTTTCTATATAAGTCAAACCCTACAGCTTTAAGTAAGTAAAGAATAGCACAAGGGAGATAAATAAATTAAAAAATTGTAGATATTTCAACAATTTATTGGTCGCGCATTGCGCCATAAAACACATTTTTAGCATTATAAATGCAAATTTTACATTTTGACATAAAACATTTAATGATAAATGTTACAAGCTACGGCATTATGTCAGTAGGCTTTTACTCATTTTTTTGATACTTGCTATTTTAACTCCGCTTTGAGCAAAAAATTATGGATCGTGAAAACCCAAGTCCCTGGACTTGGCACCAACGACTTTTTGTGACGCTTCTGTCACCAGATTCTACACAGCTCCACTGTTTGCGTATGACATGGAAACTTGTAAAAATTCCATTCAGCTGCTGTTCCTGATTTTATTACACATGAAATCTCCTCATCGCTTAATCTTCGCGACAAAGGTGGCGGTGAAAGATTACAGGTATTCCAGTATATATCATTTTGGTATAGTTAGCGGCCACAAAATTTAGATTTGGTGTCATAAAGATCCTAACTGACTTTCCCTTGAGAGCTTTGTTTCTCTTCTTCATTATTCTTCTGAGCCCTAATTCTCTGATACAGTGGTTCCCAAAGTGGGGTCCGCAGACACTTTTAAGAAAAAAAGTAGAATATACCGTAATTTTCTCCGATTTGTTATGCTCTAAAATCTAAATTTTAGAATCTTAAAACAATTAGTAGAAGATTACAGTATTTCTTTTTCAATTCAAACTAATTGTAATTGTAAAAAGTAATTTCTAACTAATAGCTTTAATAATGTCTTTAAATCGTGTCGTGTAGCAGATCTGTTTGTCAACAGAACTGACTAGACCTCTCTCTTACACTACAAAAAGAAGATTCATTGGCAGAACTTTCAACTGAGAGTTCATTAAAAGAACAGTATTCGCAATTACAGCTAGCAGACTTCTGGTTATATGTAATAACTGACTAGCCTGAATTCAAATTGAATTGTCAGACATTAAACCCAATAATGCAGAGCTAATTGTTCAAAAATGCAGCTTCACTGTTTACATTAAACTATGTTTGATATCATTAATATTATAATTTTGCAAGTTAAGAGAATTTTGATTTTAATACATTTCAATTAAAATATAAGAGTTTCTATCATATTTACTGTTTGTTTTATTTCAGAACTCAGACAGGGTCCGTGAATTTTTAAATTATTTGATGGGGTCCGTGGACAGAAAAGTTTTGGAACCACTGCTCTGATATGCTTTCTTTCATCTAAAAACATACTCAAAAGCAAATTTTCGGGGTGAGCAAGAAATGAGTTATATTTAATCACAGGGTCTAATACTTGAAGTAAATTTTCAGTTAGGAACCCTGATATTTCTATAGCTTCAAACACATGCTTAGGGCCATCTGTGAAGTACTTGTTTTTCTTGATATTAAGCCAGACAGGCATGTAGGACTTTAAGATGAAAGACACTAATAGGCCTAGCTTATATTCATCTGAAGGATTTATAAAACTTACGTACAATCTTAGAACTCTGTTTGCCGTAGTTAACCATTTTGAGTGTGAAAGAGGGCCGGGATCACGAACAGACAAATCTTCTGGACATTTACCTGATTTTACTGCAGTATTAATATAAACAGGTATTGTTTATCTTTGCTTAGCACGTTCCGGTCAATTTCAGGAATCACTCTCCGAATTCTGACAATATTTACCACTGGAAGTTTCTCACATCCGCTAAGCTGCCTGCTAGCTAATTGGACCAGAAAAGGATTTAAGCCCGGTAATGTCATCATCAAGAGTTTGAAATAAATGTTTGAATGACAATTCATTGAAATGCAAATGGCATACCCTGCATTGCAGTGGCCTTTTCACATGTAGTTGAATCAAACGAATAACGCCAGTTTTCCAGTCTGTGTTAGTTACCGTACCGTCACACCCAACTACGTCAAGTTCGTCAAGGGGAATCCCAAGTGAAGACAAATGAGAAATAATGCTATTAGCAATATTACTAGCAGATCCCGAAGAGGGCGTATGGCCAATGTATACAGAGCCCGGTTCTTGAATAAGGAAACAGTGTTCTTCTTTTTCGGTTTGGTATTCTTTCAGTTTCAGTTCACAACAGTCAAATCGCTTTCATCGATTTAAATCCAACTTATTACGATTAAGATAAAAAAATATTAACTAAACAAAAATGCCTTATTTTGTGAAATTTAGTGTTTTCAAGTGCATTGCGCGACCAGAAAAATAAAACTGATTTGCTATTTCGATGCTTACAATTATTTATTTAGCAGTCTTCTACTGATTCTACAGTATAGCGACACGTTAGTCAGTTTGATACATTTTAAAAAATCACGAAGGTTAGTTGAATTTCACTAATTTTTACGAATTTTGAAGATGATGCGCTACCGGAAGATATTAACCGAATTTTTATTTATTTATTTTTTTTTTAATTTTACTTATCTGTCCTAGGGGCAAGTTTTCCGCGGTATAGCGAATTAAAAAAAAAAATATATATTTTTTGGCCCACCCTAGCCATTTTGCATGGCTTCTTTTCAAAGTGTTAAAATTAAATTCTTGCGTTTTTCCGAAGTAGACTACTTGGCGTTGTACACTTACCTGTATTACGTTTTATTACGACGCGAGGTTTTGTGTGTCACGTAACGTATTTAATACAAGTAATGCCCCTGTAACTGAATGTACACAGTACATATTTATTCCTAAATACGTATAATATGTGTGTGGGCGTGCGCGCGATGTTCACATTTTGTGTACAATATTTCTTGAAAGTCTATACAAAATACTTTATTGCAAGGCACATTTTGTTACTTGCAGGTACACTACTCATTAATATTTAATCCATTTCACAGACAGAAAACACAAACGCGCGCGCAGAACATACCATATAACTACGTATAGGTAAGTGTATAAGGCTATATAAATTGAGGAAATACACATTAAGGTACAATATGCTACTATGTGTATTGGTTGCACGTAGGCTATAGATTAGGCCCACAGGCCTATATTAATTTATAGATACAACGACTATAGACAACAAGTATTTTTATTATATATAGGCCTATTTATTGTAATACTTATATAATAATATTTTAAAAAGTTTAACTTTACTGTTTTTATATTAATAATATTTTAATAACAGTAAAAACTTTACTGTTAAAGTTATAATGAATGTGCTTATACGTGTAATTTTTACATTTATTTTCTATTTTGTTACTAAAATTTGTTAATAAGTATCGGTAGTTCAAAATTTATAGCTTACACCATAGACTAGAATGTTGTCTTTAAAATTATAGTTGATGAAGTTTTCAGTTATTTATTATAATACATTAAAAATTTAGAAGTTTATCTTTTTAAAAACTTAATTTTTAATTAAGTTGAAATGAGTTAAAAGGAATTTAAAAAAAAATATTGTTTTTTAGTTAATGTTGAATCGTTAAACTACAAATATATTCATGTAATTTTACGTTTTATCTAATTATTAAGTTAAAGTAATTAATTACATATTTAAACTTATGTATTAAATGAATGTAATAATTAATTTTTGGTAATAATTAATTTGGCAATAATTGGTAACTTCATATATGTAAGTTAAGGAGAAAATAAAATTAGCTTTTAAAATTATAGTTTAATATCCAGATTGTAAGCAACAAATATGAGGGAAAAATTGGTTTGTAAATGTCACAATTTCATTTAATATTGTTTAATATTTCGTTGACTGTTTATATTTAATATTTCATTTTTGTAAAACGTTTAACTTTCATAGTTCTTCCATAGGTCATCTCTAAAAAAAGTAGATTTCTGAAATCAGTAAATGTATTTAAAAATAAAATAAAACAATGCTTCTAATTGAGTATATCACATGCTTTCGAAATCACGTTTACTACGAAAGTGTTAATGAGACTTCGATATATCGATATCTATCATTAAATACAAATTGGAGTATTAGACCAGTCGTGGCATATGGCGTTGAAACTTAGAGTCGGCAACGGAGATGCTGGACAGAGTTGAAACAAAACTGCTTAGCAGGATTATAGATCCGACCTGTGAAAATGGGTTATTTTACAGAGGAAAAATATAAAATTGTATGCAGAATATGATGATCTCAGAACTACCTCCTTTATTAAGATACAAAGATTGAAGTGGCTAGTGAAGTGTAAGATTTAAGTGAAGTGTCCTGAGAATGGAAGACAGGACAGTCAAAAAGCTGTACAAGGGTTCTCCTGGTTGAGTGCAACCTAGAAGTTAGCGGAGAGAGTGTCCTGAGTGATCTCAAGCAGCTTGGGATCACTTTGCATTCACGTTTCATTGATAGTTAGGCCTATTGTGCAAGCAGGAGGGAATACCTTCCGCACTCAATTAAAGGGACACCTTTGCTTTTGGCGACTGTCAGTGTTTTATTTATTTCCTAACGTTATTTTATCTCAGTTTTCATTCTATAACAAACTTTATTATATCAGCTGTGTGCATATATAAGGAAAGTCTTTATTATAACTTTTACACGACTTACTTTTGTTATGTTAGCCATGTATTATTCATTTCATTCTACGATTCACTTCAAATGTAGTCTATTGTTATGTTGAAATCAGGTTAATTATAACGAACTGAAAAGGCGGTATTGTTAGTTAGTAATTTTCTTTTAATTAAAGTTAGTATTGTTGTATCTTTTAATCAACAAAAGAAACAACAAAACAAATAACAAAATAACTGTCGCAACTTGATAGACATTGGGCTAAGTGGGTTTTGTTATACATTAGTTATTTTGTAGGCACATGTTTGCATGAGCACAAATACATACTTCAAAACAAAGCATTGTTATTTTTGTAGGAAAGCAATTTCATTAGTATAACGTTTTATCTGTTTTCAGTAATTTTCAATAATTTTATGTAGAATGCAAATACATATTATGGAACCGCGATGCGTGAGATTAGAACTTGTTTTTCTGAGACGCTTAGAAGTGTTGTCTGGAAATCTTAACTATTTATCAGTTAAACACACACACACGCGCGCGCGCGCGCACACACACACACTATATAGGATTGCACAATAAATACAATAAATAAATAAAAAATAAAATAAATTTATATGTAACCTTAAATGCAAATATATTTTCTGTACATACAAAACGCCTGAGGCTGAGATTTATGTCTGAGCTATGCACGAATTTATGATTTAAAAACTAACAGAAAATGATATAATACACTTAATACGACTGACAAAAATACACTGACAAAGAAATGTAGGGTACAGCTGGACAGGCTAAGTTGTAAATAATTTCGGTTTCCTGTTTCTGTAAAATATTAACATTCACTTTAATTAGCATGATGACACTGACTGACTAGCGATTCAGGCATACATTTTGAAATTCTCATATTTGAAGTATATCCGGTTGTCTTCCAGTAGATTTTTGTATTTCGAGAAACTCCATTCCACGTTACAAGACATAAAAAGAGCAAACATGAAAAAAGTTCAGGATAACTTTCCATCCACTTCAGTGTTTTTGACTAACAATATCAGTAGTTACACACGTTGTTTTTGTTCGGATTTTGTTCGGACGAGTTGGATGGATAAGAAAAGTAATGAGCAAGTCCTCGCAGAAGTGAACGAAGATAGATCCCTTTTAAAAATGATTGGAAGAAGAAGGGCAAAATTGATCGAGCACGTGTTTACGATACAGTCAATTCTTAAGTAATATTTTGAAGGAAAGTTGTTGGGGGAAAACCAAGAGGACCAAGAGCAGCGATCTTCAAAGACATGGGAAAGCAGATTAACGTACTGCGATTTAAAAACGACAATGATGGAGAGAGAGAGACGTGGCTAACTCGACAAGCCATGGCCTTTATATGATGATGACACTTTGCAGTTTAACTTTTTCGGCAACTTTTTCTCCCTATGCTAGCGTAACTTGCTTTCAACATTGTCAACAATTTTTATCAGACACAGATTGAAGATACAACGACTATAGACAACAAGTATTTTTATTATATATATATTTATTGTAATACCTATATAATAATATTTTTAAAAGTTTAACTTTACTGTGTTTATATTAATAATATTTTAATAACAGTAAAAACTTTACTGTTAAAGTTATAATGAATGTGCTCATACGTGTAACTTTTACATTTATTTTCTATTTTGTTACTAAAATTTGTTAATAAGTATCGGTAGTTCAAAATTTATAGCTTACACCATAGACTCGAATGTTATGTCTTTTTTATTTATTATAACACATTAAAAATTTAGAAGTTTATCTTTTTGAAAACGTTAAAATTTTTATCAGACACAGATTGAAGAGTCTAACCAGACACAGAAGTTAGATTTAATGGAGTGGATACAATTCTCAAAACGTTTTAATTCCAGTTTAATAGCTCTCATCAAACCTATTGAATGTCTTGTCTGTTTCACAGTAATTTGTATAATAATAATTTGTAATGAGTTTGTCTATTTCAGGACACTGCCATAGAATTTCTTTAGGTAGGCACAGTTTATTAATGGCGTGCACGTTACAAGTAACGTGTGCTCTTTAAGAACACAGTGTCTGTAGTCCTTTTGCTTCCTTTATCAAGTAAGGAGCAGCATCTGTTACACTCTCTTGTTCAAGTTTTTCTAGATACAACAATTATATTTTACTGTAGGCCTATTAAAAAAAAAAAAAAAAAAAAAAAAAAAAAAAAAAAAAAAAAAAAAACAGCTAGAGACAATAAATCATTATAACTATTATTATTAAATAAGTGACATAATAACCTAGCTAATACCAACATATTATCTATTGTAGTATAAATAATAAACTACTATCATTAAGTGAAACAAAAAAACACAATCAAAAAACGACAAAAAATTTTTTATTTCAATCGACTAAAATCTGACCTAAACGTAAAAAGTATTTAAAATGTGCCATATGTATATATATATATATATATATATATATATATATATATATATTCAAACACTTTTTGGTGCAGTCTATTTCTTGATGCATATATAATATATACACCACAATCACACACAATGATACCAGTATAAAGTACCAAAAACCAACAGGAAACCATAACAACAACCAACCAAAAAACTCAAATACTCCACAAGATCAAAATTAGGAAGGCTGTGTATGAAAATAATAGGTTTCCCCAAACATGTACCAACTTGAGGTATAAACAAGTGTTTATACCTCGGAATAAACATCTTGAGGTAAAGAAATTATAAACATTAAATAAATTTATATATAGGCCTATGTATAAATGTTTATATGATGTGTCATATAAGTTAGAAACGTAATAACATAAATACATATTCATAAAAATTGGTATACAAATTTTATAGTACTGTATATATAAAAATTACCGAGTTAAAATTCATTGTTCTCTCAATTTATGTCCCTACAACTTTATTTAAATTAGTACATACTACACGCGGTTGTTAAGTACTTATACACATCATTAACACATGACAAAAGGAAAGTACTATGAAGATTAAAACAAACACGTTTATATACACATCAATTTACGGAATGCAGTCAGTTAGTTTTCTATAAAATCAAATAAACCAACAGTGTATTTAAAAGACTGTCACATTATCCTACAAGTATACAAATACATGATATTGCCCAATGTTATGTATCTCTTATCACCTAATCTACAATTTTTATTTCATCACATAATATATGAATATAGAAAGTAGGCATCAACATACACTGTATTCTTTTTAACTGTTCTCCGGAAGAATAAACTTTTTATCAGTAATCAAAGTATTCTGTTTAATTTTTCTTATTGTCCCTATCTTAACACCGATCTGTTGTGATTCCATATGGGAATTTAGAGATAACTTCATGAATCGAACAACAAATTTACCTTTGATCTCAATCTTCCATTTTTATTCTCATCGCCATACAGTATTACTAAGACTCGTATTTTTAATGCAGTATAATACTAGTGTCATACGTAAATTGGAAATTGATTAATTTTCGACAAATGTAATAATACAGTACTTTTTATGTTTAAAATAATTTATTTAAATTTACATCTTGGATAGATTTCATATTTTAAAATTGTGAATAATCTACATAAAAGAAAACAAGGCAAAGATAATTCAATTTTTCGCGGGCTTGTACATCCGAAATACATGCCGCAACTACAATAGATCTCAATATGTTAAACGTATTTTATATTAAGTTTGCTACAAAAGTATGTTTGTATTAATGTCAATGGATTGATTAATGTCATATAATGCTCTCATAGTTTTAGAAACTCTTAAACGTCTAAACACTATTGTGTTAAATGTAGTGCGGTGTAGGCCTAGTTTATTACAGACTACATTATTTTATTTAATATGATGTACATTGAATTTAATGCACTGATGCTTTTACATTATAGACACTGAATATTGTATAAAACGTTTATACTGCCCACATTACGCCTTAGCATTTTGACTGTGTTGTTAGGCAGGAATATAATAATATTATTTCATACTGAAATGTGTGTTGTTGACTAATAAACATACAAATCTGCGACAAGTTACGTTTATTACTACTCATAGCAGCCAAAATGTGCTGCTTTCCACAAAAACTCAGTCAGTAAGTTTATTACTGACATAAATCTTGTAGAAGTTAATTTTCAGTTATAAATTTTTAGTTTAGCAAACTAAAAAAACCGAATTTAAATTAAGAATCTGTATGTGTTTTGTAGATCTGAAAGTAGTGAACAGAATGGTAGAGGACGTGGAGGTGTACACGAGAATGGTACAATGCTGCGAAACTCTGTCTCCGGAGGACATAAGCTGTGAGGTCAGCATGCTAAGTATATTGTTAACGTCGTACTACGCCGTTTGTACGTTGCTTTTATTATACTATATCACTAACTAAGTTTATATTTTACGAAGAGAAAATGTTTTGTTCCTGTTTATCCACAAAGTCGTATTGAACTAGACTTGTGTTTCTTGATGTGTTATTTTCAAAGTCATGTATCTTGATACGTGAAATGCGAATACCTATAGGCCTATCAAGTTTTGTGTTTACCTACCAGTCTTCAAATAGGTATTGATACTGATATATGATGTATAGGCCTACTGATGCACCATATTTTGGAATGTTCGTTACCGCGAAACAGAATTCCGCTTTCCATGTTCCGCTTTCTGTTAATTCTTTTAAAGATGTGTGTGGAAACAATGTCTTCTGTATGCGTTGTTGTTCACAAAATGGCTTATGATTGTTATCTTGGGGTACATTTTATAAGTTGTGTAGGACTACTTTATATCACCTTTTCTGTATTAGTTTCATTGAAAGAAAAAGTAACTGATATTCTATAGGCGTACATTTTCTGGTTGAAAGAATAACATCTTTATATTAACTTGTGAAGTTACGTATTATTTAATTATAACAAATATCAAAAGACTATTTAATTTGATTAAAGCATAATAAAATGATGTGAATATCAGTACTTCTTTATTTATATTAATATTCTAAATTATTGACAATATTGTTTGTTATTCAAGACAGTTTTACAATATACAATATCATATCACAAAAAATTCAATGTAATTGCATGGATCTTTTAAAAACTCTAATTTCTAAGCGGGAATGCTATGAAATAACTAAAATGAATTTATCATTTTCAAAAGATTCAGCAATATTGAATGTATGCGAATTAAACGAGGACTCCTGTATACCAAACTTGATAGAATATTAACATTTAAGAAGGGTTCAAAATTTCACTCCCAGATATCAATATAGCAATTTTACTAGTAATATTTTGATTTTATAATTACAAAAATTTCTTCGGAATGTATTTATTGTGTCATTTTACGCTTATATTTGTTAAGCACCTCTCGTTAGAGTTTTGCTTTACTGCTGACCGTATCGTTTCAGTACCTCGTTCGTTTTTCGACATTTAAAAAGTACGTTAATTGTAATGTTAATGTCCTAACTTAAATGCCATCCTTAAAATCTATGAATGTTCTGTTTTTTGCTACTGTGTTAAGTATTAGGTGGTAGTAAAATGTTAAAAAACTTAAGAGTAGGGTTGGCCTATATGTGTTTGCCTAATTTGTCCATTTTTGTTATTATAAGGAAATTATTTTCTTTTCTTTTCTTTTTTGTAGGCCTTATTACGTCTCCCATCGCTTTAATTAATTATTAATTTAGAATCCGTTTATCGGATGTATGAAATTTTAACTAAATTTTGAACTGCTTCTTCGTTTTGTCTAGGTGTCTGTTTTATGGTTTTATTTATTTTTTTAATTGTCTATTGTTGATAATTTCATTAACGGAGGTGCAATATTACCCATGAATATTTGCGAGACTGATGCAGACACGATGTTAATTATTACTTTGAGTGTGTCAAGTGAGTAACTTAAAAATTAATTTTAAATAATGTAAGCTTGCTTCCGTACCATATAAAATAGGCTACATTTGCATTTCACTTATACGACTCCGTTAGTACGACATTCATCTAATGATTTTATAACTATAAAATATATTTATTGAACCCAATTTAAATCTTTTTTCCACACTATGAACCATTTTTTTCAAAATGTTTGAGTTACTGTAAGCAACATGAGGGGTTGTGCGAGACGAAGGGCATGCCGCTGTTATGCCGCATCCCTAGCTTCTTATGGAGAGCTCCCACCGCGGGAACCATAATTCACTGGATTTCTAGGTGAGGCCTGCTACCGGCCGTGGGGTATCAGTTAGACAAGTCTAATTGAGTGTGAGAGTTCGCCGAGGCGGGCACAAGATTCACCTGGCGCAGATTGGGTTTGACTGAGGGCGCAAATTAAGGGATTGCCCTGGAAGCCGGCACAGCGGCGGTAGAACTTTCTGGGAAGTCCCCATATGGTGACTTTTCAAGGAACGGACACACAGGGATTCTCGGACGGTCTTGTTACATGTTAAACAGTGGGCTTTACATGCCGAGCGCAGCCCTCGGGCCAGGAAAGACTGAAGCTTACGCTTATGAGTTTTGGCCAAGTAGCCCCATACAGGGATCGCGTATGTAGGCCTACCATTGGCGCCACATACGTGGTGACGAAGAGTTTCCATTAGTTACTGCGAGGGGCGTTTTTCGCACACCTGTAATTATTCTGTTTATTATCCTGTTGTTGAATCTGTAATTTCTATATTCGTGAATAAAATATCACTTCACAACACGTGTTCTTTTAAATAATAAATTTTAATAGATGATTTTCAATACTAAGTGCGTTATTTATAAATTATTCCAGCGAAAAAGTCTACGGTTTTGTATATTGTTTGAACACTATAAGTTTTTTCAAGTTTGTTTAACTCAAGTGTGTTTTTTTCAAAAACAATTTGGAAGTTTTTCTACACATACGAAAGCATTTTTGCGAATTCTTTTTACAATTTTTTCACAAGATAATTTATAACATTGTAACATACTTGCATCATAACTTAGCTAACTGTTTTTTTCATGTTAAACGAATTTCTTAGTTTTGAAAGAGACACCCTTTGTACTTGTATTGCAGGCTTTGGGTAGCAAAAAAAAAAAAAAAGAATGAAAATTACGAAAGAAAAGCTTATGCGATTCTGAATTCAACGTTGTTTCATTCTGTAAACATAGTTCTGTGGTCGGTTAACATGAAATGGTATTCGCGTAACCTGTTTATTTGTCACGTTAACGTATTGTAACTAACTTCTTTCCCGTGTGACTTATCTAATAGAAAGACCTGCGTCTCTTTCAGCTTAATTCAAAACTTTCAGCTTCTCAATTTGAAACACTGTTATCCCAGTTCCAGACTCTCTGATTTGTTAATGATGGTGTCTGTTTTATGACACCAGGTACTAATATAGAATTGCTTGCAACTGTATGTAATTGTATTTAATTCAATAACAAATTGACTTCTTTTTAAGTAATGCCACTTTTATAAGACTTTTGGTATTTTTGAATTCAGCAAACATGAACAGTCGTAGTATAGGTCTACGACACTTATCTGTAGGCCGAAAGCACTGGTGTATTAATATCAAGGAAGATTCAAGTAGATTAAGTTATATTGTGAAATAATAATATTTTAATAATTTGCTGTTCTGTTTAGAGATGTATGAATGTAGTAATATTGTTTCAGCATATGGATCTAATGGGAAACAATGACTTGTTGGAACGCAATGTTACACGCACTTACACTCTCATCTACCCAAATTTGGTAAGATTTCTTTTGAATTTAATTAAAATTTTCCCAATTCAGAAACAAGTGAGTTAACTTGAAAACGTTGGCATTCACGTTTTTTAAAGTTGAAAATAAAGTGTTACGTGATATAAAAAATTGATAAATTAAGTTAAACACCATTTAAACGTTAATTCGTTTCTTACTGTTACGTGGACTGTTTTAATGTTGCATATAAAACACAGTAACTCCTTACGATCAAACATTAAAATATTAATGTTTTTAACTTTTGTAATATACGTATCTTTGTGGGTAAACGCCGAGATATTAACTTAATTACTTATGTAGGCCTACATAATCACGATGTGGTTTACACTACACATTCAGAGTTACATTCTAACTCTGAGGGAGTTATCGATTCTAAGGATACGATTGTTATGAGCCATCATGATCCTCTATGTCCAAAGTACTTCAGGTTGTTCATTAGAATTGTGAAAAGAGTTTTCTGTTTTTGTGTAACTTGATGAATTCGCATCAAGCTGGAAGACATTTTTCTTTGCCACCTAATATTATAAGTTTTACGGATTGTTGCTTTTCGTCGGAGATAAAAAGGAACAGCGTCTTTGTGCTATAGTTTAGCTGAAATATAACAAAGACGTTATAAAAGACGTTATATTTAGGCCTGTGTACAGATAGATTTCAAAAGGAAAATTTTTTTCTAATGTTGGGACTCTCAGTTAGCCTTATCCTTATGTGAAGAGAATATGTCTCCCTCTCCTGTCGGTTGGATTCTGTTTTTCGGATCGGTTTAATCCATATACTTCACATTATCAGTTTAATGGCTTTTCAAATTATCTTATGTTCTCTGAAATTTCCATATATACCAGTTTTTATATTTCTGTATATAAGATATTTTCCTTGAAAAAGTCATAAATGAAGCACTGTACAGGCGACCGCCGAAACTCCAAATATTAGTTGGGTTTAAATTATAGTTAAAACAGTGATTTCAAGAATGTTAATGTTGGAAAAAGAAATGAGGGATGAGACGTGGATGAACTAAAGAATAGGTTAACAGTTTGGAAGTTTCTTTCTTTGGTAACAGCTAGGGATTTTTAAATATGTTATATTTAATCTCTGACTGATCTCTGACATTAATGTCTGATGACATTCGTATCATCAGACTGTTCTAACATAGGGACTGTTTTAATGTATCACAATAAAAAGTAATGGAAAGCGAAACAATTTTCTTTTACATTCTAGAAACAACACAAAATCGTGATATTTCCGTAAACCTATTAAACACGTTATCGGTTTTATCATGTAGGCTATGTAGCCTACTTACATCTGTTACACATCGCATGAATACCAGTTAGTGGATATTGAGGATTACTGAACTCTGTGTGTAGCCTATTACTAATTAATAAATAATAATTTCTAAAATTTTCACTCGGACGATTGTGTGATGGAACAGGAAATCTCATAAAAGATTTAATGAGAATGGCGTTATGTATAATGACTGAGGTAGCCTATGTTTTTTACCATATCACTGCCGAGATGTGACTTGCAAATTCATTTTAAAACGGATATTCCATGTTTCATGGTAATATAGTCTATATTTATGTAAAAATATACTACTATTGTAATATCCCTCCTTGTAATTTTCTTTAAAAAATAACGTTTACGTTTCGTTTAAGTACCTTGTAATTTATTATACATTCAGAGTGCGAACGCTCAATTATATAGCCATGCCAAGTTAAATTATAATTGTTAATTCGCTGCTGTGATAACAAAAACAAGCAGATACAGCAGTTAGAAATTAGAACTTAGTCTTCCTTACGGTGTAATTAAGTTAGTTTTATAATACGGACCCGGTTGCAGGGTAGATGATTAAAAAATACCAAATTTCTAGGAACAGCAAGATAAAGGTCAAAAAGGCCGTGTTCTCAGAAGCGAGTTAGGTGGTGGAAATAATAACGCTAATTGCCAGTAGCATGCCAACAGGATTGGGTGGGCCTAACCATAAACAGTGTCCGCCAATCAGAAACCAGCTTCCAGCTGGCTCACTACTGCAATATTAAAATTATATATATATCTGTAATAGTAAAACGACGCCATTTTGTGATAATTATCCAATTTGAATAAACCCTTGGGCAGCACCGAGTTGATCACGCGATACGCTATCCATTCTTATCTTTTTCCAACATAATTGCTTTTAAATTGATTCAAGTAAGCTTTATTTTAAAAATAAAACATTTCTCGTACGTATGGGCGCCCGTGTGCAGGCCTGCGCATGCGCGTGCGTAACCTTTACCAAAGGGAAGAAATAATGATAGGATAATTATCGAAAATTATATTGTTTTTGTTGAGCGTGCAGGCCTTGAAAATAATGTAATTTTAAAAATCTTTAATATAATGGAGATCCCCAGTTAGCGTACATCTAGTTTATTACATACACGTGCACGTGGAACGAAATACTGGTGTCGTGACGTTGACACTGATACTGACACCACCGTGCTGCTAGATCACTGATAACTGCCAACGTTTTAATTTATGTTTTTGTAAACTTTTTATGGCAACATGGCAACAAATGTTTACAGTCGACATGTGTGTAAATAAAAAGTTTATATATGCATATAAAAACTCTTTCATTTTATAAATTATCAGCTGAAACACAAAGAAGGCATAGGCCTACTTATAAAATGTTTAGATGTAGGCCTATATAAAAATGCTTCTTGATTCGGAAACTAGTAATGAAATATACGATTAAACGTATGCATGAGCCTGCTCATATCGTCTTTGTTAAGAGCAACTGCAATGCATTTAAAGAATATAAGTATATATAGTATTTAAAATTTATATTCTTATTACCTCAAGATGTTATTTTTCCATATTTGGAACATGTTTCGAGAGCTTCCGTGCTCTCATCCTCAGCCTTCGCAATCTTGCGTCTGGTGAAGTATTTGTGTGTTGGCTGGATGCTATTAAGGTTTCTTGTTGGTCTCTGGTATTTGGTACACAATCACACACAATAATACAACTTTAAAATTCCAGAGACCAACAAGAAATCTTAATAGCATCCAGCCAACACACAAAGACTTCACCAGACGCAAGATCGCGAAGGCTGAGGATTAGAGCACGGAAGCTCTCGAAACATGTTCCAAATATGGAAAAATAACATCTTTTGAGGTAATATAAATATAAATTTTAAATACTTTATATATATATATATATCAAGTAACGAACTGTAGCAGAAAGTGGTTGAAAAAAAAAAATATATATATATATATATATTTGTGTCACCAGAAGCATGTGTATTTTGGAAAGATTTATATTAAAAATTGTCGAATCAATATACGTCAATAATAGTCGAAACAATATGGAACAGGTTACTCCGTGAAAAATAAGAAAAAATGTCTGCGTTTGCGATTATGTTTGCCGACAATGAAGATGACCTACAGTACAGTCGCTGCCGGGCACAAATGTATAGGCCTATTGTTAGCTATGTAGATCTAAGTTTAAAGTAAGAGGTGTTTCGCCAAGTAAATAAAGCGAATAGAATTTCGGAATATCTGAGGGGACAGTTTGGAAAAATAAAACTTATGAACAGTTGCAAAAGTAAGAATATACAAGTCGATTAGCAGATCAATTAACTCGTATACAGCAGAAACCAGGCCGGATAGGTACTAAAAATTTTATGTGAGTGGCTATGAATGACTAAACAATTAGCTGGTGTTGCTTTGTCTTTCATATAGAAAGAGATTGTCTAGGTGATCTGTTTGGTTTATATAACTAACTAAAAACATACTATTTTCCGAAATTCTACTCTTTACTTTTCTACGATATTTTCTGAGTTTTCCTGAAGAAATCAACGTCGTGGTTATCGTGGGAAATTTAATAACCACAGACTTGTGTACACGAACCACAGACATCACTAAAGTACGTAGTGACAGTACATATAATGTCATATAGACCTATTATACACTACTTTTCACAATATTTAACTTCTCATCATAACACTGGAATTCAAGATGGCTTGGTCTCCTACAAGCCTTCGTCATGCATATTTCCAGTAGTAGATTCTTTTACAAAATGGACTTGTCCCTAAAGAAATGTCTAGCTTTTCTTACGGAGAATTAATTTCTAATATTAAATAGTATGCAGTTTTATAAATTTTTAAGCAAGGTTTCTATATTATAAACAAGAAATTTAATAATTTTGAACCACAGTAATTAATATAGGTCTATTACTATGTAACCGATCTTCTTGCTAAAAGCATAATTTATTAAAGAAAATAATAATTTTAGAATTTCAGAATAGTAACGGAAAGCTAAGTTTTCATTTTAGAAAAAAGATGAAAATTTCTAAAACAATCGCATTTTATTCTTTAAATAATTTACCAAAACTTTACTGGAAAATTGGACTACTTATTTACGGAGTTTCTATTAATTTTTCTCATATATTTACGGTTTGTTCTCAATGAAATTGTTCTCAGTTGTTCAACGTAAAAAGTGCACGCGTTATTAACAACCTATTAATTGTTGCAGTATCCTTACAATAGAAAGGGCGAATGTTTACTGGCAATAGTCCACAAGACAGCAAACAACAGAACCAAAGAAGAGAGACATCACATTCTATTTGATACGTATTTGACACGTGAGAACCCTCCACCAGTTATTAAAGGTTAATGCAATTCATACACTTATCCTTTGAAATGGTTTCTTAGCGCTTACAAACTAGCAAGCATATAACTGTATTACAGATTTTTACGATCCTGCGGAGATTTCACAGTGTGCTAGTATTGACCAAGATCCCTTCGACAATTGTCACCCCGTTGACTGCCATATAAAGTATTCTGGGTATCGAGGCTACTACAACTATGCGGAGCAACGCTGTGAAAATATACCTGAATGTATGAGTAATCCAACCAAAGACCTACCTGATGTCGTGAGTAAAGAACAAAATATTTATCTGTAAGAACAATATTCAAACAGACTACAGACTAAGTTTTCAAATAATAAGAAAATTTACTTTGCTTTTGTTATCTGGTTCCATCTTTGTTGTAATCATCGACGAATTGCTTTTCTATCTAATAAATTATGGTCCAACAAGTGTATAAACTGCCAACTTTAAAACTAGTCCACTTTAAAACTGCCAACAAGTGTATAAAGTGTTCCAAGAGGAAATGAACTATTTCACGAGATGAGCGTTCTTAAAAATATTAAAATAGTGTCATATTAACTTTGGTCTGGAAGTGCTTCTTTTCGAGTTATGACCTGTTAAAAATTTTGATAATGTTTCTGTTCTGATGGAAAAGAATGCAATGTAAAAATTTCTAGAACACAAACTACGGGTGCAATGTTAGTAATCCCATAATGTTGTTCGACTTGAAATATACAAAACTGTATATGGTCGCAGAATTGTATCTCATCAAGTAGTTATCAAGAAAACTGATCAAAACTGGAAAATAAATTGAGAGAGAAACACAATTTTTAGTTTTGATGTACAGTAACTTTGTTAAGTTGCTAGTAGACAAAAAATTCAAATTTATTGAGAATTGAATTATGAGAAAACTGATTAAATAACCCTAATTAAAAAACAAATACAAGTTTATGAAGTTTGACTTGAATTAAAAACAAAACCTGGTAGAAAATATTGCAATTGTAAATGAAAGAAAAATCAAATAAACAGCACTAAAGAAAATATAAATTGTATTGAGTTGTTGAACACTTAATAAGCCTTTCATGACCAACCCATTTTCCAGCAAAATGTTCGTTAAAAAATTCCTTGACATGATGAGTACAGTGTGCAGGAGCTCCATTACGTTGAAAATATATGTTCGGGTTCGTATTGACAGTGAGACTTTCGGTAGAGGAAAAATTAATTTGTGAACATTTTAGGTATCTTTGCCTCGTAATACGATGCTCTAATATGAAAAACAACAATGGGTCACTTATACGTAGATTACATTTCAATGAATTTAGTCAAAGATGCCAATGCTTTGTTCAAAGTAATAAAATTTAAATAAAAATTATATGTTTGTAATAAAAAATTTTTTATAATGTTTGTAAACAGTATGTTTTATAATCCTTCATTTAGAATAGTACATTTTCTGCAACGTATTATTTTTAATGAAAGTAAATATTTCAAACTTGTATTTGTTTTAACTAAGGTTTACATATCGATATTATAAGAAATCGCAAATATTTATATCAGAAGTTCTGTTTATATTTTATTGGAAATTTTTCTTTATTTATTAGTAACTTAATAAGGTTAGTGTACACCAAACCAAAAGAAACCTAAAGAAAGTTTTCCGACTCCAATGTTTTACTTTTTTTTAGCATTTTTTAAAAGTTACTAGTGATACAGCTAAGGTGATACAGTGATGCAAGTGGGAGGTTGGAGGAGTAAGCCTCTGGAGAGAGAAGAATGGAGGAGAATCGTTGAGCAGGCCAGGGTCCTACAGGGACCGTAGTGCCAGAAGAAGAAGAAGTGATACAGCTCTGGGACCCTTTTTTGTACATTTCATTTCAAACAACATATTATGGGAACACTGATTTTGTCTCATAACTTGTGATCCAGGAATTTTCATGTTCCATTAAATACCTTCGGAACAGAAACACGGGAAGGAATTTTCAACAGCTCATATCTTAAGAAGAAAGCATTTACAGACGTATGTTTTTACGACATTTGTTTTCTTATTTTTAGCCCTGTGAAATAGTGTTCTTTCCTCCCGGATTACCCAGTACTTATAAAAATTAGAAGGTAGATAAAATGAATGGATTTTACTATACGGAACCAGTTCTCTACTGAACAGAAGAGGGAAGCGAGAGAGAGAGAGAGAGAGAGAGAGAGAGAGAGAGAGAGAGAGAGAGAGAGAGAGAGTGAGAGGAAGAGATCATTAGCAAAATGTTTCAAAAAATTTGTCACAAATTTTTCGGGACGAATATCAAACTTACTTGAGGAATCCATACTTGATGATGAGCTACACGGTTGTGAATTATTAATAATACACATGTTTTTGTTGATAATATCTACGTTTTGTTTGTTGAAAATTGTTTTCTCACTTTGAGAATGTTTGAAACGTGTCTGTCATTTAACAGATAATTCGACAAAAATCTATGGTAATCACTTTTTAATTAGGTTTCTTATGAATAATGAAGAGTAGGCATATGCCCGTTTTATTATTTACTGTATTTTAGTTTTGGTTTCCATAAACTAATCTCATCTTTTGTTATAGTCTAGATTCGTTTTTTTATTAGTGTGAAAATATAGATGCTAATAAATACCAGTGATGTTATTCATTTAAATTTATCGCAGGCATTAGATAAAATATTCATTAAGTAGGCAGAGACCTATGTATTCATATTGTTACTCATAACTTTCAAATATTACAGTGTCATCATTAAGTCCATAATTTAAATATAAATATGTAATTTTTTGTTCTTAAAAATTTTTAAATTTGAATCACAAATAGAAAAATTTGATTATTAAAAAGTTTTAAATGGTAATATTAGATCTAATATTTCATCCTGCTGATGAAATTTGTGAGCGATTTTCTTAAAACAGTAAGAGGAAATATTACAAAGAAATACAAAAATACCCTACTTCATAATTACAAAATGATGAATGTAACTTTATTTTGCATGTAACTTGTATTTTCGTAAGCATTTAATTTACTCAGTAGTCGAAACTATCCGTGTCGTGGGGTTTCAGCCTTTTCTATTATCCAACTCTGTGTGATTATTTCACCTTAACCATATTATATCTGGTATTTGCCAATAACATGCTTTAACAATGAACACATTTTAATTAACCTTTTTATTTGAGACAAAAATGTAATATTACGCTGATGGAAATATGTAAGTGTATACACTTGGTTACAATAATAATAACAACGACAACAACAACAACAATAACAACAACAGTAATAACAATAATAATAAGTCATTATTATTTAACAGTGTTATTTTTTTGGGAGAAAATGTTTCTGCACGTTTTTTGACACCGAGTTGCTGTTTTTTTTGCGGTTCGGGTGATGTTAATTTCACCATTAGTCTTGATACTAATCATTAAAAATATATACAAAAATATTTTTGATTTTGAAAATTTTTTAAAAAATTGCTTGGCAAATTCACGGTAATTAAGCATTACGTAAAGTAGGCCTATGTAATATTATAAGAGTATTTACTTGCTACTAAGAATACACAACAACTAGTTTTTTGATTGTTTGATTAGATTTACGACGAGAGGAGCAACACTTGCCGAGACTTAAGCGAAGGTGTTTCCGATGAAGAAGTGCAGCATTTAACGTACGGAGACCTAGAACCCGAGTGTACGGGCAAGTTGGAGTGTCCTGCGTATGAACCCCAGGTACACATAGGCTTCCATAATTAACTAAGTATGTTGATCGGGACAGCGGGGTAGTTCAGTAGAAGAGAGCTAGATTTACATGTTTCGATAGTGCCATAGGTTCGGCTCAAGGTCGAGTCAATCCATCTACTGTTGGCGCAATTCAATAACCTGATCGAGATAGGAGCACCTACACGTGGACGCACTCAACTTGGAGCTTGTCCCTGCACGTGTTTAAATGCAGACAGGTTATTCTCCGGGAAAGGTGTGGTACGAGATGTACCAAGGCTAGAGAGAGGCCATGTTGATGTTGATGATGTAGGTCGAGAAAGTTACTTCAATGAAACGTGAATTGTCTTCAGTTCGCGGTGTCCTAAATTCAAATTATCTAATCATTTTACCACTGTAGACTAACATCTCCACTCGTATACAACACTTGATATCACTATTTTCTAATATCACAAATCTCTTAGAAAATAGGCGTACAAACGACAACATGTTGTTTTAGTAGGACGTATATTTTTTCAAAGAAATTGTTTTAAAAGTAGATTTGTGGTAGAATTATTTTTGACTTGCTGTTTGCCAATCGTAAAAAGTAAAGGTAAAAAAAAATCAAAAAAAAATCTTAATTTAACGAGAGCTCAAGTATTTCCCGTTGCTAGGTGAGTCTTGATTTAATGCGCCTAATATCGATGCGGACAAATATCGCATTGATATGGTGAATGAAGAACTGAAATTAAAATACGCTTATATTAACCGTAGGCTAAGTAGTCAAAATTATAATCAGTATAAAACGGTAAATGAAACCATTATCTCGGCATAAAACCATCATATAGAAATTCCGAAATAGAGGATTTGCAACCGAGATTTGTCCAATACTGATGAAAATCTTGAAGCAATGGAAACTCCAGAACATCCCGCGTAAATGATTCAAACCTCCTTACTACTAACACGGAAGTGATCAAGATGAAAAATACATTTTCTTAAAATGCTTTGTAAGGAGTTGTGTTTTAAACCCTCTTCTGTGCAATCTCTACAATAAAAATATGTTAGACTATTGGGAGGGTGTTGTATTAGTATTCACTAACTCGTGGTTTAATAGACCTAACGAGTAAGTCAACACAAAGTTAGCGCCAGAACACATCAATGGCTATGATTGTTCCCTTAGGCTTTCACTGTCGGCGTCGTAGTTATTAACACCTTTTGGGCTATCAGGCCGTGGTCCGATGTTATACTGAACCTTAGCCACAGTACTGTGGTTTACTGACTGAAACATTTGTCACTATTTCAGTCCTGCCAGCACTGAAGATGGTCACCGATGGAGTGGCTGAAAAGTTTGCAAGTTTTAACATCGGACCACTGCCTGATAGGCCGGCAAGTATGGCTATGATTGTTCACAAGCTCGGCATATCATAACGTTTGAAACGGCTGTATTTACTGTTGTGGTCAAATAAATTAAAGAGATTTGGTTTTTGCGAAAAATGGATAAAAGAGAATGTCGCGCAGTGATAATATACTTCGTTAGAAAGGTTAACGCCAACGGAACAAAAAACGAGTTGGATTTCACTGTGGAAAACTCTTCAACATAGTTTTTAACAGTGAATAAATGGGCTGCTGAATTCAAATATGGTCGTTTGTCTATTTGTGACGATGGACTTTCACGTCCCCGTGCACCTGACGTAAATATCAAAAAATCCACAATGACGTGTTAAATGATCGACGCGTGAAATTGCGTGCGCTTGCTGTCATCGCAAACATGTCAGCAGATCGTGTCCACGACCTGTTGCGTATGGAAAAATTCAGCGCGATGGGTGCCGCGTTTGTTAATGGTCGGCCAGAACGTATTCGAGTGAATGTTTCTCAAGAGCGCTTGGGCACGTTTAAAAGCAAGTTTCTGCTATAACTTCCTATCACTGTTGACGAAATATGGACTACCCACTATACGCCAGAGACTAAACAACTGTTCACGAAATGGGTGGAAGTACTCCAAAGAAAGCGAAAACTGGAAAAACGACGTTTGTTTTTTGGGATTGGCAGGGTGTGGTGCTCATAGATTATTTAGAAAAAGGAAAAACCATCAGCGTTGAGTAATATGTAGCAGTGCTGGAATAATTAAATGGGAATATTAACGGAAAACGTCTTCATTAGCAATTAAAAAGTACTTTTCCATTAAGAAGTACACACTTTGCCAATCAATTGCAGTTGCAAAAGTTTATGAATTGCTACGAAGTGTTGTCACACGCACCGTACTCACTAGATTTAGCTTCCAGTGACACCGTCTTCCGGAACTCGCCAGATTTAGCGTCAGTAACGCTCGCCGTACTAGCCATATTTAGCTCCCAGTAACTTTTCCTGTTTCCGAATCTGAAGAAATGGCTCGCTGGAAAAAGATTCTCTTCAAATATGGAGGTCATCGCTAAGACAAACGCATACAAAATTTATTTGATCACAACAATCACAGTGATAAATATAGCTGTTCTAAACTTTATGGTACGCTATGTGACGGATCTAACATGCAGCCCTCCTGGCGCTATCTTTATGTCAACCTGTGACCTTTTCGACTACCCTCGAAACGTGTTGCCCGCGACAGCTGACTTTGAAGCACTGAAGAGATTTATGTGTAGAGGGACTCTAAGTCATAAGAGAAAGTAGGAGGTGAACTGAAAATACACGTCAAGCACAGTGGTGTAGCTAACAAAATCATGTCAAAGTCGAAGCATCAAGAAATCATATCTGCCGTAGGGATAGCCTTCATAGCGTAGATACAGTATTAGGACATACGCTTATAAAACGCGTTCAATTAGACAGACGGACTGTAAGGGTATTGATAAATAGAAAAATGTGTTGTAGGCGCAGGATGCTGAGGATATAGTAAACTGAGTGGATATTGTATCCATTATATTTATTAAATTTTTTATTAGAAGAACAAACGTTTTATACACCCAAGAAATAATGATTACGAGAGTATACAGATAAACGCGATAGAAGGCGAAAGTCCTCCGTGCCCGAATAGAAAATGAGTAACTTCGTTATTTACTTCTCTGTAAATAACGAGACGTGTAACTGGTAGCGGACAGTTCGCTCAACATGGCGGTGTCCAGTAAATGGCTCCGTCGGGCCAATTTGTCTACTCAGTAATCGTTCTAACGTTTCTCATTTTTTTACCTGGGTATTTGATTTTTTCTTTTCCCAGAATTAACATCGTATATTTATAATGTAAATGTTAGTATATTACGTAAAACAAGTCCTTATGGACCTGGACACTATTTTAACGATCATAGAGAGGCTAATTTATCCAAGGATTATAAAGGAAGACATGGTAGATCGCCTGCGAGGTGAACGGATGGCAGAATCAAAATTACTAGATACCTATATTTGCCGCTAGACAATTAGGCCTACAGGACGGATGCTGATGGAGTAATAGGTGATAGCTTATTTACAGCCAGTCAATCGCTACACATCGAAACGACCTTGTATTAAGAAGAAGAAGAAGAAGAAGAAGAAGAAGAAGAAGAAGAAGAAGAAGAAGAAGAAGAAGAAGAAGAAGAAGAAGAAGAAGAAGAAAAAGAAGATTTGTATTCTTATTCTTATTCTTATTCTTATAACTACTGTTATTGTTACTGCTACTGTAACTGACATTTTATTTTATACTATAGGCCTATCGTCCTTTTAGGAATAAAGCTGACACTGAACATTAGGCAGGCATCGTTAATTAGGCACAATAAGTAAAGTCTCATTATGCTACAGACATTCACTGAGCAGGCGATTACGTACATTTCTTATATGCTTACATAGCACACAAGTAAAAACAAAGCGATGTTACACAATCTCTACATGACAGCAAGAAAAACTACAAGAAAATTAATAATGATTATTTTTTGTACTGAGGGGGAAATACTTTATGCACTTTCAGGGAAGTCTTTTTACTCTGGTTTGTGGTACTCGCACCCACTAAAAACCCACTTCATTTCAGGCATAAAAACTCACCCTGGAACCACTTTCGTATTACATCGGGGCGGTGCCTATTGGGCTCTGATAGGGCGCCTCCTTAGTTCATTTTACTTCAGGTTACGTCAGATTAGGTGCTCCTTGGTCTTCTTTCTTTCTTTTTTTTTTGACGCAGTACGATCTCCACAAAAGCTGCCTCTTGGTTCTAACTGCTTCTGTCGGATAAAATGATCCTCACAATGTTGTTTGGTACCATCGGGAAAACCTCCACCTCAAGTGTCTGTTTCTTTACCGCCCCAACTAACAGATTCAAAAAAAGTGTGTTGGGTATTGTCTCTGTCAGATTCACCATACAGACATGCCGAACTCCTCGCTTTGCCCACTCTAAATAGATAGTCAAGAAAACACCCGTGACCTGTAAGAATCTATGTGAGGTATTAGTTTACCTCGTCAAACTGGCGAGCCAACCATTCCTTCAGACTGCCTATTAGCCTAGCGGCCCATCTACCTCTCGTCTCATTGTTCCAGCGATCCTGCCAACAAAGGTTAGTTAGATCCCTGAGTATGACTCTCGCCGCTTCTTCCCCTGTCTCCGTCTTGAGATCATATACCTTCTTTCTCTCTTGAACCATAAGAGAGAGGGATAAGCCCGCCACTACCAAGACCGCTGGCTCTGACACAGTTCGATAGGAGCCGTCCACTCTAAGGGCTTCTCTTCGCTGCACTGAGCTCATTTGTTTTATTTATTTTCCTTTCTTCAGTGCGTATGGCACGCACAACCGCCGTCAGGAGCTTCCTCCTGCTAGGCGAGATTCCTCCCATTCTGGCCATAAGCCTGCTGAAGTCTGTTGTCATCTTAGCAACCTTCTATACTGCTTACACTATCTGCGTCCAGTACATTAATTTCGAGTTTAGGCGCAGACCTAAATATTTGACCGTCTTTTTAGTGACGATTGATTCCCCATCTACATTCATCTTTACTATTGTTCGGATGTGACGTTTGGTAAACAAGACTATCTCAGTTTTCTCCACCGCCAAGTTAGCACACTTACACGTAGCACCACTTAGTTCAACCTTCTGTGGGCTTAAACTATATTTCGAGCAACTGCCAGAGATATCATCTGCATAACCAACAAGGAGATACATGCCATCTCCAAGCGCTGGATCCCGTCATAGGTTATGTTCCAGAGGTCCTGACCCAAGATAGACCTCTGAGCGGCACCGGAAATAATTTCCCTTTTTCGGGGCCCATCTGCAGTAGCACACAGCAGCTCACGCTGACTTAAATGACTTCTTAGTATCCGCAGAAGGTACTCGAAAGACGTTTTTAAGAGCACCGAGAATGTTAGATCATCTGGTAGGATTAAAAACGTTTGTAGTACCACTATCTTCCTTGAGTAATGTTCCCTTACTGGGTGACGTGGACGGTTTTCACAACATCGTCTGTAGCGCCAGCTGTAGATTGTCCTTCGCTGCCGCACTGACAATCCTCCGGCATTCTGGATAGCTGCTCCAACCGAGGTTTCAACAACCTCTCCAGCAGCTTACTAGTTATATCTAATATGCATAGCACCCTATAAGTCGACGGGGAACCTGGGTCACCCCTGCCTCTACAGGGGTACTAATCAGCACCAAGCCTTGCACATTCCATATATGGGGAAACGCTCCTTCTCTTAAGCACTGGAGCAGATGAGGGCAGGCTGGCGCAATACGCTTCAGCAACTCCACAGGAGCACCACCTGGTTCCTGCGCGTTCTTATTTTTCATTAAACTTACAGCCAGTCTCACCTCATCCTCGCTGAAGAAAGTGAGGCTTCTTCTAGAGGGCGTTTTCCTGGCTTTCATATATTCCTACCCCATATTCCTGGTTTCCTTCTTCTCACTCTTGTGACCCTACGCCTGAGGTGCAGACAGTCCCTTCGAAGGTCAGCAATCTCCTCGGCCCACCAGTACACAGGTTGCGAGTTCCCTTGCAGGTTTTTTTCGGGGCATTGAGACATCGCAGATTTGAGTAACAAGTCGATGTTACTGTGTTCTTTACCTTAGCCTCAACATTCTCTGCCCCTTCCCGCATTGCAGCCTTTTCTCTCTCTCTATCATTCAAACCAGTTTCTCCTCATCCAGCTTGCCGTAATACTATTACTACTACTACTACTACTACTACTACTACTACTAGTACTACTACTACTACTACTACTACTACTACTACTACTACTACTACTACTAATAATAATAATAATAATAAGTAGAAGAAGAAGAAGAAAGAAAGAAGAAAGAAGAAGAGGAGGGAGAAGAAGAAGAAGAAGAAGAAGAAGAAGAAGAAGAAGAAGAAGAAGAAGAAGAAGAAGAAGAAGAAGAAGAGAATAAGACATTACACTTCAAAAGATTTATGACATCGTTTGCCAATGTGATACAGTACTGTGCGGTGCCAAAGTATCTTGTGAAACGCAAAGAAGGTGACTTCGCAAAAGTGAGTCCCTTCCTTATTGAAAAAGCTGCTACTGGTACAGGACATTAGAAAAGCCGCAGGCGGACTACTCGTCGAGACCCTTACCGATCAACAGGGTTCGAAGTTACTTAAACTGCAGAAGAGAGGGAACATATGTGTAGACGTACCTCATACCATCCTGAACACCACAAAGGGGGCGATAGTATGGAGGTACCTACTGAACTGCACAACTGAAGAAATTACGACTCAGCATGCCCTACAAGGCGTCATCGCATGTCGAAGGCTAACGGTGCGAAGAGATGGACAGACGCTCCCATCTGCGTCCTAAGACCTAACCTTCAACAGGACAAATTTGCCTGAAAAGGTCAGAGCAGGCATTCACAGGCTGAGGATAAGAGCATTCATCCTTCAGCCGATGCAGTGTTTTCAGTGCTTGCGTTTCGGACACACTGCATCAAGTTGTGCTCGGGTCAAGATATGCTTCTGTGGGAAGTCGGTCCATGGTGACGACCCTGTGCTGAACCATGAAATATGCCAATTGCGGTGGTCAGGATTCATCGAGATCCCGCAATTGTCCTGTTTATAAGCAGGAAGTAGCTTTTCAGGAAGTATGTAAACTGAAAAACTCAGCTACTTCGATGTGAAGAAACTGTATGCCCAGTCATCCAGGGCAAAATAAGTTGTGTACAGGCTGTAAAATCCTCAGTGTCACCAACCCCTATTATAGGCCTAAGAGGAGTTTTACTTGCGTTAACACAAAGTTGTGTACAGGCTGTAAAATCCACAGTGTCACCAACCCCTATTATAGGCCTAAGAGGAGTATTACTTGCGTTAACACAAAGTTGTGTACAGGCTGTAAAATCCACAATGTCACCAACCCCTATTATAGGCCTAAGAGGAGTGTTACTTGCGTTAACACAAAGTTGTGTACAGGCTGTAAAATCCACAGTGTCACCAATCCCTATTATAGACCTAAGAGGAGTATTACTTGCGTTAACACAAAGTTGTGTACAGGCTGTAAAATCCACAATGTCACCAACCCCTATTATAGGCCTAAGAGGAGTATTACTTGCGTTAACACAGTTTCTTGGACGATACTTTTCTGAAGTGTATAGAAAATCGGAAGTCTAAAAAGACAATGCTGCCGAGACGGACACGTGAACGGTGCAAAGGGATAGTGTTGATGGGTCTACCATCAGACCCACATTTTGTCCGCCAAGACAGGCGGGCGCAAACATTGTGGCTGCGTCTGCAGCCACCTCCAGTGGGGGCGAGGCCATCGCCCCGTACTCCCAGATATACCAGGGAGGACATTTTAAAACCGAAACAGGGGACAAGACTTGTCCCCGAAGACCAGGAGATGAGCTTCGGATCGGAGTCGGTGCCGGTGCCAGTGATCTCACCGACCTCGGTGATCTGGTGGAACTTGGCAATCTGCAAAAGAAGAAGAAGAAAGGCTGGGAGAAAGGGAAGCCCAGGAAATAAGCACAGTATATAGCGACTGATTGTTCAACATCCAGCATGGAGAGCATCCTTTAGTGGAATATCAACGGTTGCACTTCGCATTATTGCGAACTGAAAATGCTACTGGCCAGGCGTAGCAACGATGTGTGTATGCCTGCAGGAAACACATTTGAGGCCACAAGAACTTTATAATATAAGGGGATATTCGTCCTCCCGCTGTGATGTGACTCCAAACGTACTGTGGAACATAGATGTGGGACACACAGCAGACCAAACTTTCTGACGTAAAGCAGAACGTCCTTAAATGGCAAACAGCAGGTGATCGCAGTCGTCGTGAACAAGTTTGCATCACCAGACTCCAAATTGGGCACCCGAACTTGACACCTTCGTACCTCCTACAAGGACAAGAACGACCCGTCTCCACTTGTAGCGGAAAACATAGTGAAACACATAATTGAAGACTGTAGTGCTCTTTTAGAAGTAAATCAGAGACACAGAGTAAAAGGTAACCTGAAAGAAAATCTCGGAAACAAACAGTTAGCTATCATCAGAACACTGCCTTTCCTAAAATCAGTAAGATTAGTGTATGGGCTTGGAAAATGTCAATTTGCGTCTTAGTGTGTAACGACTAGTTTCGTTAAGTCAACTAGAGCGTGGGTGAGAAGAAAACATCCAGTCGAGCAATACTCCTGGTATACGTCGTTGGGCTAAAGGCCTTATTTGCCAAGCCCCCAAAGCATTAAAAGAAAAAGAAGCAGAGGAAGAAAAAAAAAAGAATATTAAAAAATTACAAGGTGGTACTACTTTCACAGTCTGCTCACCATATTCTTCCACGTTATAGCAGGTATTTTACAGTGTCTTCCTTATCTTGTTTTTTGGGACATTAGAATCTTAGACAGTCGGTTGGAAATATTCTGGTTTTTGTTTGTTGTTAACATATATTTACTAGCTTTCCGATGTAGAAGCCAACTTCTTACTATCCACTAGACTAGTGACTTCCGAGGCAAGCGTTTTCGACAGATTTTAGCTCTACATTGGATCTGTTTAAAAGCATTTAATGGGAGTCACTAGAATAGTGGAGAGCAACAAGTTGTGCTCTCTAATCAGATACTGTAGATCGCAAATCAGGAGCTGACGTCTGGTACTATCATTTAAGCGTACTCTGTTCCTGCCTTTTCAGTTTATTTGCTTTTTTGACTGCCGCATTCAACGTTTCATACATAGGTTCTTCGTATCGCTGACACGCGCCACACACAGTTTCAGAGTGTTGCAAAGTGGTGATTTATCAATGTCTACGGTAGAAACAATTTTTTTCCAAGTTTGACACCTTAATGTTAAATTTTGTTTCAGCTGTATGAATGGCATCCTCAACATATAATAGTTCTGTGTGAGTCTTTGTTGACTTCCTTTCTTCATTAAGTCTCGCCTGTGTGATGTTCTCGCGATCCTACTTGATACTAGAACGGTTGACAGACAACTGTAACTTAACTGGAGATCCGATATCCATTTCGACGCAGAACAGAAGTCCTTCAGTAACAATTTTTCTTTGTTTCTTTTTTCGGTCCAAAATACAAGTAGCTCTGTTTGCTAGCCTGTTTAACACTTTCCTTGATCTAGACACTGATGCGACAGAAAGATGTCTCTTCATGTGCGGAGCGTGCTCTAATGTTCCACCGAAATTTCTTGTATGTTTTCACACAAACAGACGATCTGTTCACTCCAATGTCCTCCTGACATTTAGAAGACCGCCGATTTCGCGATTTAAGCCTGGAAGAGATTCCATCCTCTAATCGCACTGCTCGTTTGGTGCATTCACGAGTGAAAGTGTCAATCCGTTATTAACCATTACAGATGTTAATGTTGTAGCGTGTAAGTAAATTGTAACATGACATGAAAATATAAATAACAATAAATACCACTGGGATGTATTTAAAAACTTCTCCTAGGTTTAGGTTAGAACTAGAAATTATTTAAATCAGAATATCCCAGTTTTACTTCAATCGCAATTTTATCTATCACGGTAATCTATTAAAATGTTACACACGATTGTTGCTTGTTGCTTACGGAGTACCTGTAATTATTATACACTTTTAAGGTATATTCTTTATGACCTCGGGACAAATAAAAGACGAGTGTTTTTTATGGGCAAATCCAAATGTAACACAAGAGCCGAATTCAAAGCAAATAGTTTAGAAAAAATACGTACGCATTCATGGTATGTAAACATTTATTATAGACATAATTGCTGGCGAAACAAGCCAAGCATTCACAAAAATGTATTATTAATTACTGGAAGCTACAAAGACCAGGAGGTTGTATAATACCACTGCCACTCACAGTTGCACATTGCATAAAATATCCTCTCTTTTGTATGTATTTCTTTGTTGTATAATTATATGTATAGAACATAAATTATTCTGTTTCCTTTATCCCCCGATTCTTTTTCGTATACTACTTTCCTCTCTCTCAGTTGCTCCATATATCTTCACTATTCTCTACACTTGCATTCCTGGTGCCACAAATTTTATCTCTACGGGAATTATTAATTTGGTTACACAAATTGCACATGTTGGAAAGCAACATATTTTCTACCGTATACTTCGATATAAATTTGATTTGTACACAGAGATTTACCTTACATGTTTTATCGTGATTATATGTTTACGTTATGTAAACATAACGTCAGGCTCAGGCTCTTTCCTTGGGCGGTTTAAGAAAGAAAAGGCATTGTTCATATTGGACCGCTTATTGAACAGAAAGCATCGGTCATAAACGGCGCGTGATTCACTAGATGTGCGTGTGGTCCAATGGCATAAGCATATATTATTAGTTAATTGATTACTCTTAGCTAGCTGATTACATTTTGGTTTATCTAAGTTATGAAGTTAGCATAAAAAGGAGAGATAGGCTACAGAAATTAAAAAGGACACCACAAGGGCGTGAATCTTTCACAAGTTTTCGTTTGATTTCTCATATTTGTGGTTCGTACTTTTTCCAAACTAAAGAATACAATATTTTTCGACACTAATCTATAGGATCATAATCTTCGTTACAACAGTTCAACTTTGTAGAAACAAAAGAGTATATCATCAAAAACAGTCCATTCCACAATTCCCGTCTGAAACACATAATTCATAGAGAAGAACAAGAGCTTCATAAAAATTAACTATAATTAATTTTTAAAATGCAAGATAAAACAAAACGTGTTATGACACAAAATCGTTACTATGGAATTTTTACAACGACGTAATTTTCCCCTGTTCTCAGGTGTTTCGGGACTAGAAATATCTGGAAGAGAAAACTACAGTTTAAACGTGAAATGTTTAACAAATTAAACCGTGAAAGGTATGAGTTTTCACAAATTCATATTTCGTAAATTTTGCAAAAGAATTAAAATTGTAAACAATATTAAAATATACACTTATTAAATAAGGTTTAGTGGAACATATTTGAGATGTAAAGTAAGTTTAAATAATTAACCGTGATGTAACCGAGATTAAACGTTAATCAGTGAAATCATATATTTGCTCCGAATAGACAGAATAAGTTATAACTATTGAGTTCGGATATTTGAGCATCTAGAGATATAAGTATTTACGTGACGTAAATACGGATAACAGTCGAGTATACAGTAATCAAGAGAGGAACAACATATAATGGGTTTTTAAAATGTACATACCAACACATGCCATCACCTGGAATTACTAATTCTAATACTAATTCTAAATTCTAAATACTAATTCAACTAATCAGTCTAACATAACAAATTCAACAAAATAAAATGTTCCGTAATGCAGAATAACTATTTTTGCTTTAATAACTAAATCATAGGCTAATTTAAAAAGACACGCGGTTAGACAAACTTTACATTAATGTAAAGAAAACAATTTAACAATCTGGTAATTGGACGCCAAATACTAAATGCTATTTTTGATAGGAAACAGGACTATGGTTACTATTAAAGATGTAACTAATGTACATACATATGTGTGTACCATATATATACGTTACGGTAGAGATGCAAGAAAATAAGAATGGTAAAGGTACTGCAGCGGTCACTCAATACGAGAAAAACCCTCGCCTGGCTCCGTCTTCACGAACTAGTGTTTTATTTTCTGTTAATAGTCGTTTAAAAACTAACAATAGTCGCTGTTTTCTATCTAAATAAAAACATAATTGACTCTGAGTAGTGACATGGTCTACCGATAAGCTTCCTTGGTTAGAACAGTTTGAAGTTGGCTTGGGAGGGAGAAGTGTATCAATATTAAATTATTATAAATAAATCACCTTATATCCGTCGTGTGACTTCGTTATGTCGATTAAAATGACGCGTTTCGGAACATCTGTTCCATCATCAGATAAAATCGCTCTATTAAGGTCGTTAAACGTTAAAAACACATGTTACACATAATTGTCCACTATGTAACAATAGTGGACAATTATGTGTAACATGTGTTTTTAACGTTTAACGACCTCAATAGAGCGATTTTATCTGATGATGGAACAGATGTTCCGAAACGCGTCATTTTAATCGACGTAACGAAGTCACACGACGGATATAAGGTGATTTATTTATAATAATTTACTGTTCATACGTGACTTGGATATCAAGAACTAATATGTATCAATATTATTTGGTAATTACTTGGTATTATTTTTGGTTTGAAGATAACAGTTAACGATTCGTATACACAGAAGATGTTTCCTGACAAATTTAAGTTGTACATAGATATAAAAATGTACACTGTGAAACTTTAAGCTTCCGAGGTGTTTTTGTTAACTGAAATACGCATGAAATCTCTAGGCCTACTTTTTACAACTCCTAAGCAACGGGTGATTTCTTGATGGTAAATCCTCTACTCGGAGTGCTTTCATCGTACTTTTTTATTGTTTGACGTTTCCATCCCTAGAATTTCGGATCGTCCTCAAAGCTGTGAGTGGCGGTTGAATGACCCTGTTGAAAGACCTAACAGGGTCTTCGTGTTTGTTAGGGTTGTAGTCCAGTCGCCAGAGATTTTGACTTGAGAAAAAATTGGGGCAAAGCAATATTTGGTGCACGTGTTAAATAAACGTTAATAATTAATATAAAAAAATCTTTGCATGTTTACCTTTCTAGGGTTTTCTGAAAATGGTCTGGAAAAATAGTAAAGACAGATTTTCTTAAAGCACTCCGTAAATATGTACAGTTGGAAGAAATAAAAAGGTGTATATTGAAGAGCAAACAATTTCCTTCAGAAAGTCTCCTTACATATTTTTACGTTAATGGAACTGTTTTCCTGAAAATTGGTAATGATGAGCGCTGCGTTTTAAAAAGAGCGTTTGCCCCCGATCCTGCGTAATTCGCTAAATTAGCCAGGCGCGTCTATTCAAAAATATCATAACTTTCTTTAATCTAAGCGTACCCAGTTAAATAAAGGCTAGTTTTGAAGGGGAACAGTATAGCTTTCAAAATTTGTTGATTTTTACATAAATATTTTATTTGAACATAAAGAATATAGTGTATAAATATTTACTGTAGATACAAAAAGAAGTGAAACCACAAAATTACAAGTACTATACAATAAAATTTAAAAAAAATAGTAGTTCTTTACTAATTTACCTTTAAAAGAGATAAAATTTTTATTTTATAATAATGAAAACTACTTTTGAAGTTGTTATTTAAAAAAAAAAACCTTTTCAAAAGTGAGTATTTCGACGTATTTTAAATTTACTCTAAAATTCAGAGTTTATCTGCCTTTATTAATCTTAAAAATAGAGATATCGAAATACAAAAAATTGTATTTGAAAGCTGCAAGTGTTCTGCATCAAAAACTACACTCATGAAAATTATAATCATTTTCAAAATTAAAAAAATAAATAAAAATTGTATATACTAAAAAAAGGTGCCTCCTTTGCGTTACGTACATGTATCTTTTAAGTGGGTTTATTTGAGTACTTGAAATTAACGTTATAGCTACTACAATGCTAAATCTATCTATTCATGTTATTTCTCTTACCTGATTATACCTATACTCTAAAAACAAGACCCTAGAAAACAGGTAAAATTTTTAAACGGCGCGGCGTTCTATTCCCCTCGAGTGTGCAACTGTAAATGTAGCTGCGCGCGCAACACCCATTGTTGTGGTATGCCATACAAACATCTGCTATACAAGAACGGAGCAGTAACGCAGTTGATATTTCTTCAAAGGTTATAATCAAAACATTACAAATATTTTTGTTTTTATCATATAAAACAGGTAACAAAAATTGCAGTTTAAAGTTTTTATTTACACTTTTTATACATGCTAATATTTATTTATTTGTGAACACGTGTAGTGGAGTCAAAATAAAAATCAAATGTGAATTGTTATGGGAGTCATTTTTTGTATGCTAAATTGGTTAATGGGATCAAGTTGAGCTAATAGTCAAGTTTTGTGTAAAATCAACCCGTTTATTTTTTTTATTAACAATTTAAGTTGCAAAATAGCGTTTTTATAAATATCTTTGGACCTAACAAGCCGATTTTAATGTGAATTTTTTTCAGTATTCTATAATAAATGAATAACATTTCTAGCCTTAATACGGAAGTCGATATTATTATTATTATTGTTAATGTGCTATCAATAAATAAAATGGCGATGGCGTTTATAAACAAATTGCTGTTGTTTTAACACAAATTATTGAAAGTTGATAAAACTTGAGGGAAAGGTAACCTTTGTGGAGTACTATAAACCCCACAAATTTCATATTGAAATGTTGAATATAACCTCAAAAAAATCGCAATTCACAAAAAACTTTTGAGTGCTCATAAAGTATGGCAAGATTGTGGCACAAAGGTGTACGACGGCTTAAATTAAAGCTTATTAAAAATACTTTCGGATGGTTAATTAACAAAATTTTTTGGCCTTTCTGACACCATTTTTTGACCATTTAAAAAAATTAAACGTAAAGAACGCATTTTTTCTAAAAAAAAAAAATTATTTGTACTGATCATTTTTTACATACATTAAAAGTTTATAAAAGGCACATATTTAAAAAAACAAATTTGGTAAAAACTGTGGATTTAAAATTGAAAATAAAAAAATTTTCAAAAGAGATATTTTGACTTCACTAGTGGTGAAGTTTTAAAGAATACTTTTACTGAACATTAGTGCTACATAAGGTTTTTTGATTTTTAGGTATTAAATATGGACCAGTGTGATACTGAAATATGTTTTATTTGTAATGCTGATCTTTGTATTGAAGATACAGAAAAAGTGACTCGAGGACTACCGAATTTAATAAGAGTTAGCTCTGAGAGAAACGATGGAAAATATGAAATGTTAAAAAAAGTTGATTCAATTTTAGTACACAGGAAATGTCGAGAAAAATATACGTTAAAAAGGAATGATGTTTTGTGTTATAAGGATTTAGGCACTTTGTCGAAAAAAAGTAAATATAGCCCAGTCAAGAGTAAAGTCAGAAAGAGTAAAGAATTGTTTAATTTCAAAAAACTTTGTATAATTTGTGGATTAGATGCCGATAAAAGTAATACGAGATTAAGTATTAATCAACGCAAAAATATTTCCATAATTCAGAGTCCTACTTTTAAAGAAAAATTATCAGAAATGATTGCAGAACATAATGACGAATTAGGAAAAGCAATTCTACGACGAATTTCTTGTGATGATTTGGTAGCTGTACAAGCGAGATATCACCGCAGTTGTCACAAAAAAGTTTTAAGCAGTTACACTCGTGACACAAGTGATGCTAAAGGTCGACCCAAGGATGTAAAAATCTCACGTCAAATGGAATTGATTTTTGATTATTTAAGTGACAGTGATGATACCCAGTTTACGCTCACAGAATTAATTGCATTATTAGGTAAATATATTGCTTAATTATAAATTATAATTATACTATTTTTTAAATTAAATTTTCATGTTTATTTTATTTAATATCTAATTTTCTTAAACAGGACATGATGCTTGTCATCCAAATACCATTATTGCTAAATTAAAAGAAAATTATGGCGATTGTATAAGAATTATATCCAGAAAAGGTGGCTCAACCCTCATATGTCTTGTAGATCGTGAATACAATGTCATGCGTCAAGCATGGATAGCCTCAAAAAAAGATGAAAATGAAGAAAAAAGAAAAATCTTAAAATCTGCAGCAGCAATTATTCGAAACGATGTTAATCTGAAGAAAAGTAATACAGAATTTTATCCTCCAAGTGATAATATATTCCAAAATATTAATGAGAATATCCCAGAATCCCTTCAGTTTCTGATAGAAGAAATAATTTTAAAAAATAAAAAAGGTGATATTAGTTCATATGAAACAAAATGCACAGCAATTACTCATTCAATTATGAGTTGCATAAGACCTAGAACCTTTCTATCACCATTGCAAGTTGGTCTGTCTGTAATGTTGCATAGGAAATTTGCTTCAAAACGAATTATAGATATATTGTCGCATCTGGGAGTGTGTTCATCATACAAAGAAGCAGCACTTTATTAGAATAGTGTATTGCTTAGTCCACGTTCTCCATTTAGATCTGGCTGTTTTGCACAATTGGCATTTGACAATTCAGATATTAATATCAATACTATAGACGGGAAAAATACTTTTCATAGTATGGGAGGTATTATGATTGTAAGTCCAAGAGATTGTTATTATAACAAAGTTCCCTTAAAACGATTGACTGTTAAGCCTACTGCAAAAGAAATCAGCAAAATTGACAAAATACCATTCCAAATTTTTGAAAATATTAATACACATGCACTCCAAAACATTGTTTTTGAAAAAGTAGATAATCCGAGTTTTAATAATATAGATTTTTCTAATGCTGACTTGCTTTGGATTTATGGAGTGACCAAACCAGGCATTACTGGCTGGAATGCCTTTATGTCCAAGCTTTTGGAAAATATGACTTATACATTATCTAGAATTGTTTGCTTGCCTTTTGTACACTCTCCTCCAACTGACAAAAATACAATATACACCGTTTTAAAATACGCTGTAAAACTAGTGAAAAACTTAAATCTATTTAATTGTTTTGTTACTTTCGATCAACCTTTGTATCAGAAAGCGTTTGAAATGGTCCAATCCTCACCTGATGATGATATACATAATGTAATTGTTCGACTTGGAGGATTTCATCTGCTTATGTCTTTTCTTGGTTCAATCGGTTATGTGATGGCAGGAAGCGGTTTAAAAGAAGCATTAAGCTGTTACTATGCGCCAGGAACTGTAGATAAGATGTTAGATGGCCATGCTTATGCTAGAGCAGTACGAGGCCACACATTAATTTGGATAGTTTTGTGTAAAAAGATTATTGAGGAAATGAATCTTTCAGAAGTTGAATATTCAAATATGAAGTCTTTACTACAAGAATTTTTATATGACAATCTTACTTACAAAGAAGTACAAGATCATAATTTTTTAAACATCTTAAATGGTAAATTTCTAGAAAAAATGATTGAAATTGAGGAACGCGGTAAAACTGCAAAATTATGGATACAATACATACGAATGATCTCTATTGCAAAAGCATTTCGCGCTCTGAAAAAATGGGTTTACTAAAAATTCAATTACAAGTTATTCAGCAAATGTTGCCATATTTTTATGCAACTGGACATTTTAATTATACGAAATCAGCCTTATTATATGTACAATATATGAATCAATTTATAAAAGAATCTGAAAAACTTTTCACCTCAATGCAAAACCAAGATGTAATTCCAGAAACTACCGCTTTAAAAATTAAAGAACTTCAAAATTTTATAAATAACGGATTTTGTACTGTAAGACGAACTGAGAAATTCTGGTCAGGAACTCATACTGATATGACAATCGAACAGGACTTAATGAGAGTCATGAAAGTTGATGGTGGTATGATTGGACGGGGAGTAACTACCAGTACTGCAAATAAATGGATTTTAGCGATGGTTTTATACACATGATATCTGCGAAGAAGTAGAAAAATTTTGTGGTATAACATTTTCTACTTCCGATCAGCATGTAGATGCTAGAGATTCTCGAATAAAACGAGATACTGAAGATATTCTCAAAATAAACTCCTGGTTTGATTGTCACGAGCCATTTCCTTATCAAGATTCAATAATGTCTATATCTACTGGAGTTACTGGCGGTAATAATATTAACTGTCATAATGCTTTTGAGGTTGGAAAAGCAGGATTAGAAGAAATTGCTGGTACAAACTTCCATAAAGTTTCGTTTAAACGAAAAAATAGAGTACTGTCATTAAAAAGTGTTAATAGTAGTCTGAAAATTCAAGAGGAAATTGTCCCTATAGATCCAATGTTTATATTTCAACGCATTTGTGTAGCAAGAAAAAGTGACGACGAATTAAAAGATTACATGCGTTATGAACTTGCACCGTACCCAACATCTATGTTTTACGAAGGTGTATTTCGGAAAACAGATAAGTCTAAACTATATGATATGTTTGAAGTAGACCGCACTGAGATTAACCTTGAAGATTGCATTTACGTCATTGATGGTGGTATGTTACTGCATAGAGTAGTATGGTCAAAAAATGATAAGTTCAAATGTATTTTTCAAAGATACGTAAATTATGTCAAGAGACACTTTGGATCAAAAGTTACTGTAGTTTTTGATGGCTATACAAACAATTCTAACAGCATCAAAGCTATGGAGCGTTATCGCCGTACCAATCAAAATTCCTCTCCAGATATTTTATTCCATGAAGATATGTGTGTCACAGTGACCCAAGAACAATTTCTTTCGAATAAAAATAATAAAACTCTATTTATTGAAATTCTAACGAGATATTTGGAAGAAGAAAACATAAACGTTAAACAAGCTGACGATGATGCAGACTTATTAATTGTGAAAACAGCCTTAGAATTATATGATAAACCTCCAGTTATTGTTGCAGAGGACGTAGATATTTTGGTGCTCATTACTGCGCTTACACCTAGTAATAAGAAAATTTATCTCTTAAAACCCACGAGAGGAACCATGAGTGCTAGTCTATTTTCTTCTGATAACAGCTTTAGAAAGCATAAATTTTGCAAAGAGAATATACTGTTTTTGCATGCTCTAACCGGCTGTGACACAACATCATGCTTTTATGGTAAAGGTAAAAAATCGGTTTTTAATTCGATTGAAAAAAAATCAATAAACTCAGATTTAAAAGAAGCGATCGAAGCATTTAAACTGGAAAATCAACATCAAACATCTATATATAAAAATGGTCTATTAATTCTCCTGTATATGTATAATGCACCAAAAAAAATTACATATGTTGATAAATACAGACATACAAGTTTTACTAAAGCGATTTAAAAAAAGAAAAAAAGCTTAAAACCTGTAAAGTTAGAAAGTCTGCCACCTACTTCTGATGCTGCCAAGCAGCACTTTTACAGAGTATATTTACACGTCCAGCAATGGCTCGGCAATGATCTAATACCAAAAGACTGGGGTTGGAATGTTGGAGAAATTTTAACGCCTATAAAAATGACACAGCCAGCTGCCCCAAAATCTTTATTAAAAATGATCTTTTGTAATTGCAAAACTGGCTGCAAAAAAGGATCGTGTACATGCAGAAGCGCTGGTCTTTTATGTTCATCGGTTTGTGGTACATGCTCAACTGAAACTTGCAAAAACTTTCCAATTGTTGACGAGATTGATTTTGATGATAATGACTTTGATGATAGTAAGGAAAAAATCGTCGAAGAAGAAGAAGAAGAAGAAGAAGAAGAAGAAGAAGAAGAAGAAGAAGAAGAAGAAGAAGAAGAAGAAGAAATCACTAACTAAATTCTCAACATAAATAATTTTTAAAATTCCAAATTTAAAAAAATATATATATTCTTTGTATTCGTTTTACCTTTTATTAAAAAGAGAGCTTTTCTTTGAAATATTTTATTTATTACTGGAGGATTTGCCCGGGTTTGCTTGGGAGAAAGTGGTGTCATATTCTTACTTGCTAGGAAATTCACTTTAATTTGATACCATTTATGCTGTTTTTTTCACATCCACCAAGCAGGGGGGGATATTTATAATAATCCAAATTAATATGCACGTCAAATTGTTACTTACATTGAAATTCCCTTTAATTTGATACCCCACGTGCGGTATTTTCATATTTTCCATTTTTGACATCACCCCTCCTCCAATTCCACCAATTTATTGAGCCCCGGAGACCAACATTTTTAATAGTGCGTATATGCATGTCACATACGGTATTTCATATTTTCCATTTTTGACACCCCTCCATTACAACCCATTTATTGAGCCCCAGGGCCCAAACATTTTCAATAGTTCGTATATGCATGTAAAATTGTTACTTGCATTGAATTCCCTTTAATTTGATACTCCACAGTATTTTCATATTCCATATTTTTCATTTTTGACACCCCCCCCCCCCCGGGCCCAAAACACCTATCTTATGTTGGTTCTCCCGTTGCGTAAAAAATTTGTGCCAAGTTTGGTGGAAATCGGTCCAGTGATTTTTCATATTTTCCATTTTTGACCTCCCCCAAAACCACCCATTTATTATGCCCCAGGGCCCAAGAATTTTCAATAGTGCTTATATGCATGAAAAAGTGTTATTTGCATTGAAATTCCCTTTAATTTGATACCCTACATGCGGTATTTTCATATTTTCCATTTTTGACATCCCCCAGGGCCCAAAACACCTATCTTATGTTGGTTCTCCCGTTGCATAAAATATTTGTGCTAAGTTTTGTTGAAATCGGTCCAGTGGTTTAGTAGGAGGTGTGGAATATAAATACACACAATGACTTTTATGTATATTAAGATACACATATTTAATAATATTATTCAACAGAGGAAGATTTGTTAAAATCGACCATTCCGTCTATCGATTTAATACTCCTAACGATGAAATAATAACAAAATCGTTATTTTAATTTTATTACTATTAAAATTTGAACGATTTTAAACAAAAATAATGAAGACTTTATGATGATCCAATGGTTTATTTAGTAGTAAGGAAAGAAATTCACTAAATGTAAACGTTTTTATCTATTTTACCGCGCGCTGCCCTTAAATAAGGTTTTTTTTTTAAAAAAGCCTGACCTTATAAACATGCAAAGATGATTTTAAACCGATATTTAGACCTTTTTCAATAACTATACCAAATATCACTTTGCCTCAATTTTTTAAAAAATTTAACCGTTATTTTACTTCCATATTCCTTAAGGAATGGAAGTATGGTGATGGCAAAAAAAATCGTGTTCGAGATTATTGCAGATTCTGATTCTACTACACTCAAAACATGAAAAAAAGTCGTTTTCCGAAAAGTGTCTGTGTGTGTGTCTGTCTGTCTATCTGTGTGTCTGTCTGTGTGTCTGTCTGTCTGTAGATTTTTTTTCTATGGCAAACGATAACTGCCGAAAATTCAAACAGAATCAAATAATTTTTTGCATGCAGCTCTGATTTGCAGAGTACTCGCGACCTATTGTTTTTGGTGAAGATCGGTTGAGGGAAAGGGGTAGTTTACCTGCAACGGTTTTTTTTAGCAAGGGTAATTTTGTTTGTTTGGCAAACGATAACAGCCGCAAATTCAAACAGAATCAAATAATGTTTCGCATACAACCCTGAATTGTAGAGTTCTCAAGATCTGTTGAATTTGGTGAAGATCGGTTAAGGGAAAGGGGAAGTTTACCTGTAACGTTTTATGTTTTAACAAGGGTATTTCCTATGGCAAACGATAACAGCCGCAAATTCAAACAGAATCAAAAGATTATTTGCATACAGCCCTAAATTGTAGAGTTCTCAAGACCTATTGTTTTTGGTGAAGTTCGGTTGAGGGAAAGGGGTAGTTTACCTGCAACGTTTTTTTAACAAGGGTATTTTCTATGGCAAACGATAACAGCCGCAAATTCAAACAGAATCAAATAATTTTTTGCATACGTCCCTGAATTGTAGAGGTCTCAATGACTTTCGATTTTGGTGAAGATCGGTTAAGGGGAAGGGGTAGTTTACCTGCAACCTTTTACGTTTTAACAAGAGTAAAGTACTTGAAAATTTATTTAAACTATTTGAAACAATGGTAATTGTTAAAAATAAAATAATTTTGTTGCCAGGCAATAAAATTATAATTTTTTCATTATAATGTAATATAATATTTTTCATTTAATACAGCAATAAAAAGGCAGGTAAAACACAGCCTGGCTGTTTGGCTGAAAATGATTTTAAGTATAAATCTTAGAATATGGAAGTCATGTATGGTTCTCCATACCGATATTTTACTTCCATGTTCCTTAAGGAAATGGAAGTATGATGATGGCAAAAAAAATCGTGTTCGAGATTATTGCAGAATATGATTGTACTACACTCAAAACATGAAAAAAAGTCATTTTTCGAAAAGTGTCTGTGTGTGTGTCTGTGTGTCTATGTGTCTATCTGTAGATTTTTTTCTATGGCAAACGATAACAGCCGCAAATTCAAACAGAATCAAATAATTTTTTGCATACAGCCCTGATTTGTAGAGTACTCGCGACCTATTGTTTTTGGTGAAGATCGATTGAGGGAAAGGGGTAGTTTACCTGCAACGGTTTTTTTTTATCAAGGGTAATTTTGTTTGTTTGGCAAACGATAACAGCCGCAAATTCTAACAGAATCAAATGATTATTTGCATACAGCCCTAAATTGTAGAGTTCTCAAGTCGTATTGTTTTTGGTGAAGATCGGTTAATGGAAAGGGGTAGTTTACCTGCAACGTTTTATGTTTTAACAAGGGTATTTTCTATGGCAAACTATAACAGCCGCAAATTCTAACAGAATCAAATGATTATTTGCATACAGCCCTAAATTGTAGGGATCTAAAGACCTATTGTTTTTGGTGAAGATCGGTTAACGGAAAGGGGTAGTTTACCGGCAACGTTTTATGTTTTAACAAGGGTATTTTTTCTGTGACGAACGATAACTGCCGTAAATTCAAAGAGAATCAACTAATGTTTTGCATACAGCCCTGAATTGTAGAGTTCTCAAGACCTGTTGTTATTGGTGAAGATCGGTTAATGGAATAGGGTAGTTTACCAGCAACGTTTTATGTTTTATCAAGGGTGTTTTCTATGGCAAACGATAACAGCCGCAAATTCAAACATAATCAAATAATTGTTTGCATACAAGCCTGAATTGTAGAGTACCCAAGACCTGTCGTTTTTGGTGAAGATCGGTTAAGGGAAAGGGGTAGTTTACCAGCAACGGTTTTTTTTTCAAGGGTAATTTTTTCCATAGTAAACGATAACAGCCGCAAATTCAAACAGAATCAAATGATGTTTTGCATACAGCTTTGTATTGTAGAGTTCTCAATGCCTATTGGTGTTGGTGAAGATCGGTTAAGGGAAAGGGGTAGTTTACCAGCAACGGTTTTTTTTCAAGGGTAATTTTTTTCCATAGTAAACGATAACAGCCGCAAATTCAAACAGAATCAAATAATTTTTTGCATACAGCCCTGATTTGTAGAGTACTCGCGACGTATTGTTTTTGGTGAAGATCGATTGAGGGAAAGAGGTAGTTTACCTGCAACGGTTTTTTTTTTCAAGGGTAATTTTGTTTGTTTGGCAAACGATAACAGCCGCAAATTCTAACAGAATCAAATGATTATCTGCATACAGCCCTAAATTGCAGAGTTCTCAGGTCGTATTGTTTTTGGTGAAGATCGGTTAATGGAAAGGGGTAGTTTACCTGCAACGTTTTATGTTTTAACAAGGGTATTTTCTATGGCAAACTATAACAGCCGCAAATTCTAACAGAATCAAATGATTATTTGCACACAGCCCTAAATTGTAGGGATCTAAAGACCTATTGTTTTTGGTGAAGATCGGTTAACGGAAAGGGGTAGTTTACCTGCAACGTTTTATGTTTTAACAAGGGTATTTTTTATATGACGAACGATAACTGCCGTAAATTCAAACAGAATCAACTAGGTTTTTGCATACCTTTTTGAACTAAAGAGAACTCAAGGTCTGTTGATTTTGTTGAAGATCGGTTAAGGGAAGGGGTAGTTTATCAGCAACGTTTTATGTTTTAAAAAGGGTAATTTTTTTATGACGAACGATAACTGCCGAAAATTAAATGAGAATAAAATAATTTTGTGCACTCTTTCCTGAGTTGCAGAGAGCTCAAGGTCTATTGATTTTGGTGAAGATCAGTTAAGGGAAAGGGGTAGTTTACCTGCAACATTTTATGTTGTAACAAGAGAAATGTTTCCATGACGAACGATAACTGCCGCACATTCAAACAGAATCAAATATTTTTTTGCATGCTTCCCTGAATTGTAGAGGACGGAAGGTCTGTTGATTTTGGAGAAGATCGGTTAAGAGAAAGGGGTAGTTTACCAGGAACATTTTATGATTTCACAAGACTAAAGTACTTAATTTTAAAAATAAAGTATCCTGATAAGAAGCTCATAGTAATCCACTGTACGAAACGTAGATGAAATATCTATAAATGAAGAGGTTAGGTGAACGGGGTGGGGGTAATTTTCTATTATTAAAAATTATAGTTGAAGGTGGAGGGCAGAATTTTTTATATGTGTACTACGTTATCGGCAACAAAGAAGTAGTTTTTTGTTAAAATTGCTTCCCGGACTCTTTAGCCGTAGTTCAATGTTTTCTGCAAAACCAGACTTTTCGGCAGTGCCATCGACTGCCATCATCGGTGAAAATCGAGTGCGAAAACGTGAGGTGGTATACGTTAGTGACCACAGTACTGTGGTTAATGCTGAAGCAATAAGTAGAAAGACGTAGTTTCTATGGAAATATTTCATTTCGAATATGATTTTAAATATAAATCTTAGAACATGGAAGTCATGTATGGTTCTCCATACCGATATTACTCTGGCGACTGGACTATTGAGAGAGAAAGCGAGAAAAATATTACGATGGAAGCAATCCGAGTAAAGGATTTCCCCGAATGAAATCTCTACTGTATCTATTTTACTGAGAGACAGATTAACGCTGTTGTTTATGAATTAATCATGCTGTTATACTTAAATATGTTGTAATAATACAAAATTATAAATAATAATGAAACTTTTATTAGCACAGACTCACCCGCGCGCATACTTTACTTGTAGCACAATTAATTGTGGTACCACGTTGTATAAATTATTTATATAAAAAAAGATAAGATATTTTGATGCTGTTTGACTATCGGAACGTATCGGCTGGGTGAAACAATTTTTATATTTTCAGATATTGCAGGACAATGCTATAGTTCTAGAGGAAACATGCAGTTCTTTAGTTCCTCTACGTGGCGGTTTCTAGAATCCAGAAGACTAGGTATAACTTACATCATTTATAAATATTATTTTTTATGGGTATATTACTTATAGGTACACGATAGCATTTATTAAATATATCCGACACAGTTACACGTAACAAGTATTAATCACAAAATTAAATTTTACTGCATACAATCTTACGCGATGAATTCAGACATCGTTTACCATTACGGATGTAGGCCTATTATGTATTGAACATTGGTTAGTATTTATAGCAGACTTCCTCCACTTAATATCAACAAGAGGTAATTTTGTTTACATTTAGATGGAAGTAGTTTTGGTTTTTAATAGATACGTATGTTTATTGTCAGGAACGCCGGCCGGTAGGAGTTCGTGCGGCGACGTGCAATCTTGAGATTGCGGACCCATGTCAGGATACAAAACCATAGGATACACTGTAGTGCCTACGTATGTGGGAAAATAATGAAACAAAAATTATAGTTATATTATATAGGTTCGTGTATTTTGATACAACTGTGTGTTGTAGTTTATGCATAAACTGAACTGTCCTTGCATTCACTTTTGATTCTCAATTATCTAGTATTTTACACTAACAGTTGCAATAGTATGTTGCAATAACAGTGCAGTAACTGTGCTGAACCACAGTCGGTCTTAAATAACATTACTATTTTTAATCTCGAGAAAGATCTTTCGCCAGATGCCCTGATCGCGGCTATGTAAGTAATATTCTTAATAATACTGCTGTATTTAGAAATTTTGACAACAAATCATTTAAGAAAGGAGGTTTTGAAAAATGCTGTAGTGCTCATCTAACGGATTTTGGAAATGAAGTGTTAAACACTTCTCTTGTTAACCAAATCAGTACCGTTACTATCTGTCAACTATCGATAGCGATAGGTCGAGATTCCCAGGCTCTTTGCCTGCTTAAAAAGGATGTCCCTTCTGAGCTTCTGGGACTTTTTTTGGATACGTTAGGTAAAGTCCTTAGAAGTTTTATGTACTATGAGAATATGTAATATGGATACGACTGGATGAGTAAAATACATCTCATGTTGACGTGATTGTGCCGCCGTGTGCAATGCACACTCTGCACGCCGCTTACGGCAGCCCTGTATATTGTTTTTATAGTCTGTTATTAATCATAGGCTACAAGATTAACATATTACCATAATTGTAACGCAATTATTTATTAATACAATAATGATATAAGTATTAGTATACAAATTGTTAGTATTCACCTCGTAGCACATATACAAGACACATGTTTATGATAGATTTTGTCGACTAATAAATTATGTACAGTTTCTGCACTGCCACCACGGCTTCTACAACAAGGACTTGGGTACGTGCGTCTGTGACGACGACTGGGCGTCACCGGAGCTGCCAGATAAGGACTTCTGCCATCACACACATGTGTTCCATATGTGCAACATAAAGACTACCTGTTCGGTCTGGAACGATCTGTTTGCTCCCATCGATGCTGGTCTTATTTTGGTATCCTTTAGCAAAGACAATAAGAACTATGCTATGCAATAGGTTAATATTATACTGATTTCTGGCTTGCAATAACATTTTGTTTATATAAGGATACTTACAAAATAAAATAAAAACTTCTTGCTACATAAAGTGTGTGTAGGGTATATATTACTGAAGTCAAAACAGAGCGGTAGTTAATGGTAGTAGTAGTAGTAGTAGTAGTAGTAGTAGTGGTGGTAGTAGTAGTAGTAGTAGTAGTAGCTAGTAGTAGCAGCAGCAGCAGCAGCAGCAGCAGCAGCAGCAGCAGCAGCAGTAGTAGTAGTAGTAGTAGTAGTAGTAGTAGTAGTAACGCAGTTTTTAAGTGGTCATGGGTATGTCTATTGCCTGTATTGGCTGGGAGTAGAGGACGACGGCGAGCACAATTTCTTTGAATGCGACCGCTGGGCGCAACATAGAACACAGCTGGACATGGGATTGGGTTACATCACTCCAGACGCCATTGTAGGCTTTAGGGGGAGAGGCAATGGGGCCGAGTATCATTCGGAAGGGAAAGGGCGACCTTAGTCCTGTAGAGATCTAGGGAGTGGTAGTTCAAGCCTGGAAGTGAGCTCTATAGACGTGAGAAAAGCCTAGCGCAAAGTAATGTGTTAAACGATTCCAGGCTAATGACCTAATAGAAAGGGGGGTATTTTAGCCGGTATTCCGGTAGCAGGAGTACGACACTATGGACTGTTTGACGTGTGTGGAAATTATATTTCGCCTCCCTACCCCGAAAAAAGTAGCAGTAGTAGTACTTATTCGCCTGTGTATTGTCATATTACATACATGAATAAATATGAATTATAAGATTCATTTTACAAGTGCAATTGACATAATTAATTATTAAAATTTATTATAATGATAGTACGGTTAGAGTAAAAAAGTCATAAGACAGAAGAATGAGTAAGTTGTAGGAGTGACGATGTGAATATTATGATATAGGCTTAGTCTGTGTAAACATACGGTTTGCGTGCGTGTAAGTTATGTACGAGTGTCATGCAATGATTGGAGACGTACTCTTCCTTAAGCGTATTCAGATTTCAGCAATTATGGCCATTATTATTGCAGTCACGATAATTGTTCTGCTCTACAATTACTGAATTCCAACTGTCTCAGGTACGTAATTCTTATTACCACCCTAATTACCACCGAGTAATATTAATTTAATACACCGACCATTCGAACGATTGCAATTCGAACTATGCTAATCTAGAACGTCCTGTAATCCGAAAGGATTTTCTGAAGGAAAACTGCTGTAGATAAAATAAATTTCGTACACAGCATTATGTATATAATGCAATACAATATAGTTATTTTAGACAAGGTTTTTTAGATGAAACACATGCATTTATGATAAAGGACTTTAAATTTCATTCGGCATAAGCATGTATATTTAGTACTTAATATCACATCATATTAATTTCATTTAAGAGAGTTTTAAAATATATGGAAACAAATTATCTGAAAAACACTATATTATTAAATGGACGAACATTTTAGTTATATTCGAAAAATGCACATAATACGATAATTTTATACAATAAGTTTACAATGCCAGATAACGTTTTCAGAGGTATACTTCTTACACTATAAAGTCATTGATACTGATCTTTTTTAAATCCGTAGAATTAGCCTGTTTGTTACAGAAAACTTAAGTTTGTTTTGGAAGCTTTGAAATACATGCAGTTTCATTATTAGGAATGTCTTCTGATTGTGTAACGGCCATTATTATGGCGGAGTTGTTATTATATTGTGTACCGATTTGACGTTTGATGTAATATTATCGTTTCCAGTTACAGTAATGTATTTTATATAAAATACGTGTAAAACCTGTCTTATTTTGTATTTATCCTTCTTTATACTGGCTTCAAACTCTATAAGTAACTGTGTTTGCTTCCCTATTCATTTGTGATGGCTTTACATGATGTATTTTAATAATACTATAATAATTTTTGTACATCGAACTTTGCCTGATGAGGTAGGGGTCGTTACTAGCCGCGTAAGGCACACGAAGATACTATGGCCAGTCCTATGATGCAGCCGTATTGTTAGCTTACCCTGTTATTAACCCACGTGTTGCACTAAGTATTCATTTCCACAAGTTCAGTTGATTTGTTGGTGATCTTATGGTCGTGACCGGGAAACGAACACGACGCCTCTAGGTTAGTAAACAAATGCCATACCCACCGGTCTAGTAAGCCTCCTGTAGAGTTTGTATTAAAGATCATGGAATCAGTAATTAAGTAATGTTCAACTAATACTTAGTGACTATGTTTCAAATAATGACTATTTTTCTAATATTGACTATTTAGTGTTTTTTGGAGTTATATTGTAGGCGCTATCAGGAATCAAACAATTATTCAGCCAGCCCATTGACAATGCACCCGTGTCTATGATAACGCACTAATCTGTTTGTTCGGGTATTAAGATGGGATTGCCGTTTTGAGTCCACGTTGTCGCTGCGCTGCCACAATTATTATTCATCAATCGCAGGTTGCCATTTTTAATGGAGTCGACCCGTCGTGTCGTCGTCATTATGCTGTCGGCATAGCCGTTGTTTGGGCCTAATGATATGCAAACACATGTCAACAACATAACTACACTGATGCGAGATAAAACATTAATTACCACTAATAACAGTTTCTTTGGTACTTATCGTCATCCTTTTGGAAGACGCAGTATTCCCAATAATAACTGGCCTTGACTAGGATCAACTGAGCCAACGATTTTCTGTCTTTTTCGGGAATTGAACAGCAATTGTTAACTCTTAAAGCTTCTACGAACAATCGAATTAATGTATTCCTGTAAATTATTTTAAAAGGATCAAATAAGGCACTATTATTGATTCAAAGAAGCCGCAGCTAGAGCTTCCAAAAGCAACTAAAAGTGTTTGTAAACCGAAGTGTAATTATAATTAGACCTCTTAGCAATAAAGTCAGTTTCGGAAAATAAGTCCTTATAATGTGTAGAAAATTTTCTACTGACCGATTAATTTTTTAACTTCTTTATTGGAAAATGCGATCTTACGCCTCGAGTGAGCCTTAGCCTTATCAATTTATTTCACATAGAGATAGAAAAATTAATTTCTGAAGTTAATCGTAAGTTTTTGAAGTAATTTTTTTACAAGATGTTTAGTATAGAGTATTCACAGGTTTTACACAAATTGTATTTATTTCAATCCTTCTCTGGCCTCTAAACAATTTAAAAATGCTTATACATTCTTGGAGCCTTTTACACACAAATAAGCTACTTAAAGGAAGTTTCTTTTGCCCAAACATGAACGCTTTTCCATCTTTACAATACGATGACAAGACATTTAGAATGTCAGTACCAGAAGCAGGTTAACTTGGAACACTAGTTTTATTGTTCTGTTTATTTCATAAAGAAATTAGCTTTCTTACATATGATAATACTTTGTACGTACGCATCATTTTCACTGAGAGAAATTCAGTATACTTATGTTCCAAATTTTAAATTTTATACAGATACATTTGTTGAGTGAAATGTGTACACGAAACGATTGATCACGCTTAAAAACATGGAACGTGTTAACATTCTTAACATAGCGTTTATGTATGTGCGATGGTAGTAGAAACTATGTGTTGTTTAATGTACATACAGATGTACACACAGACAGACCTATATATACGATAGCCTAGGTGTATTTAACGAATACGAAGTTGATAGCAAAGAATTTATCAGAATATAATTAAAGACGAAAATTAATTTTTATTATTTCCTATAAAATTCAATTGGTACTAACAAAATTATACATTAAATTACGTAGTCGAGTAATAGTTACTTATAATGAAAAATTGTAAATTATTACATAATTAAGTATTTAGGCTAATATAGGCCTACCTGTATAAAACTATTGAGGTATTTGCTTAGCCGGCATGGGCAGAGAAGTATGTATGATAAAGTATATATATGAAATTGTTTGTAGTTTTTTAAAACAGAGTATTTGCAATAAACCTGCAATTTTTTAAATAATAATCCTAAAAACATCATAAAACACTATAATATGTATATTGTAGCTTATAAAATAACCCTCCTATTGGCTGCTTCTGATTTGGTATGTTTCTGAAACGTATAAAAACGTATCATCTAACAAAACCAAATCGGCTGTAGTTGAAATCTTATTATTTTAATTTTAATTTCTGAACATCAGATATTATGATAACAATGTAATATAAAAAAACATTAATCTGGGTGTGACAAAATAATAAAGAGTATTTAGGTAATTTGGAGTATCTACAGTATATTGGAGTATTGTAGACATCAAAGGTTTACTATTATTATTATTATTATATTGTCTGTTTACAAAGTACACTAATAGTGTTCTTCACAAATATAATTTTAAATGTACGGAATTACAGTATTATAGCGAAATTCGTAGTTTTGTAACAGTTTCTTGTTCCAGGAATGCGAGGTCAGCGCTAAGCAATAACGCTTGCACCAACTAGTTTTCTGTGAATTCCATCTCACTGACATTATAACACGAAAACAATTGAAAAGTTTATGTAGTTCGTGGAGTTGAGGTCAAGAGAAGTCAACAGCTGATGACAGTTGCACGTCACTTTTCATATGAACCAAATGTTCAAATAACATACCAAATCGTACCGTTTTATACAGTCGAACTACAAGAAGATCGACTGAAGTGACAAACACTAGCATTCATGCAAAACTCACTTAATGTTTATAAAAACATATGAAAAATCTGTAGACTTTTTGTACCTAATGTAACTGATAAACAGTGTCAATATTAAATTTAATTAATAGAGGTAATACTTGTTATTTTATCTTTTACTATCAGAAATTTAATGGTCCTTTAAATATAAAGAACGTAAAATTTCTTAATCACATGTAAGCCTATTTGAAAATATACTGAAATATAACTGAACTCATGTATACGATATGGTTTATAGTTTTTATAAACATAGTATTTGTAATAAACTTTGTATTTTTTAAATAAAAATTAACTAATTTTATTAATAATAAAATTGTCAATTAATAAAATTTTATGTTCCGTTACGAAACAAGAGGGTTTATTTATTGAAGTCAGTCATGTCCAAAATATATCTTCATTGTTCTATTGGAGTAAATTTTCTTGTATGGACCACAATGTTCATGAACACAGACTACAATAAGGAATGGTTAAAGTGGACTAAGTATTGCTTAGGCCTATTGGATTCAACATAGATGGGAATATGAATAGTAAATAGAGCAGAACATAGAAAGTTCGAGTAACTCAATAGGAACGTTGGTAAAAACATTCATAATCTACTTGGAAACATCAGTCAGAAAAGCAGCTTGAAATCGAAGTAAAATATCGTTACAGTAAATGAATGGATAAAATCAGCGTTAATGACTGTACACGTCATTTAACCATTCAATTTCCCAATCGACCAAAAGTGAAAAATTAAGAAACTACAGCATGGTATTTACATTTACATTATGCGCCAATAATAGTAATTAGGCTACTTAAACATACAGGTATTGTTTGCCTATTGTTGAAAAATGTAGCTAGTAAAACGATGACAAAAAGTTTCCACAAAATTTGTATACTTTCGCATCATTGCTGAATTACCTAAGAAATAAAGTTATAATAATCTATTTTTAGATATAAAATCTTTTAAAACATATACTAAAAGATACTTTAATGATTAAAAAAACATTAAATATATTAAACGTGTTCTTGGAAAGAAACGCACTTTTATCCATTTATTTTAGCTGTCGTGTTTGGAATTTTTTAAATTGAATTAAAAGAATTTAAAATATGTAATGTTTATAGACCAGCTGTAATTGGAATCTTATTATTTTAATTTCTATAACATCAGATATTATGATAACAATGTTAAAAAACAATATTAAAAAACAAACATTAATCTATGTGTGACAAAATAATAAATACTTTATTTATGTAATTTTATTGGTAGGCTGAATTTGATCGCTATAACTTCCAGTCACAATACAGTATTATAGTTACTGTCATACAATTGTACGAAGACTGTTATAGTTGTAAATATAATGAAGGAACATAGTAGTGTTTCAGGCACATCATAGCAGATTAGGCCTACAACACGCGATACTAAGTAGCATATAGGCTGATGTAAATCAAATCAAAAAAATTTTCGATATCGAATGACCTCAAAAATCTATATGAGACGCTGTGAAGGTATTGACGGTAGTATTACTGACGTTCTGGTTATCGACTTTGTATAATATTTGTAAATTACATTAACCAGGTGATTATACAGTGTTTTATCCGACAGTTACGCGAAAGTAAATGAAATACAGTTTTGAATGTTAGATTCAGTAAGAAGATTATTTCACACACGCGCGCGCGCGCCCACACGCGCACACGCGCACACGCACACACACGCCACACACACACACACACACACACACACACACACACACACACACACACACACACACACACACACACACACACACACACACACACACACACACACACACACACACACACACACACACACACACACACACACACACACACACACACACACACACACACACACACACACACAAGCCATTTGCGTGTGATACACAGTTTAACATATTGCACATCTTAAAATACTGGCTCTGTGAAACGGTTGTTAGTCAGTCAGAACCCTTTGATGTAATAATGTGTTCTTAAAAGTACGGGACTGTCCTGATATAGTCTCTGTACACCAGTCTGACTGTACCGTTAGTAAGATGAGATTAGTAGACATTCATCATCTGCAGCCTATCACCTTTAGCGAAGTCGACCCGTTTTGTCGTTGTCATTCTGCTGTCGGTATAGCCTTTGTCCCGTTATAGGCAGAAAAATGTTGACAGCGTGACTGTATTTGTTGACATATAAAGTTAATTACGACTAATAACCGTTGCTTTGATTGCTGACGGTAATAGATTGAACAGAAAGCAGTAAGAGCGTATCTTCACCTTCACGCGCTTTCACAGAATAGTTTTGATCAAGCAAAAATTGACAGTTAAGCACCATTGAGGAGGGTACAGAAGTATAAAAACAGAAAGAGAGGTCGATCTAGGATAAAATGGTTGGATGATGTGCTGAAAGATCTCAGAGCGTGAGGGTTTACGCTGAGGTGGCAACGGATAGAAGACTTTGGAGAGGATTGGCGTTGGATGCTAGGGCTCACGTTGGTCTGTAGTGCTAAAGACGAAAAAGAATAAGAAGAAGAAGAAGAATATGATGATGATGATGATGATGAATAGACGATGATGATGATGATGAATAAGAAAAGAAGAAGTGTAAGAATAAAAAACATCAATGTGTTTGCTACGTTCATCTAATGCACTTCAAATATTGTAAAGTGCGACTTGACGTCGAGTCGTGGAAATGGATTCGATCTCAGGACGCACAACTTAAGAAGTGAGTGCGCAATTCTACGTCACACCAGGACTGCTTAATTATGACATAATTACTCACATAAACGGAACATACAATACACTTTAATTATAATAGATTTTACAAACGTGTACTGTATAATTAATCATAATTTATTTAATTATATTATTTTATTTAATCAAATTTAAAATTTTAGAAAATTAAACTCCTTTTTTTACTCTTCGTCCCTCGTAGGGACCAAACATAATTTATTTTCATTGTTGGTTTGTTATTATTTTGTTATATACATAAATATATATTTTTAAAAGACAAGTTACTTTTTAGCAATTTAATAAAATTAAAATTGAAACAAACCAATGTTTTCCTCTTTTATTGTTAACAATACAATTAAAAAATATATAGTGTTACGACATTACAGAACAGTCTACGTGTTTGTCGAATGTGCCAGAAGAATCTCGCTCTAATGTATATGGCATACGTGACTGTCAACGCATCCGCGAGAGTTTTCTCGAAGGCGCCAGCCGCTCGGACTGTGTCAAGGCCGCAGTTAATTACGTAGTTCACATTAGCGCTAAGACGCAATTAGGAACGTTCTGGTCTGTGAGGGCAGGTATAAATACATGGCGGCAGCGACCTTAGGTTTCAGTATAGCTGCGATATATTTACTGTGCGGTTCGAGTTATTTTCGGGCGATATTACTGTGCGCGTTCAAGTGGTTATTAGTTAAGTGTTGTGTTTTATAATCGGACGGTATATTGTAATACAATTGAGTTTTTGCGTGTGAACAATTTTCATTTGATTTGTTATAAGAGACTGTGTTGTTAATTACAAACTGTTTAACTGTGAAAATTAAAGGGTGATTAGTGACTTAATTGGTGTCTTGTACTTATTTTGTTTTCCATTGTACCTACGACGATCGAGTAGACCGTCATAACAGTGGTGTCAGAACTGGGATAAAACTGTTAACAGTGGACACTTTATACAAGACGAGTGTAATTCGTAATTAATCGGTAAACGATGGATGCCAGTCAGATGATGGAAAATTTACAGGCGCTGCTGTTACAGACGGAGAAACGACAGGATGAAAAACGCAGACAGGAGGCGGAAGAAGCAGAAAGACGACAAAAAGAAGAAAGAAGACAAGAAAGAGAAGAAGCAGAAAAACGACAGGATGAAAATCGCAGGCAGGAAAGAGAAGAGGCTGAGGAACATCAGAACGCACTAATGCTAGAGACAGAGGAACGACGACGACAGGAGGCAGAGGAACGAAAGCGTGAAACAGAAGACATCAAAGCATTAATATTAGGTCTTATTTAGGTCAGGGTGTTTGAGCATTACCGTTTCAATAAACAACTCCTTAACCCTTTGAAACTGTCGTTCTACTTCCTGAGTCCACTTGAAATTTGAATTTTTCTTTAACAAGTCCAGTAACGGTTGTGTAGCTTCAGCATATTTGTTCGTAAATCTGCTATAAAAGTTAGTTAACTCCAGAAATCCTTTAAGTTGTTTTTGGTTTTTAGGCCTACGGAATTCTTGTATATCTTTCACTTTATCTGGATCAGCTGTTATCCCCTGTGTAGTCAGACAGTACCCTAAATAATTGATTTCTTTGCGAAAAAACTGTGACTTCTTAAAATTTACTGTAAGGTTTGCCTGTTTCAGATCTCGGAATAATAATTTTAGGTGTCTTAAATGTTCTTCCACACTGGCTGAAATACATAAGCAATCGTCCACATACAGGATAGTGAACCTCTTCACCTCGTCCGTTAATACTTGGTCCAATCCGCGTGTCAAACTGACTAAACTGATTTTAGGCCGAATGGAGTTACCGTATATCGGTAACACTTGCCCTCATATAAAAATCCGGTATAATCCCTACACTCCGGGTGTTATGGAATCTGTCAAAATGCGCTTCATAAATCAATAGTAGACATTAATTTGATATTTCCACACTTTGTCAGCACTTCATTTATCGGGATTGCACCTTCATAATCTGGCATAGTGACCGAATTAATCTTCCGAGCGTCCAAACATAACCTTTCTGTCTGATATTTCTTAATCACAGTTACCATCGGGTTTATGTATGAACTTTGTGCCCTTTCAATCACTCCGTGCTCCTCCATTCTCCGAATTTCAGTTCTCACAGCATCTTGATATCTCATTGGAATTGGCCAACCCTTCTGACAATATGGTGTTTTATTGGTCACTTCAAATTTGTGGCAATATGTTGTAATTCGCCCTGGTGTCTCACGAAATACAGTTTTATTATTTGTTAATATCTTCCGTAGTTCTTCCTTTTCGCATTTGGTTAATTCTGTAATTTCCTGGATTTTTTGGTTTATAACTTCTACGATGCCTTCTTCTTCTACTGCCAGCTCCACCTGTAATATTTCTGCTATCGTCGTCTCTCCATGGGTAGGATTTCCCTTAATTATTAGTTGTTTATTATTTAGGTCTATCACGCACCCACTCTCCACCAACATGTCAACACCCAAAATACATTCTCTTACCAGGTCCGGCACTACTATAAAAACACTTTCAAACTGTAAATCTTTAATCTGTACATTTAGCAATACCTGCTGTGTAATTCTTTTAGATTTACCGCCTGTGGTTCCTTTAATTATAGTATTAGATAGTTTTAACATCTCTATTTTTCCCAGATCTTTTTTATTACTGTTAAACCAACGTTCCGAAATAGCATTTATTTGGCTGCCTGTATCCACCAATGCATTAATCGGTACGCCGTTCAACTTTATTTGAAGCTCCGGACATTTATTGGTTCTCAATCTAACAGCTTTATCATCATCACTTATCAAATCATCCCTAATATCTAAGAAAGTTGTATTTACATATTTAATTTCACCACTTAAATCTACGTCATATTTACAAGCTTTCTCTAGTTTTTTGGCTTCGTTGATTCAACCTTGCTACCTGCATTACTTGTTGATGGGACACTGTTAGTTTCTGCCTTAAACTGGTTTTCCCATTTGGTCGATCTAGTATATTGCATTCGCTCCTCATTATTTCCGTCTCGCTCGTTCACTTTCCCTCTCTCTTCTCCGCTGTGTTTCCAATAGTTTCTTTCAAGCCGACCGTCAGCTGGTCTCTGGTTCATTGACCTACTGCCATTTCGTAAGTGATTGAATTCCAGTAACACTTGCTCAAACTCCGTAATCGTATTAACCCCACGAGTGATAATAGCTACCTCAATCTCATGCGGGTAATATCTTGCCAATTTCCTGATTAAATGTCTATCTGAGATGGGCGGAATCAACTGCCTATTCTTCAACAATTTTCTCTCTAAGTATTGGATTGTAGACATCCCGGTTTCTGAGTGGTACAGTCCGAATTCCAACTGGTCTCGCATCCGTTCCTGGATCACGTCATTCCAATACTTATTACTAAAAGCTTCTGTAAACCCCGCAAAATTGTTAATACTATCTTTGACTAACCGCCACCAAATTGCAGCCTCTCCTTCCAGATGTCTCGATATCTATCCGATGTTGTTGATGTCGTGATAATGTTCATGGTATAGCTCAGTTAGTTCCTTGATGAATTCCATCGGGAAATCGCTGGATCCATTAAATTTGACTTCTTTATCTGCTCGTTGACAACGCTTCGGGTGACGGGTGACGCGTTTATCAATGCCATCTTCGTCCGAACGTCGCTTTGTAACTGCTGCAGCTTGAGGTTCGTTTCGCCCGAATGGTTATCCATTTTGCTTTCTAACTCCTTTAATTTATCTACCCCTATTTTGTGAGCAGCAATACTTTCGTCACAACGTTTATTGTTCGCTATTACTTTTTTGTTTAAAATTTTAATGTCACTACTATGCTTATCGTCTATTTCCTGCACTAATTTTTCATTATCACTAAACTTATCATTAATTTCATTCTTAATAGTACTAATCTCTTCATCTATCATAGTTTTGGTGTCTACTTTAAATTGTTGTAAAATTTCATTGTTTTCCTTTTTAAATTCACTGAGTTGTGCGGCTATTTCGTCTCTTAAGACCTGGTTTTGTTGTGTAATCTGTTGTGATTGTTCTAACTTCTGTTGACGCATTTGTTTTTGTAATAATTCTGTTTGCTGTGACATTTGTTGTGATAATTGTTGTAGTAATGCGTACATATCCGGTTCTTTAGGTGTTTCTGTTGTTGTTTTTTTGTGCTAATCTTGGTCTACCCTCGTGTTGTATCTCTGGTGTTATTTGTGGTGTTTCTACTTCTTCGTGGTCCTGTCCCTGCGTCCTTGACTCTTGATCCTCCACTGTTAATTGGGCGAGTGTATGTTGATCCCCTAACTGGTTGTTAATATCTAACTCCCCTTCGTAACTCTGAGTTATCTCTGTTTCTGTATTCATGTTGTCGTTTATTTTGTTTGTGTTGTTCTGTATGTATTTCGTTTGTCTACTTTTGCTTCGTGTGATCATACAAAATTATTCTATTCTCTACGTTTCTTATTCTACTTTTCTTATATTCTATTCGCAATTCAATTGTCTGTTTAGCTTACAAATTAAGCCTTGCAATGGGCTCCAAATACTACCTATCGTAGGTTTTGGTCTTTATAAGCCACACAGCTGTTGGGCGCCACATACCACCCACGCAGTTTACAGCTAGAAAAGATATGTGTAATTCGCTAGTACTAGACTCTCAACTCTGCTTGATGGCGACTCTTAAAATTATCTCAGGGTATCCAAGAAATGATTATTAACACAATTAACTTGTATGACTCCTAAATTTAATGAACATCTTCATTAACATATTACAACAATTGCATACAATATTAATGATTACAATATTGAAATTATACTTCTCATCAATTATCATTGGAAAGTAGGTTTATAGACATATTGAATTGCCAATAGTAATAGAGTTGGAAAGATACATGAATTAATATGAGTTTAATATTCAAATTGGGTTACTTGTTGGTTGAATTCCTTTTGTTGGTGATTCCTTCCCTCGGAGTCTGCGAACCTGGAGATTGCGTTCGTTGTCGACACTCGTTGGCTCTAACACTTTAATTACGTCGGTTTCACTTTTCACTACACTGTTCACACCTACTCACTGATTCAGCATGTAACTAGTGTATACTACTATTTATTTTGACACCTTAGTAACTATGTTATTAAGCTGAGTGCTCGCAATATCAGTAATTCACACCGAATTTACTCCAACGTTCCGCAACTTCCGGATGCACGTATTAGATTATCGATAATATAAAGTTCGGTAATTATCACCAAGTTATATTATATTTATTCTAATGATTACTTTGATTTAGTATACTTCGTTCACGGCAATACCGGTTTCGATACATTTGATGCACGACACGAATACTGTACTTATATTAATTATCGTAAGTTTTAGTTATAAATTGTAATACGCGATAACGAGTTTGAATAATTGTAATGGTTTCCGTCGACTTTAGTTATGAAATCGTAATGCGCGATATCGAGTCTGATAGTTGTAGTGTTCGCCATAGACTGTAGACTATTTTCCCAACTACGTTTTTTATACACCCGTAAACGTTACCCACACTCAATATTTACAAATCGCGTTCCCATTGGTTTCAAGTACCGCGATATTTGATTTCCGCCAACCCAACTAGCTAATTTCACCCACTCAAAAGTGACGCTTTGTTTCATTCGTCAAAAAACAGCGCGTACCAAACTTATACCGCCAAGAAGAGAAAAACGCTACCTAAGATATCTCGCTCTAACCTCTCTTTCTATTTATAACGGTCTGCATTGTCTGAACACTCAGCTTTCTCTCGATTTCACTCAACTTTATTGCTTTTTTTAATACAATACATTTTATGATTTTACACCCTGTACGTGACTTGTTGTATAGTTTTCGCCCCGTCAAACAGGCGCCTCGCCAAGGGTGTGTGTGCTTTGAAAAACACCGCTATGCTTAGTTCTAACAGTACATCAACTCAACATTACTTGCATGGCTTATTCTAATAAACATTTAATAATCATGGTTCTATATAAAACCAGCGTAAAATTGGGTAGCATTCAATTTTTACGTTATACATCATTGATAAATACATTCGAAATGCCACTTCTACGTTAGGAAAACATTCCTTTACGTTCTTTTCTAGAAGGAGTTTGTACATCCACCGCTCGTGGCTGATGACAGTTTTCTCCTTTTCACCTTCTTCGATCTTAAAAGGGGGGTCTCAGTCGAACCTAAAGGTATTTATGATATTTCTGTCAAAATATAATGAGTCTCTGTGCAATGAGTGCAGTTTGAGATGAATTAAAAATTTAAGTTCATACACTTGCCCCACTCTACTCTATACATGTCTCAGAATACCACCTTTTCCTCTAATAACTTCTACTGTTCTCTGAAACACGAACCAAATACTTTTTATGCAAGTTGACTGCTCTTTTTTTCTTTTTCTTTGTGGTGCGGGTCCCTAGGTTGCAGCCTGTGTAGCCTATGCTTAAATCCGGCACTGAGTCACATTGTGAGAACTACAGAGGGACAAGTCTTTTAAGTATTGCCTATAAAATGTTTCTAAGATAGTGACAATGATTTGAGATCGTTAGGTGAAATGATATTACTGGAAAGAACAGTGCGGATTTAGAACAGGAAGGTCACACTCAGATAATGTAGGCCTATTATCTGAAGCAGATTATTGTGAAAACAGAGAGTACAATGTTAAGATACACTTGCTGTTTTTTAATTATGTTAACGCTTCTGGTATGGCGCATAGAGACCTTTTATTTAACAGTTTGAAGAGAAGAGGGGTACCAAATCATCTGGTAGGAATTATTAAATGTAGGCCTATGTATAAAAACTCAAGAATATGCATAGCTGGGAATGATAGTAAGTTAAAAATCGTGAATGGAGAGCTGATACGGGGATGCACCCTTCCTCCGAAATTATTTAATCTGTAAATAGATGAAGTTATAGGCGATAGGAAGAATTGTTTGCCCTTTTAAAATTGGGACTTCGGAAATTACAGGAGTATCTGTACCTTGCTTTTCGCTGACGACCAGGTTGCCATATCCAATAACGAAGATACTTTACAGAGAGCGTTGTACAAGCTTCATAAAACAATTAAGAAATATCATGTAATTTTACCTGTTGAAAAGTCTTAAGTAATGTTTTTTGTGGAGCATTTCCAAAAAGAACAAAAATAGTGATTGAAAATAGAACTACTGAACAAGTTTCATCGTTTAATTTCTTAGGATGCAATATGTCATATCTTGGGGATGTTGATGTATGGAATAAGATAGAACGCTTTAGTAGGATACACGGCACTATCAAGCGTACCTTAAGGAATAAAGTTAGGAAAGAGACGTTATTAAAATTTTACAAGATGATGTCCATTCCAAGCTGTCTATATGGTAGTGAAACATGGATAATGACGAAAGCACATGAAAGTCGACTGTAAAGTGTAGAGATGACCTTCCTTAGATCAATAGCCGTGTATACCAGGTTACACAGGAAAAGGAATGAGGACATTCGTCATGAGTTAGCTGCTCGACGAGTGAATGACATGGCGAGGGAATATAGATAGAAATGCTTTGTTCACGTCGAACCTATGGACCCATCAAGAATACCGTACGTAAGTGCAGAATATATGGCTAAATGTCTGGGACAGCCGATGAAAGACGCAGAGGTAAGTTGTAACAACGGACGACGACTTTGAGCCTTACACTTGCAAAGAAGAAGAAGAAGAAGAAGAAGAAGAAGAAGAAGAAGAAGAAGAAGAAGAAGAAGAAGAAGAAGAAGAAGAAGAAGAAGAAGAGATCGCACATGAGGTAAAAGTGTCTTTTTTATAATGGTTTTTAAGTCAAAGTTTAACTGTTTAACTAACAAAGTCGAATTACACAACGTTTGTAATTTCATTTTAAAACATTAGATCAGTTTTAATTACATCGTCGAAACCTACTCACTGTTATAAACTGCATGGACTGTTACGTATCTGGCCAAAGTGCAATGCTGTTTTCCCCCTACGAAAAAACGTGCTGTCGAATTTGATATTTTGCTGTTGTTAAAAACAAGGAAATATTTAAATCGCGTATTTGAAAAATTCTTTTAACTTTAAAGAAGCACAAGAAACGAAAAGAAAACAAGAAAGAAAGAAATTCGCTAATCGGTAATATTACTTGGCATGTTTTGTGTGTGTCAAATTATAATAATTTGGTAAACGATATAATTTAGCATACTTTTTGAATGCTGAATTATAACAACTCGATAAAAGTTAAATATAGGTCTGTTAACAGTTCACTCAATTATTTATAGCTAAGCATGGTGCGACAAACTTTGAATTGTGAATTACAACTTCAAGACAGTATATCCTAAAGTACAAATAACACGATCAACGTTACTAAGATTCTCAATGAGTATACTGTCATGCTGAACAACATGGAGAAGGCACATCGTGGAAATAATTCTCTCGGAGTGATGTCAGTGTACAGTGAATACTTTAACAGACTGTTCTTCAGCAGTTTTAGTCAACTTACTAACAAAAATGTAACTTAGTAAAACTTTCGTCTAACTAGAAAGTACTGTAACTTTTGTCCATATGTCCTATAGGCTGTCTCTAATGTTTCTTCTTTCTTCCAACTTAGTAGTTATCGCATCACTATAAACAGGTCATTCATTTATCGCACTTGCTTCCTTCTCCTCTATTGAGGTCTCCACCCTATGACCACAAGTAAGTACATACAATATTTATAACATCTGGAAAGTGGATAATACAAGTATTTAGAAGGATAATGGGAGCCGAAATTACGGATTATGTGCTCTAGACGGTCAATTATTAACATCCTTTTTAGACTGACAATAGGCTACACACCACTTCTGTGGCAAACGCAGGATGTCCTGTATACTGTCTGTGATCGCAAATATAAAATATGTTTAAGTGTAGAGAACTGGCACTATATTCAGCGTATATTGTTATGTATCGACATACGGTTATAAACAACCAGATGGTAAAGTTCAACGTGAACGTACATAACAACTTCCGTGATACCTAGAATGATTTCAAGTACAGTTGTGAGCAGTACTGAAGAGCAGTTACCTAGTTCAACTTAAAATATGTATGTATATACCTATAAGAAAAATGTCTCTTGCTGAAACAGAAGACTTACTTGAACACTAAGTACATATGTCTAACTCGCAAAAGTGAAAATTAGTTTGGGAGCGTAAACGAATACACATACAAATAATTTATTTTGTCATCTATAGTAGACACTCAAGGCAAAAATCATATTATGTTCAACTAACGACAAGATTTTAATTTAAGAATTTACTGACACTTAAATAAAACGAAATAGAAGTACGAGTAAAAATAAAATTTAGCTCTTAATATGCATCAAGATTCTTCGATTCTTTATCTGGAATCGAGTCTGTGTTGGAAATCAATTTATGTTACGTACGAACGGACTAGTTTTTATGTGATACATAATTTTTAAACAATATTAAAATTATAATTTATTGAACAATATGAATCTTGTTATTATGGTTGTTATGTCGTTTAAAAATATTACTATTTGTTATAATTATTTGCAATACAGCTAAATCAGTTACTTACTGGTAGACAAAAAAAGGAAAGACAATTTTATCTAGAATAACATCGTACAAGCCTATTCAATGACAATTCATTAAATCATAAATTAGCATGAAATATAATACACGAGCGTCTCGCAACACTTCTTTTTTATTTATTTGGTCTAAAACCAACAATAATATAGTTGTAGTTCGTTATGTCATAGTTAATAAGTGTTGTTCTAGTGAAATGGTAACCTAAAAATTAATATAGCTAATGATAGCAATAAATAGTGTATCGAAAATACTTCAAACTGTAATCTGCGTTACGAGTATTTGATCTAACCTGTGATTTTAGTTTGTGTTCTTTCATTTAAATGAATCTGCTATACTTCAATTTTGCAATATTCTGTCTCTTTCTGTAGAATTATTGACAACTCATTTGATAGATTTACCGTTTAATGTTGATTTATAAAGTACAGTCTGTCATCCTAATGATTACAATCACAAGGCTTTCACATAACATACAGTTGTACAAATATATAAGTAAAACAGAAATTGTTTAAAACACTCTTCAACGGACCTCTGGTAGTCGCTGAAATCGGTTAAATTTCCTGTAGGCCTATACTTTTTCACTGATTTTTTTTTGCTTTTTTGTGCATTTTTAAAATGTTCTATAATTATGGAAAATTATTAAAATAACAACAGTAACAACAGCACTATTGGTAATAATAATAATAATAATAATAATAATAATAATAATAATAATAATAATAAGAAGAAGAAGAAGAAGAAGAAGAAGAAGAAGAAGAAGAAGAACTTATTCAAATTTTGTTTTGTCATCATTTTTGCAGCAGTCACTGCTCTTTTTATTTGTTGTTTACGGCGGAATGAAGAGAATAGGTGGGAAGAATTGAAATTTTCTGTGGATTCAGTATTGTTGTAAGTGGCTGTTTGTCGTTATCATGACTTGTAACATTGTTAATAATGAAAAATTGTTAATAAATATGATGTTTATAACTGCTGAAAGATTGCCTATCAATTTGCAACAGCCACGATACTTATTATAACAGTTTCTGTTGTATTACTGTAAAGCAAAGTGCCTGTTCATAAGCAGTCTTAATACCTTCACTGCGATGTTACGGTTACCATGAACAGTGGTAGGATTAATACACGTACGCTATAATACAGTAGTTTCCAACCTTAAGATGACTGTGTACCACTAAGTCGAAAGTTAGACAAAGCGCGGAACACCCCTTCTCACCAAAATTTTCAGCCAACCAAAGAGAAGTACAATTTACAATGTAAACTAATTTATTAACTAAAATGAATTTCACGCTATTTAATTTAACTAATTTTATTTAATTAAAATAATGTTTGAAATTACTAAAATCAACTGACATACTGTCACTGTCTTACTTGAGGTTAATGTGATTTTGGGCTAATATTTGTTTCACCAGCTATGGAATTCTAGGACTGATATTGCTGCTCAGAGTAGTCGTCACTAGCAATGAGTCAATTTCTTTGCTTGTTTTTGATCATTAGCAGAGTAGAGAATTCTTGTTCACACAAAAACTTTTATCGGAAACACCATAAGATACCGTAAGGCAATTCGCCGAACATTTATATAAGACGCCTTTTTACACCACGATTCCTCTATGTTCACAGCAGATTCAAAAGAATGCCTGAAGTAGTATCGTTCTGAAGATCTATGATCTCTTGTTAGATTTCATCGGCAAGATCCCTGGGCTTGATATTGAAAGGATTAAAAATTAGTTTCTTACAAGTTTCAGCTCCATCTTGGTCTTGGCCATATTCTGGAAAATAACGAGTGGTTCGTCCTTTAGAGTTTGCAGGTGACGCAATATGTTGTGATGGACTTCTGCTGTGACGTCTGCGTAGTTTTTGTCATCGGAGAGATTTTTAAAAACTTTGTCAGTTTTAAAATCTGTCGTACTGAAGAGGTAATAACTATTAATATCTAGGTTAAAATATAATAACTAATCTACTAGAAGTAAATTTTCATCTTTTAAGAAAAATAAGACATAGACAATAATTAAAAACCGAACGATACAAGAGACTATACATCCAATGTGTTTAGGTTGAACTTTATAAGCTAAACAGCTAAACTATATCGCTTTTTACCCCTACAGGCCCATCGTAAAAGCCTCGCGGACACTTTGAGCTTCTCGTGGGTCACCGGTTGGGAACGACTACTGTAAGCCAATTAACTTTTAACCTCTTTCTAACGAGTAAATTTACTAATAGGCTCCCACTTCAACGCATTCGTTATAGGATGGCAAAACTGTAGTTACTTTTACATCTACAAAAACGTTTTAATTTTCATCTGATGCAGATATTGAACATAAATAAGAAGTAGGCCTATAGGCCCTATGCATTTTTACTTAATTGTGAATTTGTTATTAAATTTTATTCTTTTAGTGTTATTGATTTTAATAAATTTATCAATAAGTTACACTAACAAATATAAATTGTTTAGGATTGTATAGTGTTTGTATTCATTGTTTTAGCCTTACAAGTTAATAAATATAATCATTAAAAAATGATAATGTACGTTGAATCGCTGAAATCCGTGCAGTATTAATTTTTAACCGTCCATCGTTATCAATCCATTCTCTCCTACTGACCGCTAATCTTTGCACATTGAGGCTACTTCCTGAGACTCTAGATACTGGGTAGCGGTTATCCGTAGACGTTCATTCAATTTATTTAGACCATACCATCACACGCTCCTAATCTGGGGATGCAAATTTTGCTTCTTCTTATTTTTGCCATCTCCGTTTGGTTTCAAGAGTCGGGGACCTCATCAATATTCTGAGCTCTCTTCTATCCTGTGGGGGAGAGAAAGCCCCTTATAGTAGCCAGCGTCTCAATATTGTACCTATTACAATTTTTCTTCGTCTTCCTTCCAGTGCATTATTTTATTTCATATTATAAATTATTATGAAAAATATTTTGATTTAAACCCCTATTATGCGTCGTTGCAGTAAAGAGAAAATATTTACTCCAGTACCTGGGACACCATATGTGTTCCATTAATTTGATCAGATTATATTTTTAATTAGATATATTTAAAAATCACAATAGCCTACTCTAATTTATGTGATTTGCCTTTACAGAAATAATACGAATGTTTTTAAGACCTGTTTTATTTTTGTATGAAATAATAAACAAAATTATGCACGAGCGCTTCATAATTAGAAAGTCTTTTAGTTTTGTGTAACTTATATCACACACCCAAATAATACCACCAATAACACCTAATAACACCTTCGTTAAACCTAAATGATAAAAAAATTGAATATATTGTAATATAAATGGATCATTATTTATTATTGTTATTGATATTATTATTATTATTATTACTTTAATGCTACTATTATACTATAGGGGAAGTGAGAAATAAGTAATAAATAAATTAACAATATTAAAAATTAAGTACAATTAAAGTTGACAAAAAGCGATCAATATATTAAGGTACATTAAGGTTTATTTTACATTAAGGCAAAAGTACGTTTTTATCGTCGCGTATTAAATTGTGCGATAATAACTTTCGTAAGTGCTGTATAAAGGCAGTAACAAGACTTTTACACTCGTAGGTAGTTCAGAATGTCAAGGTAGACACGTAAATATCAGTTTAAAAGTTGAATACATTGCAAGCGTTTTATACACATTAAAAGAATTAATTAACTTATAATAAATTCTGTGAAACCGTAATAAAGTATATTTTACCAAGTGTCCAGCCACTTTAATTTTAAAAATAAATATTTTTAAAAGAGTATCTGTAATTGCTAATAATCTTTAGAAATAATTGAAATAAAACTGTAATTTTCATCAATAAAACAGAAACTGTGTTTTGGAATCTAGCGTGATTCGTTTGTATGCTCCTCTATTACTTTACTGTAATAGAGGAGCCTCTATTACTTTACTGTCTTATTATCAATTTTAAAATCTTATTTTTCAGATCGGGGAATGTGTGAAATTGCATAATACATTGAGATCTTCAGTTTTTTACTATTATGTTATTTTTTAAATACATACCTACATCTTTTTCTTTTTCCTCCTACTCTAAGATTTAGATACAACAGCCTGGCCATATGACTCCAAGAGTCAGGTCAACTTCTCAAGGGTCGTGATATTGACTCTCCCTCTAATTGGGATTGCATTCTAGTACTTTTACAGGTATTCTGGCGGCGGACATCCTTCACATAGTGCTTATCTTATAATATCAATTCGCTTGTAATTCCTTATCCTAATTCTTCTTGATTATTCCAGTATTTTATAATATTTTTATTCTAATATGATAGCTCGGCTTGAAACAGCTCTTTAAAATCTTATTCCTCTTGTTTGCATTCTTATTCTTGTTTTATTCCCTGCGTTTACCTACTGTAGTGTCCATTCTTTAGTTTTGAGAATATAAGTGTTTTATAAAATTTAGTTTTTGTATTGTATCTCATGACATTCAGTATCATGACGTGCAATAGTTACTACGTACCTATTCGTCTTTTGTTCGTTTAGTCATGTGTTTCTCTGCTTGTCTTTATTATTTTTAATTCCATTACTTGTGTCCTGATTTATTCTGTGTAAGTATAATGGAGTCAGATCCCGTTGAACCGGGACCTTCTTCTTATGCCAGCGAATGATAGAAAATACTCTAAAGAAAATATTTTGGCTCTAAAAAGTATTATTGGCTCTAAAAGAAAAAAACACTTGGTACTAGAAAACATTCGAATTAATTTTTAGGCTAAGTTTTAGGCCTATCATATACAGTTGCGTTGTATTTTTAGGGCAATGTTTGAACCATTAAAAGCTGGAAATAAAATTATACAGAAAATATATTTTTCAATTGGTTAAATTTCATTACATGTACGCTGTTCTCGGTCTTGGGCACAGTATATTCTCCTAATGATATTTGATACAGGTGTACCGGAATGGAAGGTAAAACGTCTTTGCTCATTGAGAAGATGAAGCCATTGTAAAAGACTCATATGTCATTACAAAAATGTGAGGCGTGATGTGTACGTATGAATCTAACGATGAAAGCAATAGACATCCATTAAATTAATTACTAAAGCGATAGGTGTTAAAAATAAACAACTTAAAAATAGAAAGTATGTAACTAGTTAAAGTTTTACGAGTTAAATACACAAGTACATTACGGTACGTTCACGAGTTAAATTCTGAGTGCAGTCCTATTTTTGTCATTTGTTTGGAATTTCACATTAATAAATAAATTTGTCACATAACTTTCGTATGTTTTTGCCTTCTTTTCCTTGTAACAAACAACATTTTTCTTTTCAAGGGCAGTTCACAACTTTATGTTGCCTGTGGCTCACTTTCTCAGAATCAGTTGTTTCTAAGCTGAGTATACAATACTTTGACTCTTTCTTGTTGCTCAGTTTGACTCTTTCTGCGTGTTATTCGTCATAGCTAACTTACGTCTGAAATTCGTGCATACACAAATTCGTGTAACCTTTCAATTAATTACATTCGTTTTAATAGTGGAACAGGCTTACACGAAAATTTTGGAAAAAGGAAAGCAATTTTTTGTTAACTAAAAAAATTCTGGGCATCAGAGTCCGTGGGCCTAAGTTTTCTACCGCCGGCCACAGCCAGAACCTTTTTTTTACTTAATGTTATTTTGGTATTTCTGCAGTAATATTTAAGTATCTCGTGTTGTACGTATACCATTGAAAAAAAAAGAATTATTTTTTGTTATGATTTTGTCTATAAAACTGCGCAGTTAGAACTCTATAGAGTGCGTGACTAAAAATGTACTATTTTTATAAAATTTACAAGAAATATATCTAATAGCGGCAAATTATGTTTCAGATTTCAAGCTAGAATGTTAAATAAAACGACTAAATAGATTTATTTGATTTATTTTAAAAACAGATTAATCTCTTACTCAAGTTCTATTCATCGTAGGCTATAAGAAAATTGTTTTGTTTTCTAAGTATAGACCTAAGTCTTTTACGTAAATTAACTTGGCTGAGATAGAATTACTAAAACTAACTCAGTTTTTTGTTTCTTCGAATTGCGCACGCGGATTTGATTCAATGCTTGATATTAGCATTTATTTGTAAAAATAAGCAACTGCTAAGTTGTGTATGTGATACGTCCCTCAGATATTTCAGAGGCAATGTACAGTATAATGTAGGTCTATATTTACCCCGTTTAGGATGACTTACGACTTAACAAGTGGCTACAATTAACTTTTTATATGATAACTTTGTGCACCGATAAAAATTGGCGGTTACTTGTTTTCACAACTAATCTTTCTAGGAACTAGATTTAGTTACTCCGAGAAGGGTCTAACACAGGATTTTTACAAACCTACTGTTAAATCAGCAAACTATAGTACTATCGTGTAGTCTGGATTTGTTTTAAACATGTTTGTTTATATTTACCATAAGTCAGTAGCATTATATGTCTCCCCAAATTAATCTCTTCTTATGCAAGGGATGCTAGAAATAGTCTGCAAACTCCCCCCATATTATTGTTAGTATTCAGTAAAAGTTAATTTTTACGATATATTTTATAAGTTTTATTACAGAATTCGTCAATAAAACTGGAAATTAAGAAAAACGCCCTTTGATATACCCGTTTTAAATTTTTTCTGCTTAATATTAATTAACTTGACCATAATAAAAAACGTAGACTACTCTCTTTTATTCTTTAAAGAGAAAGAGAAGAAATAAAAAAAAGAAGGGAAAAAGAAGAGGAGAGAACGAGAGAGAGAGAGAGAGAGAGAGAGAGAGAGAGAGAGAGAGAGAGAGGCAGACAGGCAGACAGACAGACAGAGACAGAGACAGATAGACAGACAGACAGAGGGGAGGGCTGGTTTTATCTCTTCAGCTCATTTTCCACACCTGCTAAATGTCCAGTGTTCTAATACATTTCTTGTTTTTAATACATCTGTATTTTAATCGTTTGCTTCTATCTATTTTGCTTTAAATGCGTTGAATAATAATTATTCAATAAAATTATTTTAAACTGTAAACATTTTACGTACGTCGTACGTCAGAGTATCTGCAATGATTGCACGGCACCTGTTCTTTGTTCATAATTTAATGCCACGTAATTAAAATACGATCAGAATTAACAGTCACCTGTCTTTATTTTGTATCTTATAAACGTAAGTACATTTTTGTCAGGTTTACATTATTTTCATTTTCTTTTTGCTTCTCATGTACTTCACTTACTTTTTTTCAGATGTTTTATCTTATATTGAATGACTTGTGTTTTAACTTCGTTATCTCTAATGTCAATTCACATGTCTTAATACGTGTTCTGCTTTCGAATACATTCAGCGTACTCACAATATGATATTTATTTCCAATAATTATCACTTGTCGTTGTATCCAATAACTGTCTCTCGTTGTACAGTTTCAGTTTTAGTTCAGCAATTGTTTTTGTTTTTAATGTCAGTGTAACTTATGAACACGTGTTAAATAGGCTTAACACATTACAGAATAGTATAAACTACTGTTTCAGTGTTTTGTATCGTTCACTTACTGGAAACATTTGTTACCATTTAGATTTACGAAACCGCAAATATTAAATAGATTCTATTATCTGTTTGTAACCGCTTTATAATATTTTAAAATATGATTTTAATCTTGCGACCTCAATTTGACTGACTATTACACTGTTATTACTGTGGCCCGTATTACATCCGCTTATATATAACACGCAGAGTAAGCCTAACTGTGGTTACAGGCCAACATAGTTCTTATAATTTTAATTTTTAAATAGACGTATACGAGCAGTTTTTGAAACGCTCCTTACCTAAAAGTTGCCTACCAGTAGTGAACGTTGGCTCTGTCGTGTTCATTGGCAATTTTACCTTGAAGAACCCCTCGCTAAAATTTCAAAATCTGACTGGCTCCTAGCTGATAATATTATAGATGATAGAACATACTATGTTTTCTTAGACATTCATTTGGCCATCGTTTGACTTGTTTCTAGTCTCTTCCAGATAAAGCCAACTCTTCAAGGAACTTTACGAGAACCTGTTCAGAAAAATTACACGTAGACTCACACTGTTCACACTCATATCTCAAAGTGAAGTAGTACAAGCTTTAAAATGTAAAATTGTTTTTTTTTTAGGTTGCAGTGAGTTACTAATTCTCGTCTCTTTTGCAAAGATTTTTGTTATTACGGTATTAAATATAAACTTCCACTGACGAGGAGAGTAGTCTAGTGTACAGATTTTTGAATAATCTTCAATTTAAGCATGACTTGTTGAATATTAGACCTATAGCCTAATTAGGCTAGCCATCTGCAGCTTGTGTGTAAAAAGATCAATATAGTTTTCGGTTTTTCCCGGCTGGAAACTAGCTGGGAGCCAAAATTACTGATTATTGTAGTGATCTACATTCGTTTGTAGCTCACGTCTCATTGCTTTTCTGAAGAACATTATACCTAAAAGACGAGCTGCATTATATGAGTGGCCAGAAGTGAAGACGGTAAGATAATGCGACAGAAGGCGAGTGAAATTTGTTAAAAATGAAGTTCGCTTCGGGTGTTAATCGTGTGCGTCTATTAATTGGAGATACACTCTTTGTCCAAGGTTTCTGGATATTTCATGCAGAGAGCCATCAATGAGTGGTCAAAACGAAATGGGGGAAAGAAACGAAAGTCACCTGCTGTTTAGTTGCCACGGAATAGTCAGTTTGCGGTAACAAGAGATGTAGATGTACTCCGTGATAACGAGGCAGCTCTTGTCATTCTTAAGGTTCATCTTTACTATCAGGAAGATTTAATTAAGCTCTCCAAGTAGCTATGGCAATCATCGTTAGTACATATCATATGAGGCTTCTTTACATCCTGCGACCATGCTTAGTTGTTATTTTCTTTGCATGACCTATTATATAGGCCTAAGTCAAGTTGATTATTCATTTTATTTTTAGAGTGTAACATTGCCTTAAGTTTTGTTTTACGCGGTCTTTAGACGGCCAAAATTGAAAAAAAATTGCCGATGATGGAAAAGTTTTAAAGTGCGTATCATAGATAGGCACATAACAGAAAGGTTGCATACAGAGATCGTTACTGTATTTAATTTTGTACTGAATACACTGTTAAATGTACCAAACAGAGGTTACTTTTTGTAGCATTTTAGCTCTATATTTTTATGTAAACGTGTATCACGAATTTTGTGACTTGAAAGTATTCTTAAATGCTAAATTAATATAAGTTTTTACAGCACAAAACATTCGTCAATCAAGAAGTAGTAGTGTTTAGAAGTTAGCAAACAATTGCAACAGACTAGCATGCATATATAATGGCCAAGCAAACAATAGGACCTATTACTAGTAGTTGGTACAAAAACTTTTACTATTCACATATAACAACTTCTTTAGGCGGTAGAGGAGCCTCATCAATCTTTGATTCTTAAAAACATGAAATCAGTAATATGAAGTGGGAGAAACAGTAATCGTTTACAGAATGCTTTTTCTTGGTAAAGTGACGGAAGATAATAACATGTTTCATTTCACTAATAAGAAATCTGAATACTGAATGCCTGTACGTCAGATTCCAATACATTACAAAGACAACCTTGTGTTTTACAATAGGCATATCGCAGACTCTCCGGAGTAACGTCAGTTAGCACTGTCTGTTCACGGCAACTAGCATACGTAGGCCTAATCAACCTCTGTTTTGATTAGTTAACTTACACAATTAAGGTAGCCTTTGTTAAATTTATTTAACTGCATAATTTAAATAATATACAATTATTATTTAATGAAAGTATTAACTGTCAAAAGATTTCTAGTATTAAAAAAAAAGTATTTTGTTTGGAGACCGCTCTATGAAATTTATTTTTTGAGTTAATGTACTTTTTTAAATATTAAACCCGTTTAAATGGTTAAGAAATTAATGTGTTGTAAAAATTACGCCATTTTGGTACCAGTAATAACTTTAGTGGCCTGAGGTAATTCTGTTAACTTTCATGGTAGCTGTGAGAATCATTGTAAAACTTACTTTTCAATACAGATTTCGGAATAAGTAAGTCATAAAATTCTACAACAGTAGTTTTGTGGTACCACTGTTCTGTACAAAGGTTGGCATTTCTTAATAACATTTTTCATTTCCTAACGGATTTTCCTAATAACAGACACGCATAAGAAACAATCAGAAGAGAAGTTTTACGGTCAAAAGTGTTAAAAATGGAAGGAGTCCAGGGTATGGAGAGAGAAAGACGTAGGTTCAAAGTGGACTGAAGACAGGAGGAAGAAGAGACACAGTGAAAATATGAAAGAATATTGGAGAAAAAGAAAAGAACAAAGAGTAAAGAATTGAAATTGGCATGTGGTCCTTAGATGGCCGATACAAAAAAAAGATTTAACAGATTCTATCGTTACTTAAACAAAATGCGTTATCGTTACTGTTATGAATTTACAGTTTAGTAGACTATAAGTAGGCTAATATGATATTTTAAGCACATTGTGAAGATTAAATAATTTGTCTATGTGTGTAATGATAACAATGAGTGCACTCACATTTGTTCAGTACACTTTGTTTAATCCACCGTATATGCGGAATTAGCGTATTATCTGTGTTGTAGTTGTTTCAGTTAAGAGTAGGCTATACACCGCACAGACCCTACCCTTTTTCTTTTTCTGTGTGGTCGATAGTAGCCTGTTAGTAAAATATGCCACATGAGGAAGAAAGAAATGATCTATTGATATAATAGTTTTATCACAATAAGAAGTCTGTAATTTGCTTTAAGATAACATTATAATGTAAAAATTGTAATCCGAAGGATGAACCTAAACAAACCAGCCGAGACAAATGAAATCTAATTGAAAGTGGGAGTGAATTTTACGTACTATTAGGCTATTAAGCTTGGGAGCTAGAGTTCAACAGTTTCCTGTATTGAAAACAGCTTTCTTACTAGAATATACAATTTTGCGATGTTTTAGTTTCATGGTATAAATAAAAAAAAATTGGTTTAATTTATAATAAGGTTGAGCTGTTTTTAAAAGATTGCCGAATGAACGATTTATTGGGATTTTGCCTCTAAGGTGTACGTACGCACGAACTCCGTGTATACATTATTATTTGTCTGTTCTATATAGGCCTAGGCCTAGGTCTATTTCAGTAACTGTTTTAATTTTTTAACAGGAAAATGTATTTTGAAATATTTTACAGAAAATCAAAATTGTTTACGACCATTTTGACGAAATGAAGTCTATTTTGATATTTAACTTTAACTTTTATTCCTCACTACGTCCAGCTAACTATGCAACTGCTATAGGCTACATCTTCTTTCACACTACAAAATGTTACAATTGCTTTAAGTATCTCATTAAATTTTTGTTGACGCAGAATCTATTTGTCTGTAGTTTCATGAGTAAAAACGAATTAAATCGTATACCATGTAAAAGAATTTTACGACAGAAATCTGCTGGCATTTACTTGACAGATACATGGTAGAAATCGTTTTGCTTTCAAGTTCTTACATTGCTTTCAAGTTTTGCATTAAAGAGTTCTTACTTTAAACAAAAAGGGATTCTCATTGAATTTAGTGTAAACGGAAGTGTAACTGTTTAATAAAATATCCTAGAGTGCTGCCAGTTGATTAAGACAGCTTTCCTAACTACTGTTTTAGTGAGAGTTAACACTTACTGGTATGGCAAAGAAATGCTTGAAAGTAAAAATGCAGCAATGCAGCCGTGCAAATATTGGCTCTTCCTTAAAATTTAGTAGTTTGGTTTGCATGTGTGTAAGAGCACAAATGTCAGTCTTTGTGTAGACGAGTCACTGTGCAGTGAATAATTCACATTTGTTTATGAGGCACATGTAGTTGCCCAATTTAGCGATTCGCTTATCACAATGGTAGGCAGCCATGTCAGCAGCTAATTGCTGTGTACACTATGGACAAGCTTGCGTGCCTCAGTCAGTGCAAACAATGTGACGGACTTCAACACACGTCTTCAGTATTTACACGCGGCTCCCTCTGTTCTCTGAACGATTTGAAAGTTTATGTTAAAAAAATATGACGCTGATACCTAGGGATTACACATGTAACTGTAGGTTGTATGTACAGCGAATTTTTGATACAACGATATTGCGTGGACCAGAAAAATTGTTGTTTGTAGAGGGAGTTGTAGTTAGTACTTATTTCGTTCTCGTTACAAGTTCACCTCATAACTGAACTACATTAATTACATCATAATTCATATTCGATAGTGTAATTCTTATAAATATGGAGTATCTCGCTGGAGACTTCTATTTACCATGAACTAACTTGAAAAAGTTAGACTATGCCGATTACTGAAACGAATCAGCCACCAATCGATGCCTTGAAGCCATTACATGGATCCTAATTGGGATGTTCGGGCTCACTTTTTCCTGGAACCACTTTAACCAACGTTAACGTACCGTACGTTACTGTTTTCTAGCAGGATTCACGGTTCTGATTTCATGGTTTCTCCGTCCCTTGACTTTCGTTAAAAACGTTGCTATTATTGAAGGCGATAGTTACCTTCTTGCTACATCAAATTCGTCAGCTTTTTTCATCCTGCGACTTTTTCTTTAAATTAGAGCTAATTTCTGGAGCAGACATGTAAGGAGATTTCACTACATGCCTATCGTATCAAGCTTCCGAGTTTGTATTTTCTTTTTAAACCATAAGCAAAGCGAGTATTTTTTCTGCTCGGCTTTTAAACACATATGGATGTTGACTTTAAAAGACATTCTGCAGCCTTCATTAAGATTAGGATAAGGATGTTTTTTTTAAATTAAATATTTTCATACTTAATTATTTACAAGCAAAACCGGTTTTAAATAGTCTCATACAGGCCATGAGAAGTGTGTATCTTGAGCTGAAGGGAACTGTGAAACTAAGTGGGGAGAAGTCTGAGTATTTTGAAATGAAGAGAAATGAAGGAGAGCATCAAACAAGGCGATAGCTTGAGAAGCCTATATGGATAAAATACATACAATAGGCCTATGCAACAAACGAACATATAGATCCAAAGTGGGATATCATAGGTTAAGACCGATTTTGGCCCACGCTTTGCTATATGTAGATGTGTAGTACTCATACAAGACTCAAAGGATAAAATTCAAGAGGCTGTGGTAGAATGTAAAGAGGAATTGGGATGAAAAGGCTTGGGACTGAATATCAAGAAGAGTAAAGTTATGCATGTTGGAAGGAAAGGAGAGCAGTCCTGAAAATTACTCGTGACGGTGAACAGTTGGTTAAAATCAAGAAATATGAATAGGGTAAGGTTGCCTAAATCGCACCATTTTTCACATTATGTCTTGTAATTCAGAAACGATAACGAATATTTTAAAGGTTTTTACATAATAAAATGCTACTTTATTTGCCCTTCCTAATGTAATTTTTACATAATTTTTACCCTTCTTTCTCAGTGTAAAAATGAAGAATTTTTATAAGAAAGTCTGCAAAAGGTGCCATTTAGGAAGCGTGTCTCCTAAATCGCACCACGGGTTTCCAAAATCGCACTACCATTTACTATACTGGGAAATTGATGTGGATTATGAATACAAAACAATGTTCGAGACAGATTTCAAAGATATTATAATTTTACAGACTCAAGACATTATTTTGAACATTTAACATAATAGTAGTAGTAGTAGTAGTAATAATAATAATAATAATAGTCATCATCATCTTTTTCATCACTTATCACAATAATAAAAGTAACCAAATGACACATGGTCTAATATTTTTGAAGTTTTTTAGTTCAAATTAAAAATACTTATAAAATTACAAAACGATAAAGTGTAGTAAGAAAAAAATGATTGAAATTTAATTACTATCTAATCATTTTGTAAACAAAAGTCACATGTGAACTCAAGTTTATCTTTCGAAACACCAGCACACGACTCATGTACCCAGCTTTTACATGCACTACACTGCACCATATCCTCTATCACGTTTTCTTGACAAAGTTTGCAGAACCAATCGTCTTTATTTATTTCAACAATCGTTGCTGAGAAATGTAACTGACTGGAGGAATTTGATTTTGCCGTCTTCTTGTTATGACTGGTCTTCTTGTTTACTTTTGGTAAGTTAGATGAAGTTGATGGTCCAGGAAGAAAAAGATTTTTAGCATATTTCTGTGAGTGTTCTTTTCGTCGTGCTAATAGTTTATTTTTGTATGGGCTTGCTGTTAATAGCTCTGCTTTTTGAGGCTGCCTGTTATTTCTTCCGACAACAGTTGGGCAAGGCACTGGGCTGATTTCGTGAACAGTTTTATGTAGCTTTCTTGATTGTCTGTCCACAGGAGAATAAGTTCTTTTCTGAGGTGTAGTGGGCCTATTAATTTCTTCGCTTTCAGCTTCTCTTTCGTCCTCACGATCATTTTCTTATGGCGTTAATGTCTTCGCTGCTACAAAATCAGTGTCCTTGAAGACCTGACGATCCACTGGCCACACACCTGTAGCCTTAAAGCCGTTCATGGCATTGCTCATAGTTGCCACTCTTACGTAAGCTTCAGAGAGGATACTAGACACATGACATTGTCTCAGAGGAGGAGGATTGGTTCTGTGCCATTTGGTTACTGCCTCGTCATAGTATAGCTGAAATGGCTTGAAAACTGAGACGTCTAGAGGCTGAAGACGATGCGTGGTATGACCTGGCAGCCGCAGCAACAGCACTCCACTTTCACGCGCTAGATTAATAACGTCCAGGTTCTTCGATTGTGTTGTGTGTCCGTCCAATAAAAGAAGCACTTTTTCTTCCTTAGATGGGCGCACATGTGCTACAAAATGCTTAAACCACTTCAGGAATAATTCGCTGTTTATGTAACCGGACTCTGAAAGTTCTACAAGACTTCCTGCAGGTGCACCACTGGCTAGAGAATACTCCATTCACGATCTTTTGAAAATAATCATTGGGGGAACAAATACACCAACTGCATTCGTACAACACACGATGGTTGTATTGACACCTCTCTCAGCACTTGTCAGAGCTCCTACACGCTTTTTCCCTTTCATTGCTAATATTTTTGGGGCCTTTTTTTGAAGAGTTTGAAAACCGGATTCATCGACATTAAAAATTCTAAAACCATTAAAGCCATTTTCATCTACAACTTTTTCGAGAACATCAAAAAAGTGGGAGACGTTTTCTTTGTTGAAACCTTTAGCGCGGCTTGCGGATACTTTTTCTGGCTGTCGAAGACTCAGTTCTGGATGGCGCTTTAGAAATGAATAGTACCATTTTTTACCCGCAATCTTTTTTCCGTGTTGAACCGATTTTGAAGATGATGGTTCTGGTCGAGGATCTGATATGCTAAACGTCTGACGTCCAGCGGAGTAAGTCCAAATAGACTTAACTCAAATTCTAAGATGAGGCTAACAAATTCTTCTTCGGCTTTAGGTGGTAAGACAAGTTCTCTGCCATTCACGGAGTCTACACTAGTTCGTTCGGTTCCACGTTGAACTTCACCCCGGTGGTGGCGCAAAAATGTTTTTTCGGAATGCCGTACTTCCGTTGTATTTCATTTAATCCTATTTTACACTCTTTGTATTCTTTGAGGGCACGATTCATTGATTCTGGGCACCATTTCCCGTATTCCCTTTTGGCCATCTCCTGTTCTCTGTAAAAAAAGAAAAGGGATCCATTTATATCATGGCAGCAAAAGCACAGCAGTGCGATTTAGGCAACTTCAACGGTGGTGCGATTTAGGAAACGACGTGGGGGTGCGATTTAGGAGACTGTGCCATTTTGCAAACTTTTGTTTATCTAACCTACAAACGCGACCGAAAAAAGAAGTTTAACCTGTCAACTTAATTCAAACAATATTATGGTTGTCAGAAATGATAGACAATTAAGATCTCTTACATACCTTTTGTGTAAAGTGGCTAACAAAAGTGACGAAAAATAGCAGCGATAACACAGTTTTTCTATAACAGCGAATTACGACTCAGTTAAGGCGGCAAATGACTCGAGACTACTGGGGCATCATGGTAGTGGTTTGTAGTTGCTAAACAACGCAGTAGAGAGTATGCATGTACATTAGTTAGATTTTTAGACGTGGTGGTGCGATTTAGGAGACGGTGCGATTATGGCAACCTTACTCTACTTTGAAGGGATAAATAGATCAGGAAATAGGCCTATTAAATCGTGTCGGGAAAGAAAACTCTACATTGCTCGCACAAATTCAGTTTGTAGGCAATGGAACAATTACCTGAAAATTGTTTCTGTTAAATTTTCTTTCTTATTAACCTAACCTCCCAAAACAATTCACAAAAATTTTGCTGTTATGTAGACCTACCTGTATTTAATAACGTGGTACTCCGAGGTAAACAAGAGGACACTTCCTCTTCTCTAAAGGAAATTAAGGATGGAATTCGTCAGAGAAGTGTACTTGAACCAGTTAGTCCTATTTGCATAATGTCCACCAATAATCTACCTCAGTTTTGAAAGTAGGATATGCGTATTATTGCATTGATTTTTACTAATTTACATAGCTGTAGGTAGCAAAACTATAGAGGTAATAAAGAATTTATTAATTGAAATTCAAAACTGGATCGTGGAGTAGGCCTACATTATTAAACTCAAAATGTTTTTCTTTAATTTCACCAACAGATATCTTGAATATTGGCCTATAAGCCTACTGGTAATTAAAAACAACTCAGTATTAGGTTACCGTATACAAATACAGCTAAATACCTGGATCTGACATTGAGTACAGAAAGTAGATATAAGGCACATTCCAAAAAAAGTAAGTGAAGAACTGGGAATTAAATTTAGAAAAGTGGAAAGAAATTTTCTACTATAAACCTAAACCTAAACAGATTTTATACGTTGGGGCTCGTGGCCAACGAGATTTGAAGGTTTACAAGGAAACAAGAGAAAATATTTAGCCTATAGGCCTATCACCTCAAAATTGTTGAAGTCGTCCAATTACTAGACAACACCCTATGACCCAAAGTGTCAATAGAAGGAAAGTAGGCTGTGTTAATCAGAACAGTGGTGTGTAAGCCTAGGCCTACTGTTCACAGATAAAGTAGATCTAAGCCTAAGTTTATAGGCTATTTAATAGACTACTTGTAGATGAAGCGAAGAGACATTAATGAGAAACTCTTATAGGACTACGTATAACTTAGTTGAGGCTAAAAAAAATTGCGCATAAAAATTCAAAGATTGCAATAAAAAATTGTTACAGTATAGTCTTCATTTTCGTTGTTGTTTGGGTACAGTGTTTGCTACCAATCTGTGTAGACAAATATTTGTTTTAATCAGTAAAAAGATAGGTTTGAAATTAAATAGGTTTGATTTTTTTTTTTTAAAAGTACGTTAACACAATTAAACTTGCTGCTGTTCTACATAGGCCGTAAGTCTACTTTCCTAAGAAGGCTGCCGTTTTTTTAGGACTGTCAAATTTGTGAATGTTTATAACGTTTTTATTGTGAGAAACATCTAAAGAAAAAGTATTAGACCTACGTGGTATGTAGATCGAAACTTTGTATTTCGGACACAGGCCTGCCGGTAGCAACTTTCAGTAGGCCTATTGGTAATGAAGTTTACTGCAGAAATAAAAGAAAAGACTTTGTCGTGTCCTACGATATTTTGATACAATCGTACGAAGAAAGAGCAATAGGCTATATGTAGGGTCAGATGAGTAAAGAACAAACCACATATTACAACTAGACCTATAGGCCTAGTGAAAATAAAAGTAGGCTTGCATAATAAACAGACAATGATAAAAAACAGGAAATCGATTGGATAGGCCTATCCTAATGTGCCAAACGGATCGTATGTTTACATTTTCATTATGTAGGCCTATTATCACGCCACATGATAAAATGAGATGCATTCTTTTAGCCTTTGGTTTTGTACAAATAGCAGAGGTAAAAATGTTTTTACGAAAGTACAGTAAGTCAGTAGGTATATTATAAAAACGCAAAGAGCAATTACAGGATTAATTCAAAATAGGAATATTACGATATTCCTCCTCTCACGATAGTTAAGAAGTAGATAATTAATAGGTAATAATTATAGGCCTATGCACCAACATTGATTGACATTGCTCTCGGCATTATGGCTCTAAGTAAATTCAATAGACGATTACAATCACCACTAAGTTATTACTTTTTAATAACGTAAAAGATTACTTTCAGTGTAAAATATTTTTCTCTTATTATAGTTATATAATTGTTGTGTTACGTGTTCACAAAATGGAATACATTCGTTTGCTGACGTACAGTGTGCATTTTAATGAATTTCAGCCTTGGAATAAAGTACCCACACACTCTATAATCAACGTGTTCAGTTTCTTTTTTGTACAAACAAATGGTGATAACAAACAGCAGTAGCTGTTGATGTAATCTAAACATGGAGTGGGGGGATTGCCAGGGCGGGATTACGATAATGGCAGGGGTGTGGCTTACCATAACGCCCCCATCGTATTGCCTGGGTAGTGCTGCTATCTCTGGTGAGTTCCGCAGTTGCTTTTGTTTACCCTCTCGTGTTCTATAAAATAACAAAATATTTTACATTACCAAACATGATGTGTGAGATACGAGCTGTCATTATCGTTGTTTAAGCAATTAATTTATATAATGTTAAAAATAAGCGTCCCTGACAAAATTTATTTCCAGTGAAATTTTCGTCAACCGCGAAGGTCGTTCGTTGATAATGAAATTATTTTCTAGGTGACTAAAGTTAGGTCTACGCATAGTAAAAAATATAGCCTACTATTACCTTGACATGGATTTGTGATAGTTAACATATATTATGTAGCTGGAAAGAGAATATAATTGTTACTATGCTAACACAGTCCTAAATACTTATTCAAAATGGGCCTAATTGTTACATTTCCATTAGAGACAATTACAGTTAGTACTACAACTCACTACCTATTTGATCTAAATACATTTATTATTAAGTACATTTCAGTACTAGATAATTTTTCAATTATTAGAAAAATTACGAAAACTCTAGTTACTTAACTATTTTTTCTTTTTTTTTTTTTTAAATAGTTAATAACAGCTATATAGGCCTAAAGCAAACAATCATACAAGAAGCACTAAAATTTCTAAACTACTGTATTGGTTTTTTCAAGTTAAATTTATAACCATAATGCCTAAATGACAAATACCCCCCCCCTGCTCCAAGCTTTTATTAACGTTTTTATATATCTGTAGGCCTATATATAGGTTAATAGGCATACGCTTCACAAATACCCTAGCTGATAACATTAAAAGTTTTTGTAAAGAGAGCTTTCAAACTTTTTGAAGGCGATCCAAAAAGAGTGTTGCGAGGAGTGTCCAGAGATAGGACTAATTCTGTCAAAATTATTAAAGATAGCAAGTTTGTACCTACTTTGAATAAACGTCCTCAAACTTGTTCCACCACATGGACTTTTACAGTTTTCTTAAAATGTTGAGTTTATTTTTGGGCCGTAGTACCTCTAGGGTACATTTAAAAAATTTGCATAGTAAACGCTACATTCGAATCTGGATTAAAATTGGTTTAGTCTGACACCCGGCTGAATTTTTATAATTTAAAAATTTTCTTGATACATCTTTGGGCTTTGGTGTTCTAAAATTTTTAAATTTCTAAAACTAAGTATACCGTAGCCTATTAGGAGGCCTACTCAGATTTTTAGTTACAGTTCACTTTAATTTAATACCCCAAATGAAATCTGCTTTTTTATTAAAATTTTAACTTACTTTTTCAAACATTTTGAAATTAAAAAAAAAACTAGGATTAGATTTGGATGAAAAATCCCTTTAATCCGATACTCTACATAGAGTTTTGCGATTTTATCACAGTTTTGACCCCACACATTTTTTCCTCTCGCACCCCTATTTTCGAAGGGGTGAATCACCGAAAAATCAATAGGGTTCTGTAGCATAAAATATAGTTAGCCTACTCATGATAAATTTTACGAAAATCGGTTGATGCATTTAAAAATTATCAATAAACATAGACTACCCTAAACAGTTTGATAGATAGACCTATAAATGTCAAACGGGCGAATTAAAACTGAGACCTCGCCCCGCCGTTCAGTCTGCATAGACTATGCTACTATGACACAATAGTCCCATTTGTACGATGGATGAAAAAATATCGTAGAATCTCCAACCAATAAACATAATGAACAGACTTAATTCTTTATCAAACATTGAAGAAAACTTTTTTCAGTTACTATTTTAGACTATAAGGTCAGGTAGGCCTATTAAAAGCCTGCTTTGGTTTTTTGTAACATTTTACAAATTATTTAATGTTCTTGTTTTCTATTATTGTTAAATACTATTAAGCCGGACGTATTTTAGGCCTACCTATTTTGTAAGGCCTATTATTGTAGCACATAGCCTATTTAGATTACTCATATGCTATATAGGCTTATTTATCTGTTTTAAAGTTTGTACTATGTGTGTTTATAAACAACATTCAGGTAAAGAATTTTACATTTGTCAAAAATCTATAAAAAGAGTAGGCCTACTCATCCTAATGTGGTAGGTATGATATCTAGGTACCGCGTCCATAGGTCTAGCACAGGGCGCCAATCAATGTAGCCTAAGCCATTCACCTATTTACCACTGATGGGGAAGGGGTGAACTGTTGGTAACCTTTGTTATCAGCGGTGGATATAACAGTACCATGACAAATGTAGCATTTAAAGTCATAGTGGCTTTGGAAACGTGAATTTTTAAAGACTGTTAAGAATAAGTAAACAAGATAGGCCTTAGAGTTGTGTAAGGTACTGACTTGAATAGCGTTAAACATCAAAGTCGTGGTTTCCAGTCACATTATGTATGCTACACTTTCATTCTTCATCTTGACTTTAAGGTTTGATAACACCTAGGTCTATTCCCACTTCTGTTTTCAATTTTTTGTAGGCTACTCATTAAGACAGTTTATATTTGAATGTCAATATTTACCATCTGTTTAACCACAGCTGTTTTTATAAGAATATAAACATTAAGTTCTCAGGAGATCCTAGCAATAATAAAACTGAATTCAAATTTGAAGAATTGTAGTAAATAAAATGATTTAGTGGATTAGGGGCATAAAGTAGTTAAAATAAGATAAAGTAGATTTATAAATTCGTACTAAACAGCTACTAGCTACATTAGCGACATAAAAATTAGTGATACGAAATCAGCCGGAGAAAGCAAACTGGTAGTAGGCCTACTTGGTGGGATTAAGCCTGTAAGCAAAGAGTTTCGTTGATTATGAAAGCAATTAGAGCAGGATGTGCTCAGAAAATCAGAAACGTAGCGGAATTTTTGTTTTTGCCTCTAAAGAATTTATATACGCGTAGGCTAATTAATACATTGTGCTTGTATTTGTGTAAGCCTACGTGAGCACCTGTTCCTAAACCGACTGTGACGATAAAGAGATTTGAGAAAACTATAGGCCTACTAAAGATCCAAAGGAATAGTTTCACGTAGAAAAGGAAAGAGGTGGGAGTCGTTAAAGTGAATCAAACCGAACAGATAGGACTATGAAAGAAATAGGCTTACTGACGCATGAGAATGGAATAGATATTTAGCCCACACTTCGGGCAACAAATTGGAAACTTTCAACCGTAGTAGAAACTAAGATGTAGGCTACAGTAAGAACCAAACGCAATCTCGAACTCGAGAAAGGGAGGTCTCAGTTTCCACTCGATCGTTTGCATTTGTCTGTCTGCCATGTCTACTTAGCCTATCTTTTCGAGGTAGGTATGTCTCACGAGAACTCCACTTTTCGTTAAACTTGGAATGCGTGTTCATACTTTTACTCCACAGACCCCTATTATTTTTGTGATTGACCCCCACCCCTAAAAAGTAAGGGGGCCGGAGATAAAAATGTGAGAGGCAAAATTTTGAAAAATCGCAAACATCCATGTGGGATATAAAATTAAAGAAAATTTTAGCCGAAATCTGAAAATAGTTTCAGTTTTGTAAATAAAAAAAATTGTATAACAGAGTCCCCCAAAATTGTCTAAATATTGAAAATTGTAAAAAGGAATAGGCTACCCCACGTAGGGCATCAAATTGAAAGGAATTTCAACTTATAGCCAAAGTAGTCTTTACGTTGAATTTTTTTATAACTTTAGAGCTAAAAATGGCAGTAAAAATTTTGTAAAAGTTGTAATGTGTATGCAGATCCTTTATTAGACGACTGCTCTTCATTATAATCCCTTAAGACATTTTGTTTTGTATATTACCTTTGATACTTAGTATATTATTTGTATCTTCATTTGTATATACAGGCATATACAAAAACACGTAAAAGTAAAAACAATAAAGAAACAAAAATTAGGCCTATAAGGTATGGTCCTCGTGTTGTTTCTTTGTTAAAGCTGATCACTCGTAGACATATATATATATATATATGTCCTCAAATATATGTCCTCATGAGGAAAATTCTATCCTCAGCTTCAAAAATTAAAATTTATTAATCTGATTTTATCTAACTTAGGCCTAATAATAAAGATATTTTGTTCACCACAGTGAACGAGTCCTGTAGCTTAGAGACTAAATCTAAATTAAAAACAATAAACTAATAGACTAAATTTTGCGTTTTTCTGGCGTTCACTCACTGCGTGTGTGTAGCTTACAATATACAGACCAGACACTAGGCTATTTGTGGAATGCTACCTTTGCTCAACTGTTTGTACATGTAAAATAAAAAAAATATATTAACTACAGCTTTATTAAAGTGATTAGAGTCGAAACTAAACTTAAATTTGAAAAAAGACTCACAATTAAGCTATTACGAATTTTGTAGGCCTATTTGTACAGAGATTTTTTTTATTAAATAGACACTGGTTAAAAAATAAAATATGGCGTAGGACTATATCATAATGAATTTACAGGTTAATACGATTGTCATTAAATCCAAGAAAGCAAAGTTGCAATCTACTACAATGGCTGGCAATAAGCACGCCTTCCGATGCCTAGGTTTGGTATTCGAAAGCACTATCGTTTGAAGTAATAGTTTGCAATTATTATTTTTTAATAAAACTTTGACATCCAATAATGTAAGTTAAACTTAAACCAAAAAAGTTCTTAATCTCTTGGTAAATCTACATGGACAGATTGGTTGACGTTAAGAGGTTGTACTTATATAATACTTACGACAGAAAATAATTAAATTACTTCACCGCCAATAAAGCTTACTACGAGGGTATTTGTAGTATTTATGTTCCGAGAAAATGACGATTTCTTTGCTCACAGTTTCATTGTTAAAGGTTGTGGTTACGGTTTTTAGTTAGTTTACGAGTCATGAGTTGCCTGTCGCTTTGAGCCACAGGAGGTTAAACTACGAAATCGGCTCAGATGTGTCGTGTAATCGTGTGGAAATTGAATCAGACGGATCTAGTTCCCGTGCCGCTAAGCAAGAGCATTGACCCCCTTCTGGCTCTTGGATTACTTAATAAATTCGTCGACCACTGAAAGAGTTCACGTTTCGCTGATTTCAAACCTTAGGTCTTGTCAGTGAGTGTCCGTGTCTGCATTGTGTTAATCCCTTCGTGTGACTGCTGCTGACAAGGATAATCAATGTGCGTCAACAGTTTAGAGTTGTGGTTTGGTCTTCCGAGGACCACATCTGACTAACGCTTTTTTAATATGTTTCTGAGTTTGTTAAAATTGTTAAAGACCACCAAATTATCTAAGTTTTATCGTTATCGAGATGATAGGTCTACTGTTGTGAGGTGCGGTACGCCGCGTTAGAAAATGTGTCTAATAAACTATTATTCATGTCTAATAGGCCTACTTAGTCTTCGTGAAGCAGATGTAATGTTATATTAATACAGCCTACCGTTATTGCGTAACAAAACACTAAGTCTATAAGATAATATTCTGTTCTACTTCAGTGAACAGTGGAAAATGGTTTGCGTAACGTTGACTTCAACGTGGTTTATCAATAGAAAATCGTAACACAGTTAAATCTAAATGCTTTAAAAATTAAAACGGATTATAATGGGGGAACCATGTCATAACACAGTATAGGCTAACATACGCAAAGCTCTAAAAAATTATTCTAGATCAGGCTACTAAACGAGAAGCTCAAAACCTTGAATAGCTTTCTGTTGTAGGCCTATTATTGTCGGATTATACGAAGCCGACTTTTCTGTTATTAGTCTATTAGAAAAAATAATGATACATTTTCGTACCTGAATAAATAAACGTCTTGGACGAAAAGTACATAAGTTTTAGGCCTAATGTGTTCTGTAACACGCTCGGTGATGTCAAATCGGGGGAAAAGTTGCTAAGTGTAGGGGATTTGAAGATCGATAAAAGTATGCTTAGGATGACCGACTTTTCTGGGGTCAGTTCTGATATTTTAGAGTAAAATCTGGGGAATTTTGTTGGTATACTATACCTGACTTGTATCACTAATCTCACTAAATCACTAAACTGGAAATAGGTCTAGTTATTAAATAGTTAGGCCTAATATTTCTTAATATACGCCAGAGATTTTGAAAATTACAATAACGAATTGTGGCAAAACAATTTGAAACATTAAAGAATACAGCCTACCTTTCAAATCTAGGAAATTTTTGTTGCAATGGAATCTTTCCAGATGTGCAATGTAGAGACTTTTAGCATGACCGAGTTGGCAACACTGAACATGCTCCAATAGACCCATATATATTCTTATGAGATATTTAGGCCTATTGGCCAATAAAACTCCTTGCTTCGTTGAATTAACACAAGCCGGAAGTTGCATATAAGTTACCACATCTGTAAAGCTTCTCAAAATAACACTTCGTTATAGTATTAACGAAACTGCATTCATTTTTTTCCACCACTTTCAAGTCATTATACAAAACCGTGTTTTGAAAATGTAAAATATGTGTTGTTCTAGTTTTAAATTAATTTAATTAATTAAGTTATTTCAGGTAGGTCCCTTTTGCAGCGAAGCGTGTGGAATAGCACACCTACACGCACATGCAGAATCTCTCTCTCTCTCTCTCTCTCTCTCTCTCTCTCTCTCTCTCTCTCTCGCCTCGATACACACAGCTAGACACACAGACACGCGCGCGCGCGCACGCACGCACAGTCAACTGTCGGAAGAATAGCGGAATAGAAGAATTAAGTGTGACCTAATGAAGTTGTTGCTCCACTCCCGTTCGAAATTACCGTTTGTGCACGAAAATAGTAAGTAAATATGAACTAATAAAAAACAAAAGCCTAAAGAAAAACAAATGAATACTAATGGTAAGTGATGAAAGAAAGAATCAAAGAATTTTTATTATTTTCATTCACAGCGTTAAAATGATGATACAGTTACGCTAAATACAAATAATATTACGATAGGCCTAATCATTATTATTAAGATAAAATTATGACTTTGTCACCCACAAGACCAAAAATTATTTTGCAGCTAATGTGACAATTAGACTTGATGAAGAATTCCTGCTGTAAATGATTTAAACAAATAAGTCATGCCATGTCAAAATCACGAGGTAAAAAAAAAATAATAGGCTACTTAAGTGAAACATTTCGTATTATAGGCCTTGTCAGACTGCCATTTGCCTAGAACTGCAGCCGACAAGAAGTAGGCGTACAACAGGCGACATCTTTGATATGTGTGTCTTTCGCCCATTTTCAACGTTCATCTTGATTCACGATTTTGTTGCTTTTCATATTTGGCGCAACCTCTTTTTTTGGTTATTAAAAACTGAACGTTAGATGTTAACAGTAATACACAAAACAAAAATAATTATACCGTTGTTGAGATCGTAACAGTCGATAAAATGTAGGCTTACCCAATAACTTGTTTCGTGCATAATAGATTATTGTTAACAGGAAAATGTTTCGGTGCGTGCCAATGGCCGATTCGTAATTACCACCGTCGATATCGCTTCTTGTGAATTAATACGTCGATACAACCAGTGACAGCAGATGCAGATAACCGACTTAATGTAGCCTATTAGGGTACGCATTAAAGTAATCGATGTTTGCATGAAACTAATACACTAACGCCAATAAATATTGGTGTTTAATGAAATATCTGAATTATAAGATTACATGGCGGATATGGGCTTTCCCTCGTGAGAGGTCTTTTTTTCGGAGAGCGGTAGTGGCAAGCCTGCTGCTACACGTCCTTCATTTGATCTTCCTGCAGATGCGTTAGAAATCGTAGCTACTCGTTTAGCCTTAAAATGCTAGGTTGCCACCGTGCAAACTTCCCACTTTCTCGAACTCCCAAACGCTCGCACCTCGTCCTGTGTAAGGACGTTATCATCTACGCCAGGGGCCTCCAAACTTTTCACTTGAGGACCGAATTGAAAAATCTTGGAAGTCAGGCGGGCCAACACACACACACACACACACACACACACACACACACACACACACACACACACACACACACACACACACACACACACACACACACACACACACACACACACACACACACACACACACACACACACACACACACACACACACACACACACACACACACACACACACACACACACACACACACACGCACGCACGCACGCACGCACGCACGCACGCACGCACACACACACACACACACACACACACACACACACACACACACACACATACACACACACACTGTAAATTTATTTCAAGTCAATAAAATAGGTAGTTAAATAAAAATTAAACAGACTTATCCAAAGAAAACAAATTCATTTATTCAAAATAATGTAAATAAAAGTAAGGAAAAAATAACATTCAAAGATAAATTCTTATGTATTATTTTTTGGCTTTCTTATGTAGGCCTACTTACGTGTGGGATGTGTGTAGTTGCTTGTGACATATAGGCTAATGTCTGACCATTTTGGGTCAAATTTTGATGCTCCTATCACTAGAATGGATTTCAAGTGTTCGTCTGACAAGTCAGCCCTCTACTTTGATTTTACAAAGTTCATTTTTGATAACGTTTGTTCGCAGATATAGGTCGATCCAAACATTGAAAGCATTGCTCTTGCCGAGCGCACGGGGGAAATCCTAATCTTTGCTTTAGGTTGATGCGAGTGAAAAGCGTGATTCATTCAAGGCAGCTAGAAGAACAAGCACATTAACCACGTAAATGTTTTAAACTTGTACAAAATATTATAACATTTTGCTGAACCTATTTCTTGTTTTAGTTATTTAGCAAAATGTTAGAATGTTTAAAGTATTTTGACGACCTATTTAAAAACTGCACGCAGCTTTGAATGGGTTGCCGCGGGCCGGATGCAGCCCGTGGGCCGTAGTTTGGAAACCCCTGATCTACGCTATGGACGAAGTAATACCACAAATATAAATGGAATAAAAGAATGGATGTTAATTAAATAAGCTAAAATAACTATACGTATGTTATTTAAATACTGGTTTTGACATTTGCAAAGGACGTGATCAAACTGAATAGTAGTAGCCAAGCACAACGTTGTTGCCATAACAACGTGATCTCAGTTGAATCCAGTGCTGTCACAGTTGTATTTGATCTTACAACAATAATGATGACGTTATATGGGAGAATTGCAGCCCGTAGTATTATAAAAATTTATAGTTATGTGTTGGGCTATGTATTGAGTTCCGTGAAAATGGTACTTAATTACCGTTTGCTATCAACAGCCTGTAGTTACAAATATGCGTATAGCGTTGAATGCGTTAGGATGTGCAAATTACACAGCTTATCAGCTGGTAAAGAGTTTTTACCACATACTAAAGCATATCCAAGACGTTGCCTGTAGTTACATAAGAAGTAATTAGTGTTTACACCAAGATTTATAAAACTGGGCTACGGTTGTACTTATTAAAACTTCGTCAATGTTACAGAACGTTAAAATCCAGATTTTTGATAGAACACAATTGGTTAGATAAATTATACATTTTTTACTCATCTAGAAGCCAAGATGATAGAATCTACAAGATTTCCTACATTTTTTAGCTGGTAACAAGTTTCTGTTAGTCTCAAACGCAATGAATCGTAATCAGTAGTTTTTCTACTAGAGTTCCACATTGAATAGGCCTATTGTTCCGAAAACTATTTGACCTAGATGAGCTGTACAGTCTGATTTTATAGCAGTTTTTAATTTTCAATTTTTTTTAAGCGGAATATTAATCACATACAAATATTGTTATCGCATGTATTCATAAACTAAACTAACGGACATTGTTTTGAAGCTTACCTTCTTAAAAATATATAGTCAACGCTGAGAGCTTTTGGCGTTTTTCTGTTGTTGAAAAGAAAATTTATCGTGCCTATTTAGCTTTTTCCAAACACTTGAACATCAACGAATACATCGATGATCAATATTGAACTCATAAGGTAAACAAATAGATTATGACTTTTAAAAAATATTTCATTGTAGGCATAGGCTACCAGAACTTGTGAGGCCTTCAACGTTTTCTAAAACATAGTAGACGTATTTTCTTTGGTATAAGATGTTAATATTGACAAATTCCTCGAACGTGTCTTATTTTTATGATATTTGCACTATTACGTAAATATAGGCTTAATCAAACTCTGTTCAAAGTAATAATAAATTTGTATTCAACTTACACTGTAACGTGTAACTTTTTACTTATACTGTGAAATGTTGCAATTTTTTAAACAGTAATAAAAATTTGTTTCCCCTCCATGATTTTTGAATTGGGGTTACAACAACATTTTTACCTCTGAACCATCAGTATGTATCAGCAGTGCTTATTTGCCGCCTTCAGCGCGACTCTCAGTCGTTCAGCCTTTAGACGTTGCTAAGCACCGTCGAAGGGTAGGTTTTCCCAGAATACAGTGGTGCTACACAAGTGTCTTCTAACACACACCGGATAGGTCACACTCGGAGTCAGGGCTATTCAGTCCCTTTGTAGCTGGAAATATACCATCTGCTGATATCATCTCGCCACGACAAAAACAATCTTATGGAAATTATCTATTACATTTCTAATTAGGCCTACACCGTTCCTTTACAAATTAGGTTATAATAATTTAATGTAAAAAACATGCGATACTGTGGAAGAGGACATGAAGAGTAGTTACCTGTTAGGCCATATTTGCTTACATTAATATTATTTTCAATATTATTAACTGACCCCTACACTTGGTTAAAAGTTTATGACCTACATACACCTAATAACAGTATTGAGTGTTGACATCAATTGAAGTCCTATTTGTAACAACGTGTAGTTGACTGGATAACTAGTGTCAGAATAGGTAGACAATAGTCTATCTCTATCATGGACTTGTTTATGTTAATATTTTAAAATTCAGCGAGTAATGTGGGAAATTCTATTTGAGTATCTGATAGATTATTTTTTGTACACTGAATGCCGAAAATTGTTTTTATAATAAAATACATAATGAATGTACTGAGTGTACATTTTTATCGTCATACATTTAGAAAAATATAGGTGAAGGAAATAGGAGTAAAAGGAAGTATAGGAAGAATACCTTTGAGGAGACGTTAGTCGAATGATTAGAAAACAGAACATTAATTTGGGAAAACGTCTCCTACATGCATTCGGAGGCGAAGTTTTAGTTGCATTGATTACTTTGAGAGCAATTTAAATAGTGTGGATACAGGGGAAAGTAGACGGACTGAAGAGAGGATAGTTTCATAGGATGGACTCATAGCTAACGCAAAAGCTGCGTAACGAAAGGGTGATGCGGCTTGCTGAGGATCGTGAATCCTTTTGATTAGATCTCCAGCAGTTCTTAGGAGGCAGGCGATCTGATACAAAATAAGGAATATAATTCACAATAAAATTAATATTAACAGTGATGATGATGATGGCGAATAATGCTATAAAGACATGGAGGTTAAAATAGACGTTAAATTCGTATGGCTAATTGGGGGAAATTTTGAGTCGTGTTAACAGAAAGAAATCGTGAACATATACAATTTTTGCTCTCTAATCGTATGTCGCTTTAGCAGGTAATTTTTTGAAACGTGTAAAAGGAAAAATGAGAAATTGAAACACTCACTAGCATTAATTAAACGACGAGACGAAAATACGTAGAATAAGTATTGATTAGTGATACAGGCCTACAAAACTGGAAACTTTCGAGTGCCATACGAATTTAGTCTTCTGACTAGCGGGCCGATTTTCACTCGTGTACGTTATGTTAATCAATAAGCTCGTGGATTCCAACTCCCGTCTGTACTGGTCGCAGAGACCAAAGCGGCGTCTTAACAACTCTTTTGTATTATGTCCATAAGGGACGCGATATGGTGAACAAACATTGAAGCTGTAAAGTTTATTATTATTATCCCACTTTCTCACACATTTCATCTTAAGTTTCCACCTTCTATTTTACTTTTTGTCGCCTTTGGAAATGAACACTAGAGTCTGCTTATTAATACGAAGAAAACATTAATAATTTTTTCGAAATATTTCTTAAAACTTGTTTTTAAATATCTTAGTTATCATTTTTATATTTTGAACATAGAACTGGATCATTTAGTTTTTGTCATTGGTTTGATATAACTTCTTTTTTACTTTCTTGAATACATTTTATAAATAGCTTAGCTTTAGGCCTATAAATATAATATATGTAACAACCTTAAATAATGACCAGACCTTGAAATATGCCTTTATAAATATTATGAGTTTCAGTATGTTTCATGTAGGCCTATTCCTACAAATTACACAATAATTTAAATTTTGTGTTCCGACTTATGTAATAAGAAATTTACTTATTTATAAAGCCTAAATAAATTGTTTTGCACTGTATTAGGCCTAATATAAAATTAAAATGGTAAGTAGGAATTATATTTGAATATAATTCAAATTCCGCCAACCATCTTTCTTAATTCAACTACGCTTCACATAAACGTTTGTAATGGCAGTGTTAAGACCGTGTATAGGCCTACATTTTTAACAATAGGGTATAAATACTAAAGGTTTTCTAATAATAATCTACAAATAGAACAGATTAATTTTTCTAAGGTAATTTTAAAATTAGTATTTAAACATGTATTTAGAAAATCTTCAACTTTCATCATCAGCGGATAAGAAATATTTAAAATTTATTGTAATAACGCTGAGTTAAGTCGTTACTGGTTGATTTGCAATTGCTTTATTACGTGTTACATATAATTATCATATAAGTCTATAATTGAAGTAAGAATAATTTAATAATGGTAGCACAAAAACGGCTTACAAAAAAAGTTAAAAACAATAAATACATGAATTATAACTCCAGAGATTTCTACAGAACCTTTCGCTACAGACTCTCCAAATATGTTTCCCCAAGTTTATGTTTTCAAAAAGAAAACGGCTCCCTGGCTCTAAACAACCAGAAAAATTATCAGATTCTGGCCCAGTATTTCCAAAACCTTCTCAACTGCCAAGTCCCAACTTCCAAGCTCCAGTTTCAACAGGTTCCGCAAAACCCTAATTCGCGGCAGCCAGATGAAAAAGAAATCTGGGATACTATCTAGTCCCTTCGCAACAATAAAGCGTTGGTTAAGATGGTATCGCCGCAGAACTTTGGAAGAATATCAGCAAAGAATTATTTTCCAGAGTCACAGCCTTATTTCAGAAAATATGGGAGGAGAAACAATCCCTCCAGATTGGAAGTCCGCCCTCGTACACCCACTCCACAAAAAGGGCAGTAAAATAGATGTGAATAACTACTGGGGCATTTCACATCTCCCCGTAACTTACAAAATCTTCTCTAAGCTCCTCCTCAATAGACTCAAATCCCAGTTCGATCCCCACCTTGGTGAATATCAAAGTAGCTTCAGAAAAGGCAGATCGTGCCCGGAACAGATCCTTAGTTTGAAGTTAATTATTAGATATTTCCTTCAAAGGAATATCCCCCTCTTCATAACATTCATTGATTTTCAGAAGGCCTATGATTCAGTGAATCGAGAGACCCTCTTCCAGTGTTTTCAGGAATGCGGTGTCGGTCCCAAAACCCTAAATTTAGTTAAATTAACTTTAACCGACACAATTTCCAAAATTAAATTTCTAGGAGAACTTAATGACCCCTTCCCAATTCACACTGGCGTACGTCAAGGGGATGGACTCTCTCCTATTCTCTTTAACTGTGTCCTAGATAAAGTCATGAAAACCTTCCATAAAGTCAGTTCAACTAGGGTTAGAATAGGTAACAAATCCAAAGGCGTAGAATTAAGCTGTTTAGCTTTCGCGGATGATCTTGCCATCTTCGCCCACTCAGAAGAAGAAGCAAGAAAGCAAGTAGAAAATCTCAAAGAGATAGCGGCGAAAACTGGGATCTATATCTCCTTTGCTAAAACGGAAATTATGATCACCCTATTTAAATTCCCGAAAACATGCCTGGACACTACTTATGGAGAAATAAAATATACTAACAATTTTAAATATCTTGGGGAAAACATATTCCGAAAGGCCTCAGAAAAAGAATCGTTCAAGATTAGGAAACTCAAATTAGCAAAGGCTTTTACTCTAACCCGGGAACTGTACGGAAATAAAACCCTTTCCAGAAGTGCGAAAGTCCGCCACTATAGCACTGTGATCAGGCCGGTGATCATGTATAGAGTGGAAACAATGTGCTTTCAAAATTTGGAACCTGTTCTTAAAATTGAATGAAGAATTCTTCGGAAAATTTATGGCCTCAAGAAAACCGAAAATGGGTACAGGCATAGACCCAAAGAAGAGCTGTACAGGGATCTGGAAGATCTGGAAACGGCTTTCCGAAGGAAAAGACTGACATTCCTTGATATTAGCGTGGTCCACGGCTGGCCTGTTCGTGTAAAAAAAAAATAATAAAAATAAAAAAGTACAAATACATACAAAATACAAAAATACATGTATTGTAGACCTCTGAATAACAACTACAGCATAAAATTAATTTAAAATAAAAAATAGGCTAAATTTTATAGTTTTTTGCAATCAGTTATATTAAGACAGTTAATGACAGTAACAAGAACAATAATAAAGACTAGAATTGTTTTTATTAATAAGAACGCTGACAGTTACAAAGGTCATAACCTAAGTATCATTAATCTGCAAACAATGCTACATTTACGATAAACACATATATTATAACTCCTACTACATGTATCAGAGGATTATAAATATGAAGGATAGAAAAGAATTTTAATTTCTGCAATAGGTGTACTAAGAGGGTAATTTTAGAACTGCATTAACCGAGGCAATAATGACCAATGTTGTACAATAGTGTAATGGTCCGAGTTGTTGTAGTGAGAGTGTTTATTAGAAAGAGTGGAGGAGTAAAGTATACAAGAGTGTTCCTCAAATCAGGGAAACTTCAGGCACAGTTTCATATAAAAATACAAAATTTTGTTCAAGATAAATACTTGAGGATAATATACTCTATTGTTATCCAATAAGAATTTGTTTTATCGAATATATGTGACAGATATAGCTAAGCCTATATCAGGCTAAGTTTATTGTCAGTTACATCATTCTCAACAAATGATAAAAATTGTTTTCATTTTTGGCTTACATCACAATCAGTGATGGTTCATTTTTGGCATCAGTCTAGAGCGTATCATCATAAGAAAAATGTCGGTGTTGGTGAAAATGAAACAAAACAGTAGAAATATATGGTGTTTATGTGTCTATTCATCTTTGTCAGGGAAGTAGGCTATAGGTACCGCTACAGTCTAAAGTCTGTCATTGTACTACTACATTTTACGCTTAACAGGAAGGTGGTGAACTAAATTAGTCCAGGTAAATGGGTTACTGCCTAATCTATTACACGATCGAAACTTTCCTCTCCCAAATCTCCTCCATGTCTTCATTTTGTTGTTGTTAAGGTGTTCGCGGGTCCATCTCCGCTCCTGATTTATAGGACACCTTACAGATTAAAAGAGGAATAAAAATTACTGTTACTGGAAATTCAAATACGACTTTGCGCGCGCGCACACACACACACATATAGGCCTACGCACCACGCACTCACAGTATATATTCTTATTACTCGTATTTTCACTTGTTTTAATTTTTAATAAATTGTTAAATACTCTTTTTTCTGTACTCATCTCTTTGCATAACTTCCATGCCATTCCTTTTCTTTTTATTATTTTTTGCAGTGTTTTATTCTTGGGATTTTCTACATTTTTCCCTTTTCTTATTTTTTACAATCGTAACTTCACCAGGTTTGTTTATCTAGCTTTGTCTGTTCCTAAAATTAGTGTTAATTTGAGTTTTATCAGGACATTCCGTACAAAGTATACTTGTTCTCGGTAAATATTTGATGTAACCGTTGAGTCACGTAATCAGAGAAATGTCCTGTACCAAGTCATTCTGTAATTAAATCTCAACATTCGAGAACATTTTATTTGTCGATTCTTAACATTCAAACGTAGGCCTATTTGGAAAAATTCAGATTTCTCATCGCCAGTTAAACACGACACAGGCCAATGCAAAAAAGAGTCTTTAACACTGGTAAGTCATTGTGTGCGAATGCAAATATTCATTTAAGCACTATAGGGAGACTGGAATTTTTTATGTCGAGTAAACAACGAATATGACACCTAAATTACACTATTAAATGACATTGTTGTTACTACGGCGAACCATATCTGATGAAAACTTTATGAAGACCGAACAGTTTGAAAATGGCTAGCGCGAAGAAATGCGGTAAATGACAACGGACATGGGAATACCGGCATGTAACTGGACAGACTGTCGGTGGCTGGAAGATAATTGTTTTATCTGGTCCAGAAGTATTATCTGCTGCTACGTAATGGAAAAGAAAATAGAAACCAATTTAAAATATTTGATTGCTTGAAGAGAACCGCGTAAAAAAACAACAAATTCATAAGCTTAATTAAAAAGTAAAAGTTATAATGTTTGTTGTTGTCTACGGGATGATATTTTGTTTATTTAAAAAAAGTTTAAAACTCATGCTTGTTAACAATCAAAATTGTAATCGGAATAAATTAGAATAAAGTTGATATATACTAAAGACGCTTTCTTTCTTTATAAAAAAAACTAGCATCTTGGATTAAGATCCACTCTGGTTAATTTATATAACCACGGCGGGACAAATTATGGGCTATTTTGAGTGCGCAGACGGGGTTCGCAGCGGGGCCCCGGGGACCGCCCGCGGCCAGTCGGCCCAGCATTCACTGCATTCATTATTGCTTCATTATTTCACCAGACACTATATTGACACTGGGAATTATTTGGATTCGCTATAGTAGATAGGAAGCAACGGGTTTACTAAATCATAACTGTTATGTTGTACATTAAAGTGTAAAATATTACTACAAACGGTTTAATATTTGTGCGTATAAATTCTCATACAATCTACGCGACTATGATTAATACTTATATCGGCTATATATGTATGTACTTGTACCTCTTATAAACAAGATTTACCTATTTAGCAAATAAATATAAAAGAACAAATCAAATACGTTTCGTTGGACAATAATTCTTTGTGAATTATGAGCCATTATTCACCACGGTTTTTACATCAATTCACTAGAATTTATTATCAATTTATTGACTTCTGTGCAGAAAACTGTGGATAGTATAAATTACACAATTAATAAATGTTTCTCTGGTTACAGGGAATGTTTGTACCTACGAATTGTGTACAACATAATGCACACGCAACAGTTATCCGAGGGATTTCAAAATGGTTTATAAGAAGGTTGGTTGATGACCAAGGATTGTGCCAGACGATGGATATGCCTTTCGCCCGCTGTTGTGCCGCGTCCCGAGCTTCTTATTAATAGATGTGGCCTGCTACCGACTGTGGTATTTCAATTATACGAGTCTGACTGAGAGTGAGGTTTCGCCGAGGCAGGCTCAAAGATTCGACTGGCACAGATGGATTGCGACCGAGGGCGGTATAGCGACGGTAGAATTTCCTGCACAGTGTTCGTATAGTGCCGTTCACGGAACGGTCACGAAGGGATTCTCGGATGGCCTGGTTTGAAGTCAAATAATGGGCTACTTGAGGCCAGGAGACTAGGGGAGAAAAGTATCGCCTACGTAGACGCCTTCTGCGTCTGGAGAAGATTATAGCTTAAAAGATGGCAGGCTATAAATGATAACGGTTCTCTTCCAAGTATGTTAATTTTTTAGATTTGTTGAAAGTGCCGAGGACAGATATTTTGTTGTTGGTTGTTTGTAGGTTGGTTACTTAAACGTCTCTCGTCGCTTCTCCAAACGACAAGTTTCGGGAAGGGCTACGCTTCCACACACTTAAGTAATCTGTTACGGGCTATATACGTATAACGTAAACATACGTGGTTGTGATGTGTCGGCTCAGTGTCCTGAGATTAGTGTCTCAGATAAGATTAGCTAACTCAAATTTTACCAGCCTAACTCAATCTAGTCAAAAATATAGAAACTGCGTACAGGGAAGAAATAATTGCAGTTATGTCTCAATGAAATAACACTGTTTCTATTGTAATGTCGAATGAAGTATTCTTGACTTAACGTTGTAAAGTAAAGACATAAACAAGACAAAAAAAGCAATGATAAAGAAACTTGAAATAAAGTAGGCAAAATATTTTCAAATGCAGTCCATGCTTTGAATGAGTTTTTATTTAGAAAGAAACGAAATGAGGTTAAATGTGGAAACGTCGAAACAGCATTTCAAGCTGTAGTCTGTATTCTCAAAAACTATTTTCCATCAATTGATGCAGGAAAATAATAGAGTAAAATCCCGTCTGAACAAGAAAATATAAAAAGTGTGAATCCGATACCAAGCCAGCAGGATTAGCTTACAGAACTGTAGTGAAATGTCAGGTTAAAATCGTTTTGATATAGCCTAGTCAACTACTACTGCGCGAACGCAATGCTATTTTCAGTTATTCATTTTTGAGAACGTTACATAAAAAAGAAAAAAACATAAGTTGGTCTTATGAAAGAGCATGAATTGAGATCGCTTTTTTAATGCAAGTAGATGTAGATATAGATGTACTGTGGGAACCTAAAGTTCTAAAGTTTCATAGAAGCCATTGATGTTTTGTCATATTTATGAAGAAACATCACGAAGACATGGGGTAATGATGTTTCCTGATCGTGTAAAAATAATGTTCATTATTACTTTGTTATTAAGTTTACATATAATTATTAATAAAAAATTGTACTTGGGTTTAAATCGATTACTATTTCTTTATTGTTAAACAATTGTAGTATAAAATAAAAGTATATGTACAAAATGGTTACTGTTATATAAACAAACATGTCTTATGTAGTGCCACAAAATAAATTTCAACATTATTTATGCGTCCTATTATGTGAAGTTAGTAACCTCTCTTTGAATATAATTCATTGGAGAGACATAGGATGCACCACAGTGTTTCTGCACTTTTTACTTCAAACACTTGTGCTGCAATGTTGACCTCAAATTATTATTACTTCTATTCTGTACCAGGTAGATTCATCACGACTTTCATTGCTATAATTTCTGTTTATTGTTTCAACGGTTTCACTGTATTTCCATACAGGATAACTTAGTGATGCCATTTCTGTTTTATAATTTGCAAAATAAAACATTAGTGTTTCATATTCTCGTGTAAACGTTTTCCGTTAGAATATCTGACAATTTTTGGGTTCAAATTCCCTGAATTCAAGTTTACTATAGAAATTTACCTTATGATTATTAATACCTGTTATCATAATTCATAAAACAAGCTTGTTGTGGTTATATTGGTGGGGTACGTTGTCAGTTATTAGCCTCAAACGAATGACCTACTTGCGTTGCACCACATATCTGACTATATATATAGGGCCTACTGTTGTAAGTGGATTTATGAGTTAATTAAAAACTGTCTAGTTTGTTAATTCTAAGAATACTAGATTGTGTTTCGCAAATCAATAATGTTCACTAACAATTAATCACGCTTAGTAGGTAAATATAATAAACAACAAAAAACTTCGTTATATTTATGACAAGTAACTAAGCATTTTCAATCGCGACCTACAAAGCAACAATAACAAAAACTAATGCTGATAGAAAAGTACAGAAGGAAAGTATTATCTAGGCCTACAAACTAAATAAAAACTAATAATGCGTTGTAAAAAAGTCTAAGCATTATGCCTGTAAAACTAAAGAAATTCAAATTTAGAGGGTCAGTTGGTGAATCGTCTACGACTTCATAAAAATTACAATAATTTTTTATAATATTATTTATTAAATACCGTCGTTAAAACTGTGCCTTTGTATTTAATTCGTTTCAACCGAGTTGACAAATAAATGCACATAATACCAGTAGGCATTGACAACCGTAAGAGTCTAACAGTAAGAATAACCATTACACATCATATAAAATTATTTAAATATATTGAGTATAAAACAATGTATTTATGTTTGTATAACATACGTTCAATAAATGTTTTGTAAATTATATAAATCTGCTGTCCACTGCTGTATTTACACCTGTTCCAGCATCTGGCGCTTCCTCGACGTTCCCTGTTGCGGTTGCCTTGCGGCACATACCGGTACTATCAAGTGGATAAGACCAGTAGTCCGTTGCTGATCATTCACGGCAGATGCTGACATCCGCTTCTCTCCTGTACAGCATCTGTTAAGGTAGGTCTAATACTTAGACATCTAAGTTCCCGTATCTAATATATTAGTCACAATGAAGTGACGCATTACAAGTCAATTAAGATGGTTTGTTTTTTTAAATCATTTGTTTTTGCGCCTAAATTATTTACAAATTTCAGCCTCAAACATGTCTGAAGTTATTAAATACAACTTAACTGGTGCACTGTAAATTAATAGACAACATTAATGTGTTATAAAGAAACATAGTTTTTGCAAACAATACACATGTTCAGTTCACGATGAGGTTCCTCAGTGGCTTGAGAATGCTAAAGGTTTAAAACGAGTTAAAACTAAAAAAAAGATTGTAAGAAGTACAGTAATTTCAAACATGCAGGAGAAACCCTGAAACCTAACCTGTACAAGTAATTCGATTGAAATTACGAAACCTGTAGCCCTACATAGAAATTGAATGTAATAAACAATTCTAAGTCTTGTACTAAAAAAAATAACGTGAAGACAAAGTTTTACGATCTAAAATATTTATTCTACCGTCTGTAGTAATCTCTTATCTAAAGAATATCTCGGCTGTGTTATAAAGTGAAAATTGCACTCTCAACAATTTTACGGGGACAAAGTCATGTTGTACCCAAGGAGAAATATAAATTCGTAGAAAGCAGGGAGAAAATAAAACTAAAAACTACCAAATAGAGCGGTGGTACTTCCAAGTAAGAAATATTAAAATGTTGTAGTAGGGCGCGGTAGTTGTTCATAAAGACGACCTTGCGTTGACGTCCGTGAGTCGTCTAAAAACTATGAAAAGTAACATAGCGGACGAACCGTCATAAAACTGTATTATTTTCAAGGGTGTCAGAAAACTTCCCTAAGATTGTAAAAAGTTAAGTGCATCTAACAAAAGGAACCGTTAGGTTAGACAGAGAGCGATAAGAGCGGGATGGAGAGAGACGCTGTTTCCTACCACATTTTTAAGCGCAAATAGTTGACGAATAACGGAAACCGTCATTTTTTACGCGGGATGTGTTCACTAGACAGATTGGGTAAATTTGAAATTAGCGGTATGTCAGACCAATCGGCGTGTATTTTGTAGATAGTTGGTGAGGGTAGTTTGTAGCAAAGTATAAAAAAACGAAGTGTAGGAAGTTAAGTTAGTCTACGGGGAGATTACAATACAAAGACTCGTATTTAGTGTATTAAGAAATTTGTCAGTAAATTAAATAAGTATATTTCAATCGCAACGGAAAAGTCAGTTACGGTAACGCGATATTAAGCCTTGTGGAAGTTACGTATCATAAACACTTAATAAGCGTTGACAAGAATAATTTTCAGAGTAACTAGAGAAGATAAATTAAAATCAAGTAATATATCCAAGTTTTATTTAGTACAATATCAATCGTTGAATGTCGAAATACATAGCGAAATTTAATGTGTCATACATCATAGTACGGGACAGTCGGTCGAGAGTAGTTATCAATCCGGTGTTGGACGCACTTAGCTTTAATAAGGATATACTGAGTATTCAACAAGTGTATTAGTATACGGCACATGTGTAATTATCACTAAGTTAATTAAGTGAATTGTGTAATACCTGTGAAACCAGTGTAAAAATAGTGCAAACTAACAAGGATAACTGTTCAACGGTCAACGTCGGATCACCAGCCTGGAACCCGCAGAATTGATGACATCGCATAGCAGAGCGAATTCAACATACACGTAAATAATAAAATGAACACTCATTTTAATATTGCTTATTAATTTTAAATGTATGTCAATCATATTTGGTGACTCAATAAGTCTAAGAATCCATTGCCAAGAAATAAGCACGAACAAATTTTATAGTAAATTTATTAAAGTACTGACTTATAAATTTTGTAATATGTGAATGCAAATCGTTATTAAAAAACTTAATTAATAACAATCAAATTGTGTTTATTTATTACTGGCGTCCTGGGATAATTCTTAAGAGTCGGTACACTAACGTAAGTGTGACATCTTGTTGCTGAGAATTAGTATGTGATAAATATTAATATTGTCATTGAGTAATTTAGCTTGATAAACTCTTACTTTATACATGCTCGTAGGCCAAGTAGTATGAAAAGTTGTAACGTGAAATAGTAGTAAGGCCTATTACTATTACTTATATACAGAATGCGTTCGCTGCTGAAATTTAGCTCAGAATGACCCAATTGTACGAACTTTACGGTTTCAAATAAAAAAAATCATATTAAATGTTGAAAAATAAGTACTGTAAGCCACAAGTAATTCAGCTCGTATTCACGCAGACGTTCTCACGTGAAATAATTTTTCTTTCCCACTGCAGTCAAAACGGTTTCAAAATTATGTATTTCCAATTGTGCGCAATGTAAACAATGAGTAGAACAACAATGGATTGTATTCACTAGTCTGAGAAGCGACGATACAAATACTCTCATGTGAGAATTTACTGAGCTCCTCAGATTTCAAATGACAGAATTTGCAGGCAGCATTGTCCAACCCGTCGCAGTCAGCTGTACGTATCACCAACGCTAGCTATTTAAACAATCTGTTTGGAAGTTATGACCTATAAAGACACTTGTACCTGCCTCAAAATACATGCAATCAAAGCGCGTTATACCGTGACAAATTATAAACATGCTAAAAGTACTATTTTGTGCCCATACCGCAATAATGTGAATTTGAATGCCATGAGCAGCCTATAGATGCCCATCCACACTGAGGTGGGACGGTTTATTTGTTAATAGGGCTAATACGTTAGGCCTATTGATGAATAAAAAACTACGGCTACGGTACACGTGACACTTGGTGTCTTGTCTTGACTGAACACCAAGACACTGTACGCTAAATGACTTTCAAAATGGATAAAATAAAACTTTCAAAGCTGAGAGAAAAGTAGCATAAAAGTTTACTTTTTCGTTTGCACTAAACAAAACCAAGGCCTTAAAGAGAACAATGTTAAAGTGGCAATTCGAATATGAATATTTGTAGGTTAGAGTAACTAAATATACTCCAAACAACTTTACTTATAGAAATGATTATATTTATATCGAAAATAAATTGAAAAATGTTCTTTCTAGTAAGAACCTGTAAGTAAAAGTCTCGTGGAAGGCTAAGAAACCTTGAGAAACCAGAGTAAGTAGAGAACTCCATGGAACCTACTACGATTATTATTAGGATATTGCTTATTGGTATAGGGCATATTGCCTATAGGGCTATTCAATAACGTATGTCTTCTTTGAACGAAAAGAAGTCAAACATTTATAATTTCAAAGGGTTAAAGAGAAAACGGTTAAAAGTAAAAGAGAATAGTAGGTGGAAATTAAAATTGTAGTCCACGTTGTACGAAATAATGGAACTCAAGATATGAGAAGAAAGGAGAGAGTGAGCCCAGAAAGATTACGTTAGAAGACGTAAGATTGTAATAAAAGACGACAGCTACACGCAACTGAAGGAGAGAGTTACTTCTTCTTTAACAAAGGAGGAAGAAATAGTTGCTACATAAGGACTTGCAGTTTAAGACATAACATTCGCCCTTTGTGTCATGTTTCGGTCAAACAGATTTTTTAATACAAGTTAATTACTCCTTCATACTTTTACACGTTTTAGGGTCAGTGTGTGTCAATCTAGGCCTATATTATGTAAGCCATACGGTAGACAAGTAGTACAATGTGGCTAGCACATCATCTGGTGTTACTTCCCCTACGACTTCTTTAACTTCTCCAGCCGATGAAGTCACGTATCCGTTACGATAATTTTAAGATAACCGTTAAGGTCATGTACTAATTTTGGATGAATCCAGAGTCCAGCTAGATCTATCTGTTATAAAAATCTATTGAAATGGAAGTGATTGTAATTTTGTTCTTATTATCGGAAGTACTCTGTCACTCTGAAGGGAAGGTAAGGACTCTTGGTATACCAGACATCACTCGCAAACCCCGTGACGTGATTCTCCTTAAATGTTAGATAACAGTAACTGCAATTTAATTACAGAGTGAATATATTATGAGTGTTATATTAATCATGGTTATTACATTAGTCAAACATTATATACTAATATGACGATACAAAGACAAAGCTAACGATCAGCTAACTAAGTAAAATATAATGGAAAGGTGCCCGCATTTAGAGTGGATAATAGTTGGCTTATGTGTTGGTAATTTTTTTGGACTCCAGATGGACAGAACAACAACAGAACATGTAACATCGGTGTCAGAGAAGGAACATTTTGTTGCGGAATGACAGGTTACCTCCTCTTATTTATAAACAATGTAATTTAATACATTTTAGATTTCAGGTTGTTCTTAGAAGTCAGAGTGAATGTGCAAAGCCCCAGTATATGACAGGCAAATACAAATAAAAGAAAGAGTTATTGTGTGCTGAGACAGTCAGAGACACAGAAGTACAAACGATTCAAAATGATGAACCTTCCTTTGTACTACATAATAGGTCTTTATAATGATGGTAGATACTATCTACTTAATGATTTCGGTGAACTAATTGTACACGCATAAACAGGTAGATTAAGATGTATTTGAATTACTGTGAGGCTTGAGGCAGTTGCCTCTGAGCTCTCTTGGATAATACAGTTTACACACACACACACACACAGAGAGAGAGAGAGAGAGAGAGAGAGAGAGAGAGAGAGAGAGAGAGAGAGAGCGATGCTAGGAATAATACAACACGAGGAATTGTTTTACATTTGTCCATACGAACGTAAAGGCATAAATGTAATATGTATTTTCTCTTACTGTTTATTCGCACGTTGCAGTGTTTGAATAATTCGTTGTTCAGATATTCCTCTGAGTTATGGCAAAGAGATGTCCACAGTGAAATGTAACTAATCTAATAGCTGCTTGATTACACAGCTTTAGTAAATTCATACAGAGATCTATATAAATAGTAATGTAATTGTTTATTAGCGAAGTGTAATAAATATGTCAGCATAAGTAACCGTAAAGGATATATAATCAAAATTGATAGAGTAGGGAAAACTGAAATATGGCACTCCTCATAGGCCTATGGCAAAAAGTAAGAATCTAAAGAGGAATGGTCATGTGAAACAAGGCTATCATAGATTTTTAAGATGGAACCATAATTAGAAGATGATACAAGTGTAAAACGTAATGTCATAATACGTAGGTCGACATGCAACCTAAGAATGCTTATGTGATGACGAAGCGACGAGGCCATCATCGGAGAGTGACGTGTAGACTCACCTAGTTACTTGCTTATTTTACATTTGTGATATTTGGTTATTGTGTAGGCCTATATTTATCTAATGTTGTACATTTAATTTTTTGATGTCTGGCGTGGAGAGAATTATCTAAAGAATAAATAAAAAAGAAAGGAAATAATGTAAACAATGAACATTAGTATAATTGTAGTTTTGCTTATAATAGCTACTAAGTAAGAGAAATTTTAGTTATAGATCTCCATACTATTTTAGAAGTAATTATTTTACACACATAATTTACAAAAAATCTAAGGATTTTCTAGTACATAAGACTTACAGGTTGGACACTTGGGATATTAGCCGTGAGTCGGCATCCTATATTCAGACGTTTTCAGCAGTAAGCCTAATCCTCGGCATTTCTGTTATACATACTATTTAAAAATCGTTGATTAAAAAAATTAAAAGGGGTAAGAACAATATAGTAAATCTAAACATATATCTTGGGCGGAGAAAGGAGCACGGGTTACGAAGAACACAAGATACTGGTACCTAGGTTACAGTAGCTGGCTTATAATTCCATAAAGATGGAACTGGATTGGATGAATGTAGCGATGATCTTCGTGCCGATGACAGGAACATTGTTGTAATGTTTCAGAAAATTTTGAATAATGATAGTTAATTCAATCGCTGTTTGGAGACTTGCGAATTGATAATTAATTTCGTGCACTTCGCGGACTTATGTCTGCTTTGTTATCTCATTTTCTTTTATGTAAGTTTGTAATAAGCCAACTACATAAAAGTCTTCTTCTTCTTCTCCTTCTTCTCCTCTTCAAGGATTAGGTTATATAAACCTATTCCGACACCCATCTCATCCTCGGACGACCCACGTCTCTACAATAAAAATATGAGTTCAGTATACATATAAGCTGTAATGTGTAAGCTCCCTATTTTCGTGCACTCACTCACGCGCGCGCGCACGCACGCACACACACACACACACAAACACACACACACACACACACACACACACTGATTATGTAAACAATAGGATATTATAAAATTAAGTATATTGTGAGTAATCATAGAATTAAGAAATATCAGAAGAGGCTAGTAACGAGTAGACTTACACAGACATCCGGAATCCGGAATTAATGTTGATCATTTTTAGTTCATCTTTACTAAAGCTGAATTGTCAGAATACAGTCAAGAAGAAGACTTTACATAGAACACATTGTCAGAAAAATCTTTACAGTCAAGAATAGTTGTAGGGCCTACTGTAATATTGTAATATCATAGTTATAACGTATTTATATTCTATAGAGTAAAATACTAGCGTAATGGTATCAAATGTTTGCCAAAGTGTTTTCTGTTAAATTCGTAGTAGGTAGTACAATACACAAGAAATAGTGAGTACTTCAGAACTAAGTGCAAGCCGTTAATACAATGAAGTACAGTAGCTCTGTTCCATGAATTATCTTTGAAACCGGTAGTTCTGCAGCATGATGCTAAAGAATTTTTGAACAGCTCTGAATACGACGGATGACGGAATTACACGGATAATTAAGTCGCAACTGAACATTTTTAGTGGAACTTAACGTTGATATTCGACCAGTACAAAGCTTTCAAATCAAAGCAAATAGTAGGCCTAAACTTCCGGTCCCAGGTTTAGTGTATTACTGTGTTTGAGTTACCGAATAGTATATTGTATGTGTAACAACATAATCTATGTTGTTATTGTGTGAACATTGTAAATAAAGAAAAACATTTTCCTTTCTTCAAATAAAATTAATTGAATCTATTCCTTTCTCCTTTCTTTTTTCCAACATGTGAAATAAAGTCTCCATAAGTATCTTTTACAAAAGAATATCTCTTATCTTTTCCGTCCGTCTAGGCATACTTTCTAAGATTATATAATATGTTCGAAGCTAAAATAAGAAAGGGTATCTACATATTTCCAATATGTATAAAGACTACACTTCACATTCCCAGTACCGGTGCTCGTTATTTACTTTTGAAAGTAATATAATTGCTTTTTTTTAATTTTCAACACAAAACAAGCAATACTGAAAAACATTCTCGAGAGCGGCGTGTATAATTTAAGTGGCGCCCAATATAAGAGTGAAGACATCCGCCGGTAGGACGCAGCGAACAATTGTTTGTACGAGTATGTTGCGCAACGGTAAGGAGTGATGTGTAATTACAAAGGCGAAATAAATAAATAGAAAATGAAACCAGTCCGGAGCCTCGCTGCTAATTCCTAACATCGTTAATTCGGACGGACACCTGCGGTCTTGGCAACTGCTTTGAGTCCCGCGCTAATAACTTCAGACTTCACCGCATCGCCTAGCCTCCTCGCCTCGCCAGGCCACCATAAACTTACGCTACGCACCGCTTTACGTAGGCTATACCCTAACTATAACTATTAAAACAGAATTGACTTCATTAATTTGATCCCATTAGTGAGGCAGGCCTTTTATTTCTGCGCACTAGCCACTCTTCACCGGTAAGATGTAGAACTTATTCGTACGATTACTTTTTATACGCTGCACACAGCAGATTTATGTATACGTCATGTTCACTTTGTTTTGTTAGTATTACTTGTGCTGAAAAAAATTTAAATTAAAAATATTTTATCTCCGAAATCTTCACACCACAGGTATTAGGTTATTTTGAAACCACGTAACTTCCAGCGTCAGGCATACACAATTCTAGTAATAAAAGAAAGGAAAATAATGGTTTGTATCAAAGCAGATCCGATTAGTGCTAAAAACACGTAATTTCAAATCCAAAAACTAACTCTAAAAAATAACAAGGACGTGTTAATTGTCACTGAATTAATTTTTAGAAACGCTGACATACAGAAGCGCAGTTACAGTCTTCATCTGCATCAGCAGGTAAGCATATCAAATATATTAAACAAATATGATGTGATAGAATGGACATCAACACATAACAATAAGCCAGCGGGTTGCTATTCTCGATTGCTTCACCAGAAAACAAGTTTCACCAGACAAAACGCTGTCGTTGCCACAACTCCATTCACCTTGTTATACATTCTTTCGAGTCGTACAACAAGCACTATAATACAATGTGATTGTTCTTGCCACCGAACACAATAGGTTAGTGTAAACAAAGAAAACTCAATTAGAATGTCACTGAGACTTTTTGTGTGTAACTAACTAGAAATTACAATAGATTTAAATTTTAGTTGTGAAATAATACAGTCGTATTCTGTCATATCAGCTTAACTGTAAATATCTTCTTTAACGTCCGGTCTCATATGTTCTTCAGTACAGCATTTCAGGGGGCTGTGCAAGCAACGAGGAATTACACAGAGTTCCGAACTTCAGATGAGGTGCCGCTACGGGGACAATAATAACTGCTGATGTCTAGGTGCGGGCTGGTATGGGCGTAGGGTTTCAATTAGGCGTTGTCTATTTCAGGCAGAGCGTTCGCCGAGGACAGGTCCAGGATTAACCTGGCACAGACCGAGGGTTTCCCTGGAAACGGGAACAGCGGCGGAAAGTGTATGTATCGTGGCGTTCAGGGAACGGACATCTAGGGCATTGCGGGTTCTTCAGTCATGACACGGACGTTCTTCAGTATTTGACACGACCGAAATTTAGAGGTAAAGTCCTCGAAATTGGCGTAGGAAGTCAATACACTTTTGCTTTTAATTCTTTGGGGTTGAATCTCAACTAATTAAAATTTTGTGATACCCATGTTAAATGATAATTAAAACAAGATGAAAATCTGAATAATTTTTAAACATTGTTTGTTTTGACCTAACCAGTTACCGATATATCTTTTGTCACATTTCTACGCTGTCAAATGATACAGCACGATAAATTAACATGGTTGGTTTTAGCCCCAGTGTCTGACTTTAAATGCTGGCGGATATGACATATAGCCTATAGCCTATATTTTGGGCTAATTCTTAATTTATGTCTAAATTGTTACTGAAAATTGTTTGTTTGAATTTAATATCTATAAAATGTACAGTAGGAAATTAAATTTATGGACTTAAATGTTTTGAAATGGCGGCTCAGTAGACCAGTGGGTATGGCACCTGGCTACTAACATAGAGGTCCCGGGTTCGATTCCCGGGCCGCACCATAAAATCAAGGTTCGTTTTTCAGCCCTCAGGTCAACTCAGCCTGTTGAAAATGAGTACCTGGGATAACATCCTGGGGATAATAATGGGCGGCTGAAGCGTAGTGCTGGCCACACTGCCTTCCTTGTAATGCCGTACGGCTCACATAAGGCAGCCTATCCTGCCTTCTCCTACACTACTTCAGGTGGTACAAATACGAGCCATTATTATTATTAAATTTTTTGAAATCAAAACATGTTAAGAGCTAAATTTGAAAACTGGCAGTTACCTGACTCTATTGCAGTTGTTCCCAACCTTTCCGGACCCACGTAACACTTTGGTTTTCCGCGTTATTTCGAGTACCACCGGACCTTAAAAAAGGTTATTCGGTTTTTCTCAATAAATAAACCTAAACTTTAGATTGTATTTTTTTAAGGGTAATCGTTTTAAATCGTTTTATTGTTGTTTTAAACATAAATTTGTAGGCCTATTTGTTTTTTTTTTAAGAAAATATTTTTTCCTAGCTTGCGTACCACCTTGGATCCCTCCGCGTACCACCGGTTGGGGAACCCCTGCTCTATTGGGAACGTTTGACAACATCTTTTAAACCTATGTATCTTAAGACTATTATAGGGATAGCGCAGCTATCCTATGTCGCTGAACATTGAATGATTTGTTAAATCAGAGTTATAAATTAAAACGACGTGAAACAACCTTAAAGGAAAAGGTATATAGTAGATGACATTTATTTTAAACAATCATAATGAACATTTTAATAACAATAACTTCAATCATAACAAAGATTTTAATAAAGCAAAAATGATGACAATCGTGATAGGCCTAATAATTATTATTATACGATAGTTGACCGCATATATGTAGTGTCTACACTCAGCACACTTCAGTAGCGCATATTATAGCCTGTACATTCATTATCCATTGTGAGGCTTATTTTATGTCTGCAGACATCAACCGCATTCCAGCATCCACCGTCTTCTGTCCTCACAATCTGTGATATTGAGCCACTCACTGCTCATAACAGTTTCTATACTCCTGCTCCATGACAGTTTAGGTCTACCCTTTTTTCTTCTTGTTGAGGGTGCCCATTTCAATATTTCATTGGGCCATCTTGTTTCGGGCGTTCTATTTAGGTAAACAAACCATTTCAATTACTTTGCCTCGATGGATTCTGCTCTTAGTCTGTCCATTTTTCTTTTAGACGTACTCCACACTGCTGATCCACAAACTATTATTGCCTGTACGAAGTTTTTATAAGTTATATTAATATTTTCACTGCCATGATCCCAAATAACAGATGTAATCTCTGTATAGCTGTTCTGCTTTGGCCCAGACGCATTTTTGTATCTTCTAGTTTGTATTATATACCTACAAGATAACAAAAATGAAATTACAGTTAATTTAAATATAAATGTTTAGCACAGCTTACGAATGAGTAACCGTGGGCTCGCCAATCGGATACGTATTTTGATTACTGTAATCTTTAAAATAAGAAAATGAAATACAATAAGATACCGGTATTAATCAGACTTATAAACATTAGATTTTGTAGGCCCTTTCTCGTTAGTTTTCTGTAGGGCTTATTTGAAAATAAGCCCTATATTCGAAATAGTTCTTATATTCGAAATACTCTAGGACCTATGGAAATGCATTTGTTTCGTTTCCAACTTTTTGTTTTGGTTTTAGATGTTTGGAGAAGACAGTAATCGACGAAATTAAATTTTATATTCACACTAATTTGTCACAGCCGTACAATGTATTAAAAATGTTGTGAAGTCAAATCAAAGGGCAACTGAAGTTTCAAATTGATAATCTTGAGCTATGATTCTTTAGAAACGGAAAACTGTTCCCATTATGTTAGAACTTGTTCAGCAGTCTGTAGATTCCTAATGGACAAGTCTATCACTTCCGTAAGAGAGTTTTCCCGTTCTTAGACAAAAGGCATAGTTTATATATATATTTATGTATATATATATAATTGTGAGTCAGTAAATGTCTTAGCTCTCCCGACAGTCAAATAACTGTCACATCCGCACAACAACGGATTACGTAATTTATTTTTTATTTCATGTGTAATATGTGTTGACAACGGTTAGATAATTATTGAATAAGACTAATAAAAATTAAATAAAATAACAAAACAACTAATGTTTGTAAAATATTCACACTTTTTTTGAGACGTAATGTTAAGAGAAAGGTATCCGAGTAGCCCAAGTCGAAAGTACAACCAACACAAAACTTTAAGTCTCAAATATGTGCTGCAGTGATAATCAATTACCATACAGTTTCCTCAGTGAACAGAATTGATTGTCTTCAATACTTAATATGTACACAGTGTGTTGGGATATATTGGACCTGTACTAAATTAGATACGGTTTTTCAATACATGTCGAACTTGAAATGCAGGCTATAATCAAAGGTCGGCGGAAAAAAACAGAACAAAAGGATGAGAAACAAATTCAGGGGCTTGTTTAAAGTTGGGTACATATGTAGGACAAGAAAGGTTCAGTGCATAACTAAACAATTTGAACACAGTAGGCCTATCCGCAGCTCGGCGGGAGGCCGTCAATGATTTACACGGCTAAATGATCACGAGTTACGACTGCTACTCACCAGCTAAGCTCCTAACTCACTCAAACCAATGTTTATTAATTAGAAACATTGCCAACTGCTTTCGGATTCTAGTTGTTCTTGTTCATTTCAATTGTTTATTTATTTGACAAGTAGATCCGGATAGCATTTCTGTAACCGCTATTTTCATTTTAATAACCACCCGTACGGTCTGCGTCGACGCCTACTGTTCCCCGTCGAACGCGGCTCTTTAAAGCCCGTACTGCTACTCACATTCACTGTCAACTTGTCTATATTTTGTCTTTTTTACAATTTATAATTCGGTAATATTTATTTTATTTAATTGGTAACTTTGTCGTTCGGTAAGACTTCGTACTTATTAACGCGGCAGTAAAGCGTCGAAATCAATATTAGGCCTATAGCTAAACAGTATGCAAGTTACTGTAAACCGTTCTGCGTGTCGACGAACAATTAATATCATCTGTTTTAAATGAACTGCATAAAGAAAGAATGGAGTAGCAGTCACGTAGTTTACAATTTGAAACTGTTGTAGGAATTTGATTAGCTAGTTTGTAAAGACATAATAACAAAGATAAATACTTATTTTTCCACTATGCTTTATAATAAGCGTATTATACATTTTTAAAACTACACTTCTTCAATATCATTTTCAGATGTAGGCTATGTGATCACATTTAGTCTTATACAATCATATTTACAAGTGTGTGAATTTAAGCAGGATATTACGGGTCTTAGGAGCATAAAATCAGAAATATGGGGGAACAGAATTCTCCCATTTTCCTGTTTTTTTCGAAGTACTTGATACGTAAGGGTTAATACAATTTCGGCATTGTTCAATAGAAGATTTAAATCAGCTATTCGCAGACATAGTATCATATTTAAAAAATGAAAATAACACAAGCTACCTAAACGTGTCGAAACAGACTACCAATTAAATTGTAGGATTTCCACTAAATGACTTTAAATTCCTACAAATGGTAGTAAATAAAATTTTAAATATCTGTTTCTGTAAACTAAGATTTTTGTGAAAAAGACAATTTCACAACAACAGTATACCCTCTTCACCACCAAGAGGCGAACGGGCAAGAACGCGCGCACACAAACACACACACGTATAGACTGAAACAATTAATGGTTCGTTGTAAATGAGGAAGAAACAATATTTGTGTTATAAATACGTATTTCTATATACATTTGGCTATTAAGTGTAAGGACTTTATAGGTTATACAAAAGGATATTACATACTTACTTCACAGGTAACTGTGTGTCGAAGGATCTAAAATATTCTGACTGAGTCTGCAAGTTGGGAAGTTCACAGTATTGAGACAGATGTTATACTTTTTCGTTCGACCACTATAAAACAATGCTTGTCTTGACCTGTTATAAAAAAAAACATAATTTCTGTTAAAGTGTTAAAGCTAAAAAACGAAAATTAAATAAAATTTTCGTACGTACAGAAACAAAAATTAGCTTCTGCTGTTAGTTGGCGTCTGCTCGATGAACTGTTCAAGGGCTGTGAAGATTTAATACTTTATAATTTGATTTTTCATTTTATTGTTTCTGTTGTTAACTGATGGTTATGGGCTGATGTTTATTATTTGACGTGGCGATCTGCTTCTGTGATAGCGGATGTTGTTTGTAAAACAGCTTTGTAGGTTAAGTGCAGAGTTGACGCTTGATGATTCTGCTCAGCAGAATTCACGGGTAGAGAAAATTAATAATTTTATTTTTATTTGTACTTGCTTATTTTATTTTAGTATCTATTAGTACATATTATTTCCACTTATTAATCAAATATTTTCTTTTGTCTTTATTGAAATTGGGCCGATATGTAATTTTGATTTTTAGTTTTAACGTAGGTTAGGTTTACTTTTTTTTATAAAATCTGACAATCATAGTTTTACAGTGGTTGAAACATCGTATTGCTTAAAACTGAGCGATGGTTAACATCGATGTGGTTCCCAGTAATAGGAAATTATTGATAGGGTACAAACTAAAAGGAATTAAAAGTGATGTTAATTACGCTGGGTCTGTAGCGATAATACTAGAGATTGTTAGTTGAATTATTGCTATAATGAATCTAAAAACTTTTTAGTAGAAATATATTTTATAATATATACAATACTTCTAGTAGAAATATTTTTCATTTTTATTTCAACAGTCACTACATCTAGATAGGGTGTGTAGCCTACTATGTGTGCGATTTGAAAAAAGTTAAATTGGAAATGGAATTGTAGTGTGAACGATATGAGACACCACGCTTAGTAAAAGTCACAGTAGTACACAAGTCGCAGAACTGTTTCCTCAACTTTTATCATTAACTATGTTGCACGCTGTTGTGGCGTATGTAACATTCTATCCCTAATACTAGTCAACATGCTTAGTCTCATAAACATACTGTCCGTTTACATGCGTATAAAAGGTAATTTTAATAGGAAATTTATCGAGAGGTCTTAAAAACACACTTATTTTAGTCTTTAATTTTAGAATTATAGCTTGTATTAATAAATTCAATTTAAATATTAAATGTATTCCATATTTAAGTAATTGCAGGATTGTTATTTAGTGAACGATACTCTGATAAAGTAGAATTACTTTCTCTGAATTAGAACCAGAATCGACCCGTGGACCTACACATCGAGTTTCCTTTCCTTTGAAATTCTTTATGTCCACTAACAGATATCGCGGTGAAGGCTTTCACACTGAAACTATTTTTTGTACTCAATGCTAAGAAGAATCTCTGAAGCTATCACAAAGATTGAAATCACAAATATTAGTTTTAACAATCGCGAAGTGTGAAATATCCAAGCATTTCTGATAAATCATTAAATTTTCTCTTTAAAATAATACGAGATTAATTAAATTAAAAATTTGTTAGTAATCCCTGTCCCAGGTTTAATTTACAGCGTTAGCTCTTATTGGAGCTGTCGCGTTCTGTCTTACACATGTTTCTCCTATACTTCTGTCCTTTTCTGTCGTTCCAATGTTGCCATTCGTACTAAATGTGAAGTACAAATTTTAAAGAGTTTTAAATTTTATTGATGTTCTACATGCTGTGCTGCACATTTCTGTATAAATTACATGTCTGTAACACAATTACTTGTGTTAAATATTTATAAAATATTTTATAAATTTATGTTTACTTGTAGATGTTAGAGCAACGTTTCAATTAACCAGTGACTGTTACCCTATTATTAAATTTATGGAGTTAATTTTAACCACATTTTATTTACAATAAATTTCCTTTGTTATAAGCACATTTTAAAAGCCAAAGCGCAATAAATAAATTTTTTACTGATTTTTTATCTCTATAATTAATTAATGTCGTCCGTGTGTCTATTAAAATTTTCGGTCTGTGAGGAAATTTTTTATTTCTTGAGATAGACATATAGTATAAGCGTAAATGTTGTAGTAAATAGTCTAAAGTTAATTTTAATTCAAATTCTAATATTCAACTTAAGGTGGTTTGGACCATATATACAATTATTTGTAATCATTATAGTGGACGCTTCGGGAGACGCGCGCCAAGTCTTGTCGCCACCTTATTCACGTTAACTCGTCTTGCTTATGGATTGTTTGCGTTAGTAATAAAAACGTTTATACAAATTTCATATCCAGCTCACATATACAAATTTCGTATCCATGGGCTACAGCTATTTTTCTTACCCAAAACGCTGACTAAAAACGTAAGTTTCACAATTTACTAAACAGCTCATTCTGTGTGGTGGAACATCTTTTAGCTTAATCACAAACAAACAATACCTAACGCAAATGTTTACATTTCTCTTTTTCATTAACACCTTCTTTTCATAGTATATATAAATATACTATAACAAAATATTGTCCCTTACAAATTGTTGTTTATTAGTAACTTAGTACAGCAATATGTGGATGTTGCGATATTATGTGTACTAAAGATTTTAATTTGGTTTTTAATGGCGATTCCTATCATTACTTTTATATTTCATATTTTACATTATATTACTAAAGCATTGCGCGCGCGCGTGTACACAGGATGCAACGTAAAAGATGACCTCACTATGCTTATTCGAATTTATGCGTCAGTAGGCCTATAAGAAAAAACGTTCCTGTTAACCTTAGGCCGAAAAAGTCTCACTTTCCTCCGTCTCTCCGCCATTTTGTGTTTTTAAAGAAAACTTTATATCTAAAGAGGCGATAGAAGTTAGGGTGGGACGAAAAATATATTTTTTTTCGATTCGCTATACCGCGGAAAACTTTCCCCTAGGACACATAATTAAAATAAAAATTTAATAAATAAAAAATCGGTTATCTTCCGGTCGCGCATCACTCCGAAAATCATAAAAACGATACATTTTAACAATTTTTCGTACTTAAAAAAAGAAACTTTTTCTATGTAAGTCAAATGGTAGACCTACAGCTATTGTAGTAAATAATAGCAAAGGGAAGATAAATAAATTTAAGAAGCATAGATATTTCAACTTTTATTGGTCGCGCATTGCATCTGAAAAACACATTTTTAACATTAAAATTTCAAATTTTACACTTTGACATAAAATAGTTAATGATAATTGTTACGAGCTATGGCATTATGTCAATAGTCTTTTACTCATTCTTTTTGGTACTACTAGCTATTTTAAACTCCGATTTGTGCGAAAAACGGATGGATTCATGATGCGATTCATGATGGATCGTGAAAGAACCGTCGTTCTGCTGAACCCATCTCTGGTCTTGGCTACAACGAATTTTTGTGACGCTTCTGTCACCACCTTCACACACCGCTCCACTGCTTGTGTATGACATGGAAACTTGTCAAAATGCCATTCAGCTACTGTTCCTGATTTTATTACAGATGAATCTTCACAAAAGATTAAAGCCGTACTATCTACAAAGCGTAGGCTACAAGCCCTTGAAAATGTTGACTATGAACAGAGACGGGAATTTAGTTTACTTTTCTACACAAAATTGCAATTGATCTTAATCTTGCACTTATTTAGTCCCTGATAACTTATATTCACTGATGAAGAAGTCTTACATGAAATGGAATTATTAATGTCCATAATAATCATTACTGGGCAGAAAAATCCCATTACACAAGTGTTTTTAAATTTGTTAGAAGTTATTAATTCTAATTTCGCTAAAAACCAAGCCCTTACTTTCTTATAAACTACTATTAGTGAGTCAACTTTAAAAAGTGGTAATTACTTTAAAAAATTGTTGCTTATACTGAAGGAACCGTAGTCCTAATTATGAAATTAGAAATATTTTTTGATTCATTAACTTCCATTAATGTAAACATATGTGCCAAACTTCATTAAGATATCTCTGTTACCCCTTGATATATAAACTTTTCTTTAAAAAGTGCAAAATGGCGGCTAGACTGAAAATAAAGTTTCCGGACCTGTGTGTATGCGAACTTTTTTCTTGTACTGAGACAAAAAATTCGAATCTGTAGAGTGACGACACCTTTTACGTTACACTCTGGGGTGTATGCGCGCGCGGGCGTGCGTGTGTGTAATCCTGTAGTATATAGTATGAATTTTGTATAGCTTTTAACGTCGCGTATTTTTTTAAGAGTACAATATTTTGCACGTTTACAATTCACAATTATTATTTTAAATAATTGCCTTTCCTGTAATACAAAATGTTTCGTCTTTGCTTAGTTACATGATATTTTATATTGATTGTCTACACCGCTTATTCATTAAATAATATAAACACACTTCCAATTATAGGTAAAGTAAAGCTTTTTTTTTGGTAATTAACGCCATGTTATTTCATACATAGAACTGAGTGATACTGATCACGTAACTATTAACACGTAAGTATTTACATCATAAGTAAAACACTAATAAAACTGTACAATAATGTGTAGTCCTTCAATGATAAAATTCACTCCATGTAGCAGTAAATCGACGTCGCTGTTCGGGAGAAATACGTTTCAAACGCCTTCAATGCGCCGAATACGCATTTCCACACACGAAACCCGGCAACAGTGTAGCCCATATAACCAATGCTGCAAATTAAATGTGGGACGGCCATTAGTATGTAATGGTATTACTAATTCTTAAAATTTAAATCATATGATCTGTGTCAACTGTGATTTACTTTGTTAATCACAATGTGTGATTTACTGAGTTACTTAGGTTAATTCTTATTGGAATTGTCGGCTGTTTATTTTGAGATCAGATGGTTAGGAGAAATGTGAATTGCAGTAAAACATACGTCCACAGGTAGTCGATGGAAATCAGTGTGCGTGTTGAAATGTTTTCATAAGAATGGAGTTTTGGATCAATCAATCAAGTTGATTGTATCAGTCGTGAACGGAATTACACAATCGTTAATATGAAATAAAAAGTACAAATATTCAGAACATTGACGTATGTACGAGCTCACGGGCGATGCGACCCCTGTAAACGCGCGCGTGCTCATACGGATATCAGTTATGAGCGTCTAAACAAGGAACACAATTATTATTAAAAACTGACACAAAATGAGATGAAATAATCTTTTACGTTCTACATGCGTATAGCAAATAGTTTATATAATATGATTACATAAATATTTAGCAATCCAATTAAACTATTTGTATGTAGGCTTAATCGTGTTTATAAAAATAAATACGTAGTTTTTACATATCTGTTTTACCGACAATCCTGTTGTAAAGTAAGACGGACAATGAGTAAGATAATAAAATGAACATTATTTTAACAATGGAAAACATTAAAGTTCAAGATACGCAATAAAATTTAGTGTATCTCTGTCAAAACATGTAAGTAATAATTAGTTTATACATTAAAAACTATGTTTAACTAATGTATATGGTATTCAAAATAGTACTAATCAAAGCAGTCTCTCTGTACGAAAGTTTAAAACTCGTGTTTGGATAATACAAGTGACATTCAGGAAGTAAGTTTTCCTAAGTTATAATTAAGTACAGATAATTTAGATATTAAAAAAATATTTATTTATACAAAATCATGCATTACTTCTCTACATATTCCTAACTCCTGTTTAAGCAGTTGACAAAGCTTGGTACCAATCTTTCAAAGACCACCTCCCAGAAATGGTTCTGTTGAAGTTCCTTCCAGAGGAACTGGACCTCTCAAATAACCTCTATGACATACTTGAGTCTACCCCGAATGTCTTTCTTGAGGTGAGGGAAAAGGTAGAAGTTTGTAGGAGGACAGAAGAATAGGGAGGATGTTCAGAAATTTCCCATTCAAACTTGTCTACCATTTAGAGTTCCGGTTTCTTATGTGCAGCTCGAGTGATAGAATTGCTGTACTTTTCATGATTTTGCTGTACTTTGCTGTACAGGCTGTTTTTAACAATATGCCAGGGGTTTCCAGGTTCATTACAGTAAGCCTACGAGCTTTAGAAGTGTTTGTAGGTGTCTTTTAGCGTTTACGCATCTTTTGGTCTAGTCTATCAACAGATTATTTGATTTCATTATATTTCTAGTCCACCAAAATCGAATGACAGTATGCGACTCACAACCTTTAACGTTAATACCATAGTTATGTAGGTCAAAAGGAACCTGGAAGTAGGTATGTAGTTATGTAGGTACCTGGAAGTAAAAAACTGGCATCCTGAAGTGTAAAGTGTATGTAAAGCGTTACTACAGCAATTCAACAAAACTTCTCTCCTACTATGGAAAGAACAAAATTGCATTTACGTTAATTTTACTTTACTTATATTGTTACGGTTTTTATTATTTTGTTTGTTAGGGTAATATTGTTGTTATATTAATATGTGTTAATATTATATACTCAAAATCAAATTTAATTATTTTTCACACCCGTTAACAGAACGTAAATGTAAGTCTTGACAAATTAAATAATTGTACGTAATTTCGTAGATCTTTTCGACTATTCAGACAAATGTAGACCTATATGGATACTTATAATGCATCATTATGTATGTACATGATAAATCTGTTATATTATTTTACAGTATCGAACTTCTAATAAGTTAGGTATTTACGAGTCACGTACACATTTTGAAAGTTCTGATTCCTAAACAGCTTCCAGTGAAAATAGCATTCTTATTCACAATATTACCCGTTATAATTGGTGACAAGAAGGGAAAACTCAAATACGATTATCCGTTTAGTCTCGAAATTCAAGAGACTATGGACCGAAGTATGAATAAGAGCAGTCATTACTCAGATGTATACGAATAATTTGAAGTGTATATAAATGTAGGAGCTCAATTAGAAGTTTCAGATGAACCTTTGCTTTTCCTCTTATCACTATCTGATTATAGCCTATGTTTGATCCAATACGGTACTTCTGCTTCTTGTTTTTTATGGTTTCCTTGGGACAAGAATTTGTTAGTATATAGTATCGTGTTATAGAAGCTTTTTAGCTCAGAACATAAGTTAACACGATAGGTACCTTTGACAGAAAACAAAATTTAGAAGTATTAATGAACTTCTAGAGAATGTTTTAAAGATTTTAAAAAACCTGCAAATCTTACAAAAGTGTACACACCGTTTGAGAAGTGTGGTCGAAACAAGCTACCAACGTCTATAGTAATCAGCAAGAGGTGCAGACAATAAGTCTACAAGAAATGTGGGGAATTACCCACTGAAGTAGAATGATTAGGATCAGACCTTCGACCACAATGATAATTAACAGAAACAAGGAACGACTTAAAGTACTGTGTATCATCATGCAGATATAAAACGCGAGTGCAAGCCAGCTAATAGGCATTAGACACAAATACACCTGGTGCTGAAGTCAGGTCATGTTGAATTCAGAACATGTATGATAGCCGTGAACTTAAAACTCTGGAACACATGAGTTCAGCATGTGCTATAACGCTTTCATGGGCAAGGAAGCCTGCATCATTGGTATAGCCTACACCTAAAAGACTTCGAAGCAAATTAATCTGAGAGTACAGAGATACTACAGATCAATTATCCTTACAGAGAGTACAGGATCAATTATACTTAGGTAATAGGTCGGATACTATATAGATCACTACGTGGCCGGCAACGTTACATACGACAATAACGTGCAGAATCCACTGTCACAAGTATTTACATAAAAAAGTCTATTTTATTTTAATCATGAGCAAAATTGTTTAATTTTTTATTAATGAAGCAACATACAGTACTGTTAATGTATGAAGACAATAATATTAGTACGAGGTAGTGAGACTGCTGGTTAGATTTACAAACTATACTAATAAGCTAATATTGTACGCAGTAATAGAAAATAGGTTATAGGACTAAATAAGAAAAAAAGAAGCTATGTAGCTTTAATTTTTAGATGGATATTGTAAAGGTTTTATTTATTTTTATCTTCGTTTAGTAACACGAAAAACTATATATAAATAGGAGTTAACTCTACTTGATATTTCTAATTTTGTTTTAGCAGCAACAACACGACTTTTCTTAGTAACTCTGCTAACTTAATATGCAGTAATAAAATGCAGTAGTCGAAATTAATTTATAAAAACGTATAAATATAAGAAAATATTAATATATGTTTAGACTATAACCATTTACATAGTTTTAAATATAGACTATTAGTCTATAAACATGGTTTGTATCAATAAACTAATAACGAAGGTCATCGGCCTATACACATGGTTTGCATCAATAAACTATTAACGTAGATCATTAGCCTATAAACAAGGTTTTGTATCAATAAACTATTAATGTAGACAATTAGCCTATAAACGTGGTTTGTATCAATAAACTGTTAATGAAGGTCACTGGCATATAAACATGGTTTGCATTAATAAAGTATTAATGTAAGCCATTGGCCTATGCCTATCTTCTTTACTCTATATGTATCAGTTTATAATAGGCTATTTTAAAAATCCCTTGAACTATTTGTAAATGTCACTATAAATTCATGCAGTTAGAAATTACAATATAGTAATTCTTACAATATAGTCCCTATTCTTACAGTAATTGTTGAAATTTTTATTGATTAAACTAAGCTGCTTTGTTAATCCGTATTGCGACGATTAAACTACAAAAAATAAATATTTTAATTTACTTGTTCAAACAGATTAGATGTGAATTTATTAGTTAATGCGCCTGCAGGCAAATTAGGTGTTGAGAATATACTAGAAAACTCTGCATTCAATTTTAAGTAAGTATACCTGTTATTGTAGAGTGAAAGTTTGTATTGTGCGGTGGGAGGTCTAGCTACCTGGGCGGGGCCTCAGCCCACACACATGCTTGTTTACTGTGAGAAGTCTACAAAAGTAATGTTCTGGAAGTTTTAAATAAAAGGAAAAATCTGGAAGCTTTTTTCTATATAAACAGAGATGCACTCGACCAGTTAGTTCAGTTTTAAATCTGCTTTTGTAATGTGTATTTCGTGTGTCCGTTTTATGTATACTTGCTACTAAACTGTTCTTCAATAAAGCGTGTGTTTGCTCCTGTACTCAAATTATTAATTATTTTTACCCATACCTCAACAGGTTATGGGCCCAGTGGCATTTTAAAATCGGAGTGCAGTGTGTAATTGGAGTGCAAGTATAAAATATTTGTGCAAAAATGGAACCGAATATAAAAATTGAAAAACTTCGAGACAAAGATAATTGGCATCAATGGCGCTTCGGAGTACGCACATTGATGGAAGAGGATGATGATGTGCTGGATGTCTGCGAAGGAAGATTAGCCGAGCCAGCTGCAGGTTCAGAAGATCGTGACGCGTTGTTGGAAAAGTTCAAGAAGGCGGACAAAATTGCCAGAAAGTTAATTGTTACAACAGTGGAGAGAAAGCCTCTCGAACTTATAATGGGTTGTTCTACTGCCAAGGAGATGTGGGACAAATTGAATACAGCATATGATCTAAAATCTGATGAAAATCTGTCGATGATTCAAAAACAATTTTTTGAGTTTAAGTGGACAGAGAGTGAAAGTGTTACGTATAATATTTCAAAAATAGAACAGTTGGCTAGAAAAATGAAAAATCTCGGGGGAAAAATTGAAAAGACTATGGTGATGACTCGTGTTTTAACATCTTTGCCACAAAAGTTTAATCATTTTCACAGTGCTTGGGATTCGGTATCTGACGATAAGAAGAATCTCGAAAATTTGACTGAGAGCTTGATGGCAGAAGAATTTAGATTACAAGAGCAAAAGGAAGTACACGAAGAGACGACAGCGTTGCTAGCTAATCTGAAAATCGGTCATAAAGAACAGAAGAATGACTCTTATAAATATGAGAAGAATAATTTGAAACAAGAGCAGTGTTATAATTGTGGAAGACAAGGTCATTTAAAAAGGGACTGCTTCAGGTGTTATACGTGCAAAAGAAAAGGTCATAAAAGTAACAATTGCTTCATGAATAAGAATAATGGACAGCGAAGATGGTCGAATAATCAAGAAAGAAGTAACTCGTCTTCTGGACAGAAGAAATCAACATCGAGGATAGCACTAATAGGTGACAAAGGCAGCTGTGGCAATCGGGATGATCTCTGGATTGTGGATTCGGGTGCGACGGATCATATGTCGAAGCATCGAGAATGGTTTTCAACGTTCGAAGAATATACAACACCAGTCAGTGTAAGAATGGGCAACGGTATGACAATGTCTGCATATGGTAAAGGTAATATTGACTTTGAAACTTATAAAAATAGTGAACGAGTAGAAGGTACTATCTATAATGTATTATATGTTCCTGATTCAATGTATAATCTGTTTTCTGTTAAATATGCGGGTAAAAGGGGTATAGATTATGAAATAACACATAATGCTACGAGATGTACTTTAAAGCATGGTAATGAAATTCTTGTAACTGGTTCCGAATATGAGCCTGGTAGTTTGCTAAAATTAGACATTCAAACTTTAATTCCAAAAGAATGTAACGTGGTAGAACAAAAGAGTAGATCGAGCATTTCCAACGGTAATGTTTTACAATTATGGCACGAAAGACTTTGCCATCAAAATGTAAAACATGTGAAGAATTTTTTGAAAAATCTAAATATAAAATTTACGGATGAAAATTTCTTTTGTGAAGGTTGCGCTTATGGCAAAAACCATAGATTGCCTTTTCACAAAAAGATCGATCGTGCCACTAAAACTCGCGAAATAATTTATACTGACGTTTGTGGTCCTATGGAAGTAGAGTCTCTCGGTAGAAAGTTATATTTTGTTTCTTTTAAAGACGATTTTTCAAGTTATAGAGAAATTCATTTTATTCGAGAAAAATCTGAAGTAATAGAAAAACTAAAATCATTTTGTATCGGGGTTGAGAATCAATTTGCAACAAATATTAAAGAAATTCATTTTGATGGTGGTAAAGAATACGATAATAAAGCAGTGATCTCTTTTTTAAATAGTAAAGGTATAAAATATTCGATTAATGTTCCATATACGCCCGAACAAAATTCAATTGCAGAGCGCGATAACCGAATCATTGTAGAGGCTGCTCGATCAGTGTTACATTCAAATTCAAACTTACCTCTATTCTTATGGGCAGAAGCAATGAATACTGCTGTACATGTAATTAATAGAACAGGCCCAACAAAACAAAATAATAAAACTCCTTATGAGTTATGGAATGGAAAAACAGCTACTGTTGATAGATTTAAAATATTTGGAACCATGTGTTATGTACATATATCAAAAGAAAAGCGTAAGAAACTTGATAAAAAATCGATGAGAGGTTATCTGGTCGGATATCATGAGGATTGTAAAGGTTATCGTGTATATGTTCCGGAAGTGCGAGATGTCATTATAAGTAGAGATGTATTTTTTAAACCTGAAGGAGTAAGTTATTAGCTGATTCAATTATTTTGAATTCTTTGAACAATAATAATAAAGAAACTGAAGAAAATGAAATTATAACTCCTAAAAATAATGAACTTTTACTTAAAAATGAATCAAATGAGTTTGAAGAAAGAGAACCTTTACAATCTTCAAATAGCGATAACAATCAAACTGGACGACAATTGCGCGATAGAAGAAAATTAAAACCTACAGAATATTATGGATGTCCGATCACGTTTATTGCTGAAAAGTTACCATCTAATTATAACGAAGCAATTACAAGTAAATAAAAAGATAGTTGGCAAGCAGCAATGCAGGACGAAATGAACTCTTTGTATGAAAATAAGACATGGGTATTAGTGGAAAAGCCAAAAGATAAAAAGGTGATTAACAATCGTTGGGTTTTTGTGAAGAAGCTCAATCCAGATGGTACAGAACGTTATAAAGCGCGGTTGGTTATTAAAGGTTATTCGCAACAGAAAGATAGTCTATAGATTATAAAGAAACTTTTAGTCCGGTTGTTCGCTTTGATACAATAAGATTGATACTTAGTATTTCTGCTCGTGAAAATTTACATATCGGTAAATTTGATATAAAAACGGCTTTTTTATACGGTGACTTAAAGGAAGATATATATATATGAAACAACCTGAAGGTTTTGATGATGGAAGCTCACGCGTATGTAAATTAATGAAAAGTTTATACGGCTTAAAACAAGCACCAAGATGCTGGACTGAGCACTTCACTAATTTTCTTGTAAATTTAGATTTTTGTCAAAGTACGGGTGACCCATGTTTATACATATATAACAATAATAATAATAAGATCTTGTTAGCAATTTATGTTGATGATGGACTTATTGCAGCTTCAAATGAAAGTTTGATTGATAAATTGTTGAATGATTTGAGTAAAAAATTTAAAATTACTAGTACTAAAGAAGTTACTAATTATCTTGGAATGGAAATTTGTAGATTGAATGATGGGTCTGTTTTCATTCATCAAAGTACTTATATTAACAAAATCTTAGAAAAGTTTAATATGTCAGAAGCTAATATTGTATCCACGCCAATTGATTGTAATCATGATGAATATTTATCAAAAACTATTGTAAGTAATGTACCTTATCGTGAAGCTGTCGGCAATTTGATGTTTTTGCAAATTGTAAGTCGTCCGGACATAAGTTTTGCTGTAAATGTTGTATCTAGAGTTTTAGACAAACCAAGTGTAGCTCATTGGTCAATTGTTAAACGAATTTTACGTTATCTAAAAGGTACGATTGATTTTGGATTACTATATTGTAAGGATGGCAACTTTAAAGCTTATAGTGATGCTGATTATGCTAGCGATACAGTTACACGTAAATCAACTTCTGGCGTAGCTTGTATGTATGCAAATGCTGCAATTATTTGGCGAAGTAAGAAGCAACAATCTGTATCATTATCAACAACCGAGTCAGAATTTGTAAGTGCAGCATTAGCAACAACTGAAATAATGTGGTTAAAGAAGTTATTTAATGAATGCGATTGTAAGACTGATAAATATGATTTATATATAGATAATATGAGTGCATTAAAACTTATAAGTAATCCTGAATTCCATCAAGGGACAAAACATATTGATGTGAAATTTAATTATGTACGTGATTGTTTTCAAAATGGAGAAATTGATGTACATTATGTTAAAAGTGATGAACAAGTTGCTGATATACTTACGAAAGCTTTGTCAAAACCAAAATTTGTTTATTTAAGATCTAAACTTGGACTTAAGAGTAAAAATGAATTTTTTAAAAATTAATGTGATTGTGAGAATGTAGAGTTTTAGGGAGGGTGTTGAGAATATACTAGAAAACTCTGCATTCAATTTTAAGTAAGTATACCTGTTATTGTAGAGTGAAAGTTTGTATTGTGCGGTGGGAGGTCTAGCTACCTGGGCGGGGCCTCAGCCCACACACATGCTTGTTTACTGTGAGAAGTCTACAAAAGTAATGTTCTGGAAGTTTTAAATAAAAGGAAAAATCTGGAAGCTTTTTTCTATATAAACAGAGATGCACTCGACCAGTTAGTTCAGTTTTAAATCTGCTTTTGTAATGTGTATTTCGTGTGTCCGTTTTATGTATACTTGCTACTAAACTGTTCTTCAATAAAGCGTGTGTTTGCTCCTGTACTCAAATTATTAATTATTTTTACCCATACCTCAACATTAGGTTTTACTCCGCGTGGTCGTAGCTGAATATATCTCTCGTATACGTTGTTTCTGCAAAGCAGAATTTACACTAGTCCGGGCCTTGAGTTGCGTGAACTAACGCGTTTACTACCTTCATATGTATTACTTTTTTCTATTATCAACAAACTGTAAAACACGCTGTATGCTGCTACCGTTCCCTTTTTGGAAAACGGCCCACTTTATAACAGGAAATCAAACACTATTTTACTATGACTGAATATGTTTAAAAAATATTGTTTTTAGTGTTTAGAACATAGGAATGTTACATCAAACATTATAATAAATTATACTGTACGGTGAAAATTACTTCTCAAATTACTAATGGTTAATAAACATTTAAATAATTATTTGCGATTTAGACTTTCACGAGTCATCGAATGTGTTTTGTAACTCTTTCCGAGACGCACGCGAAACCATGTGCTCACGATTACGTCTTATGAGTTAACAAGGTGTCCTGGCAGATCGCCGCACATGTCGGCTGCAGATTGAAATCAAAGAGATAACGTCCCTATCGCCAGTTAACACTTTATTATGTGTGCTTCATTGGTAATCCGATGGCAGAACTGGTTACAGTAGGTAATATGGTTTACGACAGGACGGTTGTCATCTCCTGGAAAAGCTGGTTTGAGAAATACCTAATAGTAACAGCAGTCGGGACAAACTTACAAATTGTCTTTAAATAAACTATCAAGAGAAACTGAGTCATTTATAAAAAACGTCTTGGTCAGTGAAGCATCATCTTTTCCTGATTATCCATACCTCTTATTAGGCCTACTCTTTAACTACAACTCGAAATCGCAAAATCGCCCCAAAATCGCCCTGTTTGTACCAGTAGTCATAGTAGTAGTAGTAGTAGTAGTAGTAGTAGTAGTAGTAGTGGTGGTGGTGGTGGTAGTAGTAGTAGTAGTAGTAGTACTAGTAGCCTAGTAGTAGTAGTAGTAGTAGTAGTAGTAGTAGTAGTAGTAGTAGTAGTAGTAGTAGTAGTTGTTCTTGTAGTAGTTGTAGTAGTGGTGGTGGTGGTGGTGGTGGTGGTGGTGGTAGTAGTAGTAGTAGTAGTAGTAGTAGTGTGATAGAAAAATTAACCATAGGCCTATTACAATGTCGACTAATTAATTAATTAATAATAATTCTTTTAATACATTTTGTACTATAATTAAGGACAGGCGTATGCCTAATACTTTTTATGTGTGGCATCCAAGGTGTGACAAAATTTGAAATATAAATATGTGTATCTATTTCAAATATATCATGTGACTTCATTCTTCCTACCGAAACATATTTCAAGAACAAGTTACCACCTTCAGATACAAATTAACCTATCGTTTGACACGAACGGAACGCAAGCGTCACGCACTTAACATACCACAAACACAACATACAGTGCTTAAATACGAAGTGACAACAAGAATATTCTGCAGAGACTCCTACAATAGTTTAATAGACCGTGCAGACGTGTTAACAGCCTTGACATATACACTGAGAAATCTTAGAGCACGACAAAACCCCCGTGTCCCGTACGATGCAAATTAATGGTAAACAATAAGGTCATATAATAAGTTATGAAAATAAAATATCTAGACGTTATATTGACATGTGTCGGGGCAAGCGGTGAAATGTTAAGGACCGACATAATTCCTGAAGGTAGGCTTACTCCATTTGGCACAACGACCGGATAACAACGTTAGAACGTGCACAAAGCCAGTAATAAGACCAATAATATCGTATGCAGCAGTGGCGAGCAGTGAAAACAAAAGTAATGACAAAGGTATCCGGAATGAGAGTATTAAGAAGTATATTCCGGATAGACAGTAAAAGGTAGGGAATGAAATTAGGATATTGGAGAAAGATGCAAAGTGGACAACACTGGAAACTGGATAGTAAAGGGAAGAGAAGAAGAATGGACTGAGCGTATTGTGACAGAATGCAGGAGAACAGACGGAATCGTTTGCAGGGACAACGAGGCAAGAAAAGGCTCGGTCGCTCCAAACAAAGATGGAAAGAAAGCTTTCATCGTGGTTAACAGACAAGTTGTATGCTTATATTTGGCGAAGAACAAGGAGGAGGAGGAGGAGGAGGAGGAGGAGGAAACACAATACGAGTTTGAAATAGTATAAGTCTGTGTTTATTCTTTCAACTTAACTGGTTGTTTAGATTGAATAACGTAGTCATAGAATTTATTCCAGTGAACAACTTTGTTTCATACACACATTTTTGTGTAGTATTGTGACGATTTAAATTGTAAATTAAAAAAAAATTAATAATAAAAATATAAAACGGGAAGTTAGTGAAAAACATTAAATCGCACTATTAAACCAAATACCCCTGAACTAACTCATAATAGTAATGAGAATTAATTAAGAAAATCTAACTAAAATAATTAATTAAAACTGTGAAAGTAAAAGTTAAAAATAATACTGTTAACCCTTTATTAAATTTATCATGCTATGACCTGTGTATTCCGGATCCAACGTGCATACCGACCCGGCATTAAATAAGAAATACCTGTAAACCATAATGTAAATAATTAATAATTTAAAGTCGCAAGTAGTAGTTGTAATAATTCCTGTATACAAGATAAGTCTCGATAGTTTATTTTGTCAAACTGTAAGACTGTATTACTAATGAAGAGTTGGAAATATATTATGGCGGAGTATTCACTCCGCGTCGTTGCAACTTTCCTGTTGTAACAATGCAGGACTTATGATGCGGCTTTCAAACTGTAAACAGCTCCAAGCGAGGGCTCTTCACAAAATTTTTATTTTTAATTTTTAATTGAGTGTTAGCTTCCACTAAAAGCGTGGAGAGGTAGTTATAAATAACTAATATGTAGTGAGTAATTTTGTTCAACAAAGATGTGAAAAAGGAAAACTAGTGTATAAGGTGACACCTCCTGTTAATTAAAACTAACGATCAAATATGGTTCAAGTAAAGTAATTCCAACATAATGTGAAAAGAAGATGTAAACTCCAATACTACGGTACCATTAAATATGTGATGTGCATAACTGTGAATAGTGACGACTAAGACCCAAACAACATTTACCATTACCGCCGAGGATCAGGACGACTTCACGCTACATAACATCCATCTCCTCATTAATTCACTCCGAGGACATCCACTGGAAACACTACCCCGATGACTACCTACGACTAAGAGAGTACAGAAGATTCACGCCCCAGGACATGGACAGATAACACTTATCTAAGAGGTGACGCGGAAGCTCGTCTTCCGTGAATTATGTATATTTAAAATATAAGTATTTATAAATGCCAAAGACTTTTAAAAGACAATCTCTAAGCATTAAGTTTTAGAATGATGTAACCAGTAATTTCTGAAATCATACGTTGTAACATTACTCTTGAGATATAACTTTGAATCGCTTAACTAAATAAAACCATTCTTCAAATGGTATTTAAGTAACAATGTAACCGTCTAAACAAGTAAAGTAAATTTGAAACTTCATAACTAGATTAAAAGAGACTCGGATCCGAGGTAAAATACATGGTCTGTGTGATCATTTGTTTTGATAGAAAACCCCTTTACAATTTCTGTATGAGTAAAGTTTTATTTGTAATGTGTTACATATGTTAATAAAGAGATGTCATCTTGTTACATACTAAAGTGAGTGCATAAATCAGCTAAATTCCCTGCCCTTGTTTCCTGTAATTAGAGTAATTATAATTATTCTTAGTGTTGTGTTTGATTTTTTTCAGTTTGTTACAACGTAGGCAGCCTGTATAATTTGCTAGAGTCAATTATCACGGGTTCCCTGGATTATAACGTAGCCGACACGTTATAGTATCACTATTGCTCATTACACCAGTTCAAAGTTTCCGGTCTACGTTACTGTTGCAGTGCACACACGTCTCTGTTCGTGCCTCATTTCTATAGTTTTCATTTCTTCATGAACTGTAAACCATTTCAAGATCTTTATGGATATTATCATTACCGATATTCTACCGGACATGCGATACTTTGAATTGACATATAATGATGAATGATAGACCGTGTCAATATTCACAATTTTAATAGTCCTATAGGCCTATAGTAAGTACAAAACATCACGAGGCTCACACAGTGGGTCAACTGTTATATTAGAATAAATTAACTTTTAATTTTCAACTACAAAAAATTAATTTGTTTTCGCAGACACTAGTAGACACGTCCGTCAACACGTGCAAAGGTCAACGTTACTCGTTGGGTGGCTGGTCGCGCAACATGAACGCACCGACAGACGTGTTAATAGTCTAACTGCGCGACACGACAACTACACAAAAGCGTTATTAATTTATTTGGCGATTTAAATCGAATCGAAGAAATTAATCAGTGGCAAGTTGTACGGTTGACAGACTGGGCTGGGCAGCGAGCGGGGCAGCAGGTGTCTCTCGGGCCTTCAGCTGGAGGCTTGCGCCGACGCGCTGCGTTGATTTACGTCGGTTTTATTACATTATAAAAGCGCCTAAAGAGCTCTCGATTAGGCACGTGGACACTTGATGGACGTTACTGATAATTATTGGTGTCCACGAGCGGTACGGTAAGCAAGCTTTCTTGCTACACTTCTAATTAATACAACGAGTTGACAGGTCCGGTCTGTCTATACATCTGCTGGCCTATCAGCTGGCCATAATTAAGAAATAATTAGTTTTTACCGAGACTAAGTGCTTTGTTTTGAAGACGAAAAGAGTATTTTTAATAATATTATCATTATTATTCAACAAGTAGTCGTTGGTACTTAATGTTCGGAAGCGGAATAGTTTGAATTGTTTGAAAGTTTTATGTGGTGAGTAATTAAAGCACCCAACTTTGTAGGCGTTCCGTTTGAGTGCGTCTTGAGTATCGTCGACAACGACTTCGTTTGCATACGCGACCGCGCTCACACACACACACACACACACACACACACACTTTGACTATAACTAACCAAAACACATATAAAACTGGCAACACAAAATGACAGAATGTGACATATTTGTCAGTTTGACATAAGAACCAAATTTTTTAAACCGGATAATAATGTATTTAGTTCTGACAGCCAGTAACGCGGCGTTATCATAACCCAGAGCTAATTCTTCGCACTTCGACCAAGCTTGTTTGATTTATAACAGTATAGTTCTAATTATTAAAAGTTTATTATTTTTGTTTAGATAACTTTAAATTTATTAATAAAAAAGATTGAACATAAATGCGTATAGTTCCAATTTTATTTTCCAAAAGGAAACTTAAAAATAAAATACATACTTATTTTGTCGCTAGAATACGGCCATCCAAATTGCACTCTGGCCAAAGAAACATATTCTGTTCACGGCTGTATTTTCCTTTGACAATAAACCATTTTCTGTACCTACAATTCGATGGAGTAAATTTACAAAATATAACAGTGCTTCAATGAGTCCTTGTCTTGCTCAGAAGAGTTTTTCTGGGAATGGCTGATCAATTCATCTTTAACTGTAATATTCGGTTACACAGTATTGACAGTAGGCCTACTACGAAAGTTTACATGCTAATGAATTAAAATAATTGAATCTTTGTCAGTAAAAGTGATTATAAGTTTCGTTTATCCTTTTGTAAAAGTTGGTATACTTGTACGATAAAATAAATGTCGAGTGGAATACTGAATCTCAGTTGGGCCACATAGGATGCCTCACCTGAACATGGGCGCAACGTTTGTTGCTAAGAAAAAAAACGCCATGTTACATCGAATACCAAAGTTGTAAGTGACAGGAATGTGTTTTCTGTACACGCCTGTATACAGTAAAGTCTATGCTTCGAGCTGTCTCTTGAGATAAAAACGTCTCTCTTCGAATATATGTTTATGACGAATAATTATTCTGTATTCAGATACAAGCAGAAGGCAACATTACTGTTACCAGTTACAGTCTCGTTGTTGCCGCTTGTAAGAATGTGAGTTCATACGGGTTTGGATACGGGAGCCAGTTATAGAGTACCTGAAGAGATGACACAACCCATCAACAGCTACCAAGACGCATGAGGTAACATGTCGCTGATAAAGATTACTTCGGCAGGGCCGTACCTAGACTATTGGGGGTCCTAGGGCTGAAAATTTATCTGGGCCCCCTTCCATTTTTGTATTTACATGCGTGCAGAACTACTTAAACTACAGATTTACCTTTACGCGAATATTGTCTCTTACATGTAGACTATAGTTTTACGTAGGCCTACTTAAAAATGGACATAAATTCGATTTAAAAACGTATGAATTGTAGACAGACGTAATGAAACAAAATCGAATAATTTTTCTGTTCAAAATTTATTCATATATACATATTTTACTTAATTGACATATTCAGCAAGTTAGTTTAGTTATTCAACAAGGTAAAATTTACTTTCAGGAATGATTGTTAAGTTTTCTAGACTTAACATTTTCAAAGATGTCAATAATTCTATTAAAGTCAATATTTTGCGCTGTGTCGTTCTCGATAGACAAAAGAGCCAAACTACTAAGTCGTTGTTGGGCCATGGTGTTGTGACGATTTAAATTGTGACAATTATAAAAAAAAAATAAAAAAATTTTAAGTGGCGAACAATTAACCATTTAAATCTCACATGATACTAATAAAAACATGTAGGTACTAAATGTGAATGTAAGAAGTAATTAATCAGGGCAAAGTATCCGTAAAGAAAAGGCATATTGTAAATAATTATTATGTTCGTATTTAACCCTTTGCTTGCTATCAAGCGCCTACCTGTTGATACCGGAATCGACATGTTTTCCGAGTCTACTGTAATTAAAAATAATATAGTAAACTAATATTAATAATTAAAGTATCTGTAGACACAGAGAGTAACTAAAACAATTAATTTAAATGATGTATTTTTATCTAGCGATAGTTTGTATAAATAAAAAAAGTCTATTCAAAGAGAAACAGGAACTATATATGCTCGCGGAATAAACACCCCACTCTCTCTCGTCATGTACGAGGGTAGCGGACGAAAAATCGCTCTCTTGCGATGACGACGCCCAGCTGTGCAGACGCACGAGCAAAATGCTCTGTTCAAAAGTTATACAATTTGTTGTGAGTGTGGATTAATTAATTATTATTTTGTATTTTACTAACCGTTACAAAAAGTGTAACATGTAACGTTAACAAAAAGAAAATTCCAAAAACTTTGTAACAAGAAGAAAGATGTAACTACAAACGACGAGTGTTAATAAAGAAAAAACGATGACTGCAATCTTCACCGATGGACGAATCTTTTCAACATCTGACCTGTGGTCATGGACCATCTAAATGAGAACTCTAGTATACCCTACCGATGATGCAGTTCGAGACATCTGAGAATCAACGAGTATCTGTGTAGAAGACTCTACCTATCCTGCAGACGTATTAAGCCATGAACAACAGAGACCAGACCAAGACGAGGACGACGTTTTAGGACTCCCAAGACGGAACCACATGGAGGCGATTACTACATTCAAAAATAGAGGTGACTCGATAGCACGTCTATCGAGGAATAATGATAATATTTTTTGTAACACAATACTCTATTTAAGAGACTTACAGAGACGATTGATTTGATAAGATTATAAAAACTTAAATTTGAGAATTTAATTGTAACTATTCAATATCATTCAATTGTAACAATTTAGATATTAACGTAACGTAGTGTTATTAATACCATTCTTCTAATGGAAGATATATGAAGCAAAAAGGTAAAAGTCTTGCAAGATAAAAATTTTGAATTAAATATAATTAAAAGATTAGAGACTAAATACCAATGGTTACCCGGATCCGGGAGTATAGCTAGATAAATTTGTTGTGATCCCATATTCTAAATAAAGCATTTCACTTAATTTTACTAATTTAATTAATAACGTCATCGGATCTGTTCTTTGGAGTAAATGTTATATTTCAAATGTTTAATAAAGCAAGTCTTCTTGTTACACACATATACTGAGTATATAAATCAACAGTTTCACCTTCCCTGATTCCTTGTATGTCTTACTGTGTGTTGTTCTGATTTAAATTTCAGCTCGTCTCTAATAAGGCAGCCTGAAATAATTGGCAGAACCAATTATTTTGGGTTCCCTCCGTTATAACTCTAAAGAAGAGGTTATAGTGTTTCGTAGAAAATTCTTTATTACTTTTAGTTTCCATACTTTGGGTTATTCTTTAGGTTCAGTTACAGAAGACTAAAACACAATGTCTCAGCTGCAGCTGCAAATAAATTCCTGTCACCAGGTGGATATAATTATTTTTAATTAACTATCTGTTGATATTGATTGCTATTTCAATTGCTTTCATTTCACTTTCATAGAGGTTTCTACAAAATGCACAATTGTTGTCACTAAGATCACATCTCTGCTGCACTTCGCTTTCTAAAAATCTTTTTAAGTCGAAGACATCAATAACTGCCATAGTGTCACTTTTCTATTAATGTTGAATTTCTCTATTGTCAACGTATTTTATAATAAAGTGCGATTAAAAAAATAAACAAAATTCTATGTTCAATTTCGCACAAATAAATGATGAGTATGCACAATGTTTAGTGTTTTCTAAGTTAACAGGTTTTTATTAAAAAAAAGTGCGCACTTATATATTCCAATAACAAGTGTCTGTTGAATTCACCTATCGTCACTGTAATGTTTGTTTTTTGTTTTACAAACAAGTGGGCGTTTTAAGAATTCTTTTACAAGTGTTATAAGGAGTTATAGGTAATCCACTTTGTATCGTGTTATTTTATAAAGTCCCAAATAATTTTAAACTGACAATTTGTATAGTTCTGTAAGATAGTTTAAAACAAGGATTGTTCAATAGACACACGTATAGAGCTGTAAAGCATTTTTCATTCAACGATTTTAAAAGAAGTCTCCAATAACATTAAGACATGAGTTCCACTGTTGCGCTAACCTGTAGATTCCCTGCTAGTAAAATTCTTACGGCTGTTTGTGGAACCATTCGGTTACAGCAAACTCTACCTCAGCGTCCGATTTGACCCACCGTCCTTTTAGTGATTCCTTAAAAAAATTTAAGATAAGATTTTTGCCTACCCATTCATTAACTACTAGCTTCGCCAGCAAGCAAATTGATGTCCATTTTTTCGGCTTGCACGCGTTATGTTGGTGTGGGTTTCGGCACTTTCCATTTAAAAGCGTGCAAACGTAAGAAAATAAACATGAGTGAGGCCAGAAATAACGTGAATTGTGTGTGTGTGTGTGTGTTTGTGTCTTACCTGCCTTTTTATTGCCGTATTAAATGAAAAATATTATATTACATTAAAATGAAAAAATTATAATTTTATTGCCTGGCAACAAAATTATTTTATTTTTAACAATTACCATTGTTTGAAAAAGTTTAAATAAATTTTCAAATACTTTACTCTTGTTAAAACGTAAAAGGTTGCAGGTAAACTACCCCTTCCCCTTAACCGATCTTCACCAAAATCAAAAGGCCTTGAGTCCTCTACAATTCAGTGACGTATGCAAAAAATCGGTATGGAGAACCATACATGACTTCCATATTCTAAGATTTATATTTAAAATCATTTTCGAAATGAAATATTACCATAGAAACTACTTCTTTCTACTTACTGCTTCAGCCTTAACCACAGTACTGTGGTGCTGGACACTTTTCGGCTTGCATTTGTTATGTTGGTATGGGTTCGGCACTTTCCATTTAAAAACCGTGCAAATGTAAGAAAATAAACATGAATGAGGCCAGAAATAACGCGAATTGTGTGTGTGTGTGTGTGCGCGCACGTGCGTGTGTGTGTGTGTGTCTTCCCTGCCTTTTCATTGCGGTAGTCATAATAATAAAATGGAAACGTAAACAGTACATAACTGAGAAAAAAATAAATAAATGAAAAAATTATAATTTTATTGCCTGGCAACAAAATTATTTTATTTTTAACAATTACCATTGTTTCAAAAAGTTTAAATAAATTTTTAAGTACTTTACTCTTGTTAAAACGTAAAAGGTTGCAGGTAAACTACCCCTTCCCCTTAACCGATCTTCACCAAAATCGAAAGTCCTTGAGACCTCTACAATGCAGGGACGTATGCAAAATATTATTTGATTCTGTTTGAATTTGCGGCTGTTATCGTTTGCCATAGAAAATACGCTTGATAAAAAATGTTGCAGGTAAACTACCCCTTTCCCTCAACCGATCTTCACCAAAAACAATAGGTCTTGAGTACTCTACAAATCAGGGCTGTATGCAGAAAATTATTTGATTCTGTTTGAATTTGCGGCTGTTATCGTTTGCCATAGAAAATACCCTTGTTAAAAAAACGTTGTAGGTAAACTACCCCTTTCCCTTAACCGATCTTCACCAAAAACAAAAGGTATTGAGAACTCTACAATTTAGGGCTGTATGCAAATAATCTTTTGATTCTGTTTGAATTTGCGGCTGTTATCGTTTGCCATAGGAAATACCCTTGTTAAAACATAAAACGTTACAGGTAAACTACCCCTTTCCCTTAACCGATCTTCACCAAAAACAATAGGTCTTGAGAACTCTACAATTCAGGGCTGTATGCGAAACATTATTTGATTCTGTTTGAATTTGCGGCTGTTATCGTTTGCCAAAAAAAAAAAAAATTTCCCTTGATAAAAAAAAACCGTTGCAGGTAAACTACCCCTTTCCCTCAACCGATCTTCACCAAAAACAATAGGTCGTGAGTACTCTACAAATCAGGGCTGTATGCAAAAAATTATTTGATTCTGTTTGAATTTGCGGCAGTTATCGTTTGCCATAGAAAAAAAATCTACAGACAGACAGACACACACAGACACTTTTCGGAAAACGACTTTTTTTCATGTTTTGAGTGTAGTAGAATCAGAATCTGCAATAATCTCGAACACGATTTTTTTTGCCATCACCATACTTCCATTCCTTAAGGAATATGGAAGTAAAATATCGGTATGGAGAACCATACATGACTTCCATATTCTAAGATTTATTTTTAAAATCATTTTCGAAATGAAATATTACCATAGAAACTACTTCTTTCTACTTACTGCTTCAGCCTTAACCACAGTACTGTGGTCACTAACATATACCACCTCACGTTATCGCACTCGATTTTCACTGATGACGGAAGTCAATGGCATTGCCGAAACGTCTGGTTTTGTAGAAAACATTGGACTACGGCCAAATATCCCGGGAAGGAATTTTAACAAAAACTACTTCTTTGTTGCCGATAACGTTGTACACATATATATAAAAAATATGCATAAAATTAATGGCTTGTATAAGTTAATGATTGATCTCCATTAAGTAGTGCTCAAGTTTCCAAAGTTTTAATATTATGATGTCCGTAATTAAAACATCAGAGCACGTTTAGTGTGTATAAGGGTTCACCGTTGACAAAAATTTTCAACATTTCCTATTGAGCGTTGCTTAGAATAAATCTGCGAATCTACAGTGTACGTTTCACAGAACAAACACGCGGAAAAGAAGGAGCGCTCCGAAGTCACTCATGGACCCTCAGCATCTTGCAGAGGGTTCATTCCCTAAAGACGAAAAGTCTGTCTATGAATCGTTCCTCTGCAAACACGTGCAGTTACACTGCCCAGCGATCCACAGGAAGCAAATCGCTATCCACGCTGGACACTTTTTCGGCTTGCATGCGTTATGTTGGTATGGGTTCGGCACTTTCCATTTAAAAACCGTGCAGATGTAAGAAAATAAACATGAATGAGGCCAGAAATAACGCGAATTGTGTGTGTGTGTGTGTGTGTGTGTGTGTGTGTGTGTGTGTGTGTGTGTGTGTGTCTTCCCTGCCTTTTTATTGCGGTAGTGATAATAATAAAATGGAAACGTAAACAGTACATAACTGAGATATGCTTGCCTGCCACGCACGATATATTTTCTCTTATACATGACTAGCAGAATACCCGTGCTTCGCTACGGAGTTACACGTTGTACGTAATGAAAATGTTAGTTTAATTAATAAAGTTTAATTAAAGTAGGCTTCTTAAAAATAAATAGCTGTTGCCCACAACTTCGTTCGCGTGGTCTTCAATTTAATGCGATAATATATTTAGAACAGAATCTATTCTATTGGGTTGCCATAGTAACCAGATCTAATAGTTTCTTAAGACCGCAAAGGACCCCCCAGAGGATCGTATCGAAAAAACACTTGTCCTATGTTGTTCTCCCTTTGCGTAAAATATTTGTGCCAAGTTTGGTTGAAATCGGTCCAGTGGTTTAGGAGGCGATGTGGAAGACCCCAAAGAACCCCCAAAAGGACCCCATCGAAAAAACACCTATCCTATGTTGGTTCTCCCGTTGCGTAAAATATTTGTTCCAAGTTTGGTTGAAATCGGTACAGTGGTTTAGGAGGAGATGTGGAAGAAACCTTCGCGGACGTCCGCACAACAACTCACCGAAGTTTCATCGCAATCGGATGAATGGTATAGGAACGCATACGGGACAAACAAAGAAACATTCATTTTTATATATAAGATGTAAACTATACCACTTACTTGACATAAACCGTGATAGCTAAGCTAATGTACAACATATATGTATTAATTATACACATAAATGTTCCTCGATATACACTCTATCTATTGGCGAAAACTTGAATAAAATCCGTTCAGTACTTCCTGAGATTAGCGATTTCAAACACAGAGAGAAAACGGACCGACTTTACTTTATACTATGTACAGATTTACATTAAAATGAAAAAATTATAATTTTATTGCATGGCAACAAAATTATTTTATTTTTAACAATTACCATTGTTTCAAAAAGTTTAAATAAAATTTTCAAGTACTTTACTCTTGTTAAAACGTAAAAGGTTGCAGGTAAACTACCCCTTCCCCTTAACCGATCTTCACCAAAATCAAAAGGCCTTGAGACCTCTACAATTCAGTGACGTATGCAAAAAATTATTTAATTCTGTTTGAATTTGTGGCTGTTATCGTTTGCCATAGAAAATACGCTTGATAAAAAATGTTGCCGGTAAACTACCCCTTCCCCTTAACCGATCTTCACCAAAAAGAATAGGTCTTGAGTACTCTACAAATCAGGGCTGTATGCAAAACATTATTTGATTCTGTTTGAATTTGCGGCTGTTATCGTTTGCCATAGAAAATACCCTTGTTAAAAAAACGTTGCTGGTAAACTACCCCTTTCCCTTAACCGATCTTATCCAAAAACAATAGGTCTTGAGAACTCTACAATTTAGGGCTGTATGCAAATAATCTTTTGATTCTGTTTGAATTTGCGTCTGTTATCGTTTGCCATAAGAAATACCCTTGTTAAAACATAAAACGTTACAGGTAAACTACCCCTTTCCCTTAACCGATCTTCACCAAAAACAACAGGTCTTGAGAACTCTACAATTCAGGGCTGTATACGAAACATTATTTAATTCTGTTTTGAATTTGCGGCTGTTATCGTTTGCCAAAAAAAAAATTTCCCTTGATAAAAAAAACCGTTGCAGGTAAACTACCCCTTTCCCTCAACCGATCTTCACCAAAAACAATAGGTCGTGAGTACTCTGCAAATAAGGGCTGTATACAAAAAATTATTTGATTCTGTTTGAATTTGCGGCAGTTATCGTTTGCCATAGAAAAAAAATCTACAGATAGACAGACAGACACACAGACACACACACAGACACTTTTCGGAAAACCACTTTTTTCATGTTTTGAGTGTAGTACAATCAGAATCTGCAATAATCTCGAACACGATTTTTTTTGCCATCACCATACTTCCATTCCTTAAGGAATATGGAAGTAAAATTACTTGATTCTGTTTGAATTTGCGGCTGTTATCGTTTGCCATAGAAAATACGCTTGATAAAAAAACGTTGCTGGTAAACTACCCCTTCCCCTTAACCGATCTTCACCAAAAAGAATAGGTCTTGAGTACTCTACAAATCAGGGCTGTATGCAAAACATTATTTGATTCTGTTTGAATTTGCGGCTTTTATCGTTTGCCATAGAAAATACCCTTGTTAAAAAAACGTTGCAGGTAAACTACCCCTTTCCCTCAACCGATCTTCACCAAAAACAATAGGTCTTGAGAACTCTACAATTTAGGGCTGTATGCAAATAATCTTTTGATTCTGTTTGAATTTGCGGCTGTTATCGTTTGCCATAGGAAATACCCTTGTTAAAACATAAAACGTTACAGGTAAACTACCCCTTTCCCTTAACCGATCTTCACCAAAAACAACAGGTCTTGAGAACTCTACAATTCAGGGCTGTATACGAAACATTATTTAATTCTGTTTTGAATTTGCGGCTGTTATCGTTTGCCAAAAAAAAAATTTCCCTTGATAAAAAAAAACCGTTGCAGGTAAACTACCCCTTTCCCTCAACCGATCTTCACCAAAAACAATAGGTCGTGAGTACTCTGCAAATAAGGGCTGTATACAAAAAATTATTTGATTCTGTTTGAATTTGCGGCAGTTATCGTTTGCCATAGAAAAAAAATCTACAGATAGACAGACAGACACACAGACACACACACAGACACTTTTCGGAAAACCACTTTTTTCATGTTTTGAGTGTAGTACAATCAGAATCTGCAATAATCTCGAACACGATTTTTTTTGCCATCACCATACTTCCATTCCTTAAGGAATATGGAAGTAAAATTACTTGATTCTGTTTGAATTTGCGGCTGTTATCGTTTGCCATAGAAAATACGCTTGATAAAAAAACGTTGCTGGTAAACTACCCCTTCCCCTTAACCGATCTTCACCAAAAAGAATAGGTCTTGAGTACTCTACAAATCAGGGCTGTATGCAAAACATTATTTGATTCTGTTTGAATTTGCGGCTTTTATCGTTTGCCATAGAAAATACCCTTGTTAAAAAAACGTTGCAGGTAAACTACCCCTTTCCCTCAACCGATCTTCACCAAAAACAATAGGTCTTGAGAACTCTACAATTTAGGGCTGTATGCAAATAATCTTTTGATTCTGTTTGAATTTGCGGCTGTTATCGTTTGCCATAGGAAATACCCTTGTTAAAACATAAAACGTTACAGGTAAACTACCCCTTTCCCTTAACCGATCTTCACCAAAAACAACAGGTCTTGAGAACTCTACAATTCAGGGCTGTATACGAAACATTATTTAATTCTGTTTTGAATTTGCGGCTGTTATCGTTTGCCAAAAAAAAAATTTCCCTTGATAAAAAAAAACCGTTGCAGGTAAACTACCCCTTTCCCTCAACCGATCTTCACCAAAAACAATAGGTCGTGAGTACTCTACAAATCAGGGCTGTATGCAAAAAATTATTTGATTCTGTTTGAATTTGCGGCAGTTATCGTTTGCCATAGAAGAAAAATCTACAGACACACAGACACACAGACAGACACACACACAGACGCTTTTCGGAAAACGACTTTTTTTCATGTTTTGAGTGTAGTACAATCAGAATCTGCAATAATCTCGAACACGATTTTTTTTGCCATCACCATACTTCCATTCCTTAAGGAATATGGAAGTAAAAATAATATTACATATTTCATTCTTGCAATTGTCGATTACAATAAATTGTTCGTTTCTACGCAACTGATAGAAATTAAATGAAATTATTTAGTTAATTCAAACCAGGAAGCTGGGTGTATCGGTGTCTCGGCAGATAAATTCATCTCGTGACTCATTTAACACTGTGAAATACTCTAGCAAGTGTGGTATTTTTACTATTTTGGTTGTCACCATTAAGACACGGGGATCACACTCACACACACCCGTTTGGCGGACACATCCTGGCGTGCAGTTTGCGTGTTGAGGGCTATGCAAGCGCACGCCTTGCATTGACTCAACACGCATTCTGGCGCGCTCACGCATGTGACGCCCTCGCGTACAGACTCACACCGCACCGTTTGAGCCGACACATATCTTACGATACAGTCTGCGTTTTGGGGTTCAGTGCAAGTGTGCGCGGCTTGCATTGACTCCACCACGCACTCTGGTACGCGTACGCATGTGCGCTCGCAGTGTACACACATGCTTTGTCGTTTTAATAAGTGGCAATCACAGTAGTAACATTTTACAACTGGAATATTTTTGCAATGGGCAAATACAGCCAGAGATAAATTTATTGTAGAGACACATATAAAACACATTATATGTTCTGGACTACCATTCGACTAAATAAATATGTATCTGGTGGACGAGCACGGACAACATGTAGAACTTTTAATAAATATGTTAACAGAAACTAAAAGTTTTAGTCATTTGTTAATTCGTTTAATATGGTGCTATTATAAATAAATAGAATGTACTGTTATTGGTATTTCCAGAAGGTTGAATATAAATCAAAGTTGTCTTATTTATAGAAAAAAATTAAACTTTTGGTGGTTACGTTCTCCCCTAGTACCAGCACTACATATTCGATATTTCGCCTATGAGATAATCAGTATCAATATGTACGGTACTGAATATCGCTAACGTTTGGTAAGTCGAAACGTGTTAAAGAATTGTCATGTCTGACCTATTTGTTTTTAATATTAATAGTTTTTTATTGTCATTTAATTACTATTTGAAGTGTTTCTAACAATATTATACGTTATATACCTGTATTACTTGTGGCAAAACATGGTGTTAGGTTAATACGTAAACTGAAACAAACACACTAAAACAAATACATTTAAAAACCCTTTTTTTAATAAAAAAAAGAAACTAAGTAAGGCGAATTGCTATACTAGACTCCCACTGGGTACGTTAAACTTTCCACTACTTTTTCTTTATTTTGCTGTAATCAAGTTTTTCCTTGGTACTTACCCAATAACCGTAAACCTACACTCATTTTCGATATTTCGATTATAATGCGATTATTGGCATCGATATGTAGTGAACATCGCATTATAATTTTGTTAGAATTATAGAAATTGTGAAAATATATTTGTGTATATTATAATATAGTTTTACGATTGCAGGATACAATCGTTTTTCACTGCCATATTTTTACAAAAAATGTTTCTAGCAATAATATAGCTCTGATGTGTGCCTGTGACACCCAGGAATTTTTTTATATGATGTTGAAATCTTAGGACCAAGGTGCACAATTTTGGTTTTCCTCATTACTTTCTCTACAAGCAGGGCTTTCTTCTGAGACACGCAACTTATAGAGAGTCAGGATCGCACAAACAAATAAAAATGCTTGCTTTACAGAATTTCATGTTCGTTCCACCTATAATGCCAAAAGCGGCCTTCATACATATCTTCACTAGTCCAATCTTTATAAGAATCATGAGTAAAAATCATGTAAGTACAGACTTACTAATTTACATATGCTTGCTCAATAATTTTAATTACTTAATCAGTAGATATTGACTTTATTGAGATAATGATACAATTATAATAAAAAAAAATAATAGTTAAAATTATCGGACATGAAGTCGCGCAGGTTGTAGATACTTTCTTAATGCTAAGCGGAAATACGTGTTGTTTTCATTTGCGATGTTAGATAATACAATTTTTTTTTTGTTTTTAGCTTACTGTTTAAAGAAATAAAAGCTATGGCTAGGAAATATATGATGTTTAATGCGTCTACACAATGCTTGAAAGTGAAAAATATTAAAATCAAAGAACTAAACGTATTTTTAACAAAAACAACAGAACATGTAAAATGAAAAATACAATCGTTTTTTAATTGTAAGAATAAAACAAGAAACCAATGTATTAACAAATGAAAACAAGATCTGTTATTCGTTAGATGGTTAATATTCTTTTGTGTTATTCAGTAAAATCTCTGCAAACTTCACTGGAAGTAAATTTTGTGCGGAACACAAAAAAATTGTATAACATCCCGCCTTACTTCGAGTTGGTTGCTTTTTCTGTGATGTACACAAAAACCGAATATTATTGAAAAAACGAATTCTGACACAGAAAAGTGAGACACTTATAGTAACAGGTAAGGGTACTATAACAGGTACTTCGAGTTGTTTCATGTGGATTTTTTAAAAAGCGAGAATTATTTTATAGGCATATTGGTTTCCATGTGTAATTTTAGTTTGCATATTAACCTAATAACGCTAACTTTTGGCGTCACAGACACACATCGGAATTATATTATTGATAGAAACATTTATCATAAAAATATGACAGTGAAACGTGACTGCAATCGTCAACAAACTATTTTATAACATACGGAAATAAATTTTCAGGATTTCTATTCTCTAACTAAAATTATATGTGATATTCACTACATATCGATGACCATAACCGCATAATCAAAATATCGAAAATAGTACGAGTACGGTTATTGGGAAAGAAACTGATTTTGATTTCGACACGACTAAACAGAACACATGGACGTTTTGTAAGACGAAACAAGCATTAGACACAACATAGGGACAGCACAAAGATTTCACTGAGTTATAGGCCTACGTGTACGTCTGGTATGGCTAGCTTAAACATGTGTTATGTCTGGTCTAGCTTGCTTTTCACCATGTAAAAGGTATCGTTTTTAATGAATGAATATTTGTCTTTTGGATCTAGGGGCCCCGCGGCAGTGTCCCGGCTGCCCCAGCCTAGCTACGGCCCTGTACGTTGGAAATGTGAATTTTTGCTAAACAGGGATAGAACACGCATCACTAACAAAAAAGATTGAATAGAATTTTACAGACGTTTTAATAAAGGCTTTAACCATTTTCTTAAGGCTTGGTCTAATTATGTAATTGAATATGAAACTTAATATTGTAACATGACATTTGGAACAACTAATATCGTACCTGATTTAATGAAGACTTTGGTCAAGAAGCAAACAAGAAGAACAATATCTTACAAGATGATAGTGAAGAGGAACGACTAACCATTTTAGACTGACTAGTAAGACAACTGACCGTACCCAAATTAATGATTTAGGCTAAGTGATGCAAAATACCTTCAACCCCAATTATGACATGAACTTTCAGTAATGACCAAATAAAGAATTATAAAGACAGACGGCTTATGAACCAGTACTATAAAGAAACAAATGGTTTCATTTAATGTATCATAATATCTAGATAATCAAAATACAAATTCAGGGATAATAGGCCCAAACATGTAACATTATGTAAAAGAAATATTGGTAAATAATTAAGTTAATTGATGTGATGAAAATATAAATATACCTTATTATAGATACATAAACCATACAAATAATTGTAACATATAGTGTTCATAAGATTGCCCAGTAAACAACAAATAATGACATGTTCATTATAACAGTTATAACAAGAGTGAAGCATAACATAGACAGTGTCGGAGTAATTAATAAACTAACTGACAAAAGACTAATTAATTAGTACAGAATTTGTTTTATAAATGTGCATGTTATTAGGTTTAAGCACATTGTTTTATTATCATAGTATTTGTGTTGTTTTTTGTATGTAATAGGTGGAACAGTTATTTTAAAGGAATGTCAATTAAATGATATTAATTTCATGTTTTATGTTAACAAATATAACCATAGAACTGGTGCTAAACCGTAATAAATTGATTTGGCAAAGCAGAATAGACTATAAAAGATGTTATGGCTAAGTGTCAAACAATTATACAGTTTAGGTAAAGAACAGTTAATTTGTTCAAGGATTCAGTAAAATCATAGCCATGTGTGCATGAATTTAAAATAATAGAATAGTATGTCTTTTGTTTTGATAAAATAATGTTATGTGTTAAACAGTTTTTTATAATTGTTAAAGGATAATTTAACTGAAAAAGATTTTAAACATGGTGATGAAAATAACACCAGTACATAGGCCAGGTGAAACCAACTTTTGTAAATTTTGAACAATAATATTGTAACTAGACGACCTTTCGGTGGCTGTAATCTGATCAAGCCCCACTGTTTGGGCTAGCCACTTGGTCACCAGACCGCTGTATGCCGGTCTTTACAAAAGAATAAAAATAAAATGGAAATTTCAATAATTAGAATTTCCAAACAATAAAATAATTTTGTTTATGTTTATAGATGTATGTATACTAGATAAATCTGTTTTTTAAAGGGTTCTGTGAAAATTTTAATAACATGTAAGTATTAATTGACCGTCGAGCACTTTTTGAAGATTTGCACCAAGTCTGGAGTTAAATAGATTAACTCCAGGTAATAATCGATTGGTGACTTTCCTTACTGGTCCAATATCTTGTTCAACATAGAGTATATTCTTTTCACTTAATACCTTCAGCCTTATAAATACCCTTAAATTACCCTGTGAAATAAATACAGATACAAAATAATAGAAATCTAAAGATTTATTGACAATTTTAGATAAATAATCGATATTTTATCGATGGAGAGCAATTATCGACTCTCTCTCAGGAATTATCGATTGTCATACAGAACAAAATTTTATGTTATATTATATTAAAGACAGGTTCTTTGAGCGATTAAGAATTAATAGTCAGAGAACGGTGACGAGAAAGTATAACATTAACAGTTAACACATAAAAATACAATAATTACTATTCAATAGTATTAAATAATTCAGGTTATGATATTAGAATAAATGTTTTGTCGAACCAATGAAGACTGATGTGACGTCAGTCTCTGCGATGTAGTAGGCAGGTTTCGTTTTCAAGATGGCCGCTCCTTGGGTTGGTCTCGGCTATTGTATATGCGTCGAGTCAGAAAATTACTATAAAATTACCTTCATCAAGGTCTAAAATGTCCCCGCACTGGTGTAATAAGTCTGTTAATCTATTTAGTGTATTCTGGTGAAGTGTTCAGTGTAAACTTGCGTTAGTTAGGTTATTTTCGATTTGTTCAACTATTACGGTTAAGTTTTCAAGTTGCGGTTAGGTTTGTAGAGTAAATCAGTTGTAATATAATGTTTTACCGTTTACTGTCACTCGTATAGTGAAGTTAGAGGTTTGTTTTCACTATTGTCGTGAATGTTTTTATAGTATTGGCTTCAAAAAGTGTTTAATTTGTCTAACTCTCGTTCACTGATTTCAATGGCTAAAACGTTAGCTTCATGTTCGACTCGGTTTAAAGAACGTTTTTGTCACACACCTATTCAGCTTGATATTCAACAAAAGACTAATTAACTTGGTCATAAATCTTGCCCAGTTAATCCTTGAAAAAGTATTGTTAACATTTTTCGATTTCATACACATTAGAAAATATTACATTATATATGGAATTTTTCTATTTTATTCCTTACTTTTATGAATTATTAATCTTATTATTAGTTTAATCATCTTATTCCCTTTAAATTGATGTATTATAGTCCATATCTGTAGACATTTTGTGGAAATTAACAAATTTTGTTCACACTTTGGAAATATAGGCTCAAAATTGGATTTCCGTTTTCATATAAAATTCCTTCCATTTTAAATATTATTAATACTATTATAATAAATTTTAATTAGTCATATTTCTCTTCCTTTCCTTAAATACATATAAATTACACCTTTGAACTGGTTTTTTGTGTTAATTTGTAGATTTGATATTGCTCTCTAAAATTAATTAATTTATATATTTTGACAATTTACAAAATGTTAAGGTATATTTCCTTATTGTCATTTTAATTCATAGGATCATTCCTAGTAGTAGTTAATTGTGTTATCTTATATAAATCTGGGTAGTTTACAGGATTTATTAGTGAATTATACTATTTTATATTGGTTCTCTGATTTCACCAAATGGCCTAGATTTTAGAATTTTATATTTCTTTCTTTCTCAATAAATTAAACTTGATTCCTCCTCTGACTTTACATAACTACAATTATATGAAAATAACATGATCTATAACTTATTGTTTTGTGTAGTAGTTAATTAACACTACAGTTATTAAAATAATTAATTATGAACATTGTTTATTAATCTGCACAATTTAACATATTGCAGATACTGCTTAAACATATCTCTTTTGATTATTTTCAATCTAACATAGCATACCTTTTAGTACATTATTACTGGTATGTAGGTTATTATTTATCAAACATAATTCTTTTTTTAAAATACATAATATAAATCTTATTTTCTAATAAACCTTACAAATACATTTATTTAATACATTGATTTTAGGACTGTGAAATAATAGTCTATTTAAACATGTTACACTTATCATACTATATTAGTACCAGTCCTTTTTGGTTTAAATCATTATTATTGTGATTCCCCACATCAGCAAACATTAATTCCCATACTCTATTTATTATCATCCTTTTTTACAAAGGTCTTTTAAATAAGGATTTACATAAAAATAATAAAATACTGGAAACCTTCCATTTTATTATTTTATCATGCTGGTTATTATTAGACTTTAAAGTTGTGATATAGCATACTACTAAGTTATAGTATCACCAACTTTAAGTTTATTGCATTTTTTAAAAAACACTTATACAAATTCACTTTCACTGTTGGTTCTGATATTCTGAGTCTTATTATCTCAGACCAGACCTTTAGTCATCATGGACCGTTAAGACTAGTTTATTTTCTTTATTACACAATAGCTTTAGCCGGTGCACTTCTTATAACGCTATACAACACTTTAGTTTTCTCAATAATTACATTTTTATAAGATTTTGGGGATGTTATACTTTCTTTGACATAGTTTTTGTGGGTTTGGGATTGATAGTAGTTTATATAATAATAGGCTTTACTACGGTGTTTCTTTCATACTATGTCTTCCTCTCCTCCTGTCTTCCTTCTTGTCCTTCTTCATATCTTCCTTCTGGTATTCATTCTTGTCCCTCTTCTAGTTTTCATTCTTGTCCCTCGTCTAGTCTTCACTCTTCTGTTCTTCTTTCCTCATTCTTGGGAAAACCAAGGTACTTGGTGTTATCACGACTGAGGTTTAGTTTGGAGTATTGAATTTCTTCACTGAACTGACTTTATTCTTCTATTTGTTTTTAGAGTATTTTGGTATTCACCACTCTTTGATTGAGTCTCTTTTTTCGGGATATTGTCTTATGTAACTGGTTTACTGCTCTGAGCTTCCTGGGTAACGTACTGGTATTATTTATGAGTTGATGAGTTGCTTCAATACTTTCTTTGGTTTCTTTTAACAGTGGTTTTTATATATTATGTAGTGAGGATTTTTATCTTATTGTGTTTCATTCCTCTGATTTATTTAAATGTCATTTAATATTATTACAACATTTTTTGATGTAATTAAATTTTATCATTTCATATGATTTACAAGGTAGTGGATTTTCTGTCATGCTACAATATTAGAGATTTTGTAAAACAAATGTGAAAGGATAAATATATTTATAGGTAATAGTGTACAAAATGAATATAGAAACAAAATAATACATATCAAGTTATTTAAGAAAATTTCATATAACAAAATTGTAACATCTGTAGTTCTTAAGTAAAAATAGGCATGTTTAGTGTCTAAATGTAACAAATGTAAAGATCAAAATAATGCTGATAATGGTTTTAAATTCCCATTCAGTATAGAAAAGTTATGTTAATTTAAAGATTTTGAACAAATTTTAGACTTTGAAATAATGAAAGTATATGACAATGTATATCCGAATTAGCCAACCAGATTCCAAGTTTACCCTTAGTAACCAGAAATTTCGGATAAATAAAATGAGACTTCTTTGACAACGAGCTTAGCGGATAGACGCGTTTGTAAAACGTCCGACATATTATATAATAAACAGTGTAAAAAACGATACAAACATATTAATACTGTTAGAAGTAAACAACACGAACCTTTTACACTAAGAGAAGAACAACAATTATATGAGAGAGAAGACCCAAGAACCAGGAAGAAGATCTGAAGTGGACGAGGACTCTGTATTCGACAAGAACCATAAAAGAAGAGGATTTGGTGATTTTTGACAACTTATTATATTGTACATCATCACCCACATTAGTATACACGACTTTTTAAATACTAATCAACTAAAACTACAGACACCATATCACACCAACACCAAGAACCCTCACTAACAACACGATTTGAGATTGACACCTTTTCAAACACCACAAGAACCTTTGATTTACATAATAATTATTGAAGCCTGAATTGGACATAACCTATTTGAACTGATAACCACTATACAACTGCCTGTGTGCACGTTACACTATAACATTGTAATATCCTTTAATTGTAAAACTTGTATTTTGATTTATAGAATAATATTTTGTTTAATTGTAATCCCCGAACCATATACGCCCTGAGATACTTTATTTTTTAATAGAAACGTTAACGAAGCATTGTTTTGGTCTGAAAGAAAAGAAAAATACTGAATGTTGGGTACTACTGCCAACTGGTAAAAAGAAGATTTATAATTTGCGCCACAATTGTGATTATCCTGTTCAAATTTAAGAACCATTAAACAGTGTTTTTTCTGAATAAAGGAATTCCTATAAGGATATATGTTTGATGCTAATTTGTGTCGTTATTATTGCTGTTCTATTTAGGAAATAAATTCACAGATTGCAGCGGACACGACGGTTGGCAACGTTGAGTGACGTCACGGAAACGTGCGGTATAGTGGGAGCAAGCGGCAAATTACGAAACCATTCGCCGTCCTACATAAGACATTCATAATTACAAATTGACGACTCCAGTGCGAGTTAGTCGCTACATTATTTATCTATATTATAAATTGACACTTCCAACGGGCGGTGTATGTAATTCAAGTGCACACAACACAAGATACAAGTAACCTATTCCTGATAACATTGTACGTAACGAAATATTCTTATCGTTACAAGTTGACGAATCCGAAGTGAGGCTAAACATTTCAATAATTGGTTACAAATTGACGAACCCAACGCGGGGCTTTACAAGAGAAGGACGTTAGCCCTGAATTATCGTTTTATTACAAATTGGCGCCCAACGTGGGGCTTAACATAGCAATCTCTAATTTATCGTTACAAATTGGCGAACCAGCGTGTGAGGCGTGTAATTTAGTATAAATTATTATTAATAGACAAACAAGCAAAAATAAACAAAATGAGGAAGCGAGAAGTATCACGCAAAAGAGCGGCCGAAACCGAGAAGGTAGACGAGTTAAACATGGAAGACAAAGAAGCGACACCGGTTGAGGACATAGAAATTATAACAAGGAAGGATCCGGAGAAACAACCTGAAGAACCCACACAAACGGAAGGCGAGAAGACGCAAGAAATGATTAAACGTATGATGGAATTAATGGAGCAAAGGATGCAGGAATTAAAACAGGACAATAAACAGTCCATAGAGAACAGTAATAAGAACTTAGAAAAATTGAAGGAAGAATTAAAAACGGACAATAAACAATCTACGGAGGAGTTGAGCCGAAAATTGGGAGAGAATAGCAAGAAAATGGAGGAGAAAATAGACGAAAATAATAGAGAATTGAGGGAAGAATTGAAGGGAAATTACCAGGAAACCATGAAAAAATTGGATGAACACAAGGAGTTATTAAAAGAAGAGTGGAATAACAAGATGGAAATTAATAACCGGCAATTGCAGGAGGAATGGGACAAGAAGCTGGAAGAACCGGTAACTGAAATTAAAAGGGTGGAATCCGAGACCAAGGAAAGGTGTGAGCGGATGAACCAAGAGATACTGAGTGTCCGGGAAGAAACGAATGGACGAGTTGAAAATATAAGAACCAACCAAGCAATGATGGGTGAAAGATTAGCAGGTATGAGTACGAGCCTCAATCGAGTACAAGACCAAACAACTGCCCATAGAGATGAAATCAATTCCCTAAAAAACAGGCAATGTACCGGTGCCCATACAACATGCGAGGAAAATCGAGAGGTGATCGATTTTCAAAACTATAGAAGAAACCCCATGGTATTCTTAGAACGAGTCGAAGAGAAGATAGCCAAAACCGGAGAAGACAGATGGTTTGTAATAAGGAGCATGCTGGACGAAATGTTCCGAAAAGTATATGACAATTGGTGGACGGCGATGCGGCCGAGTATACAGAACTTCCAAGAGTTTAAAAAGCAGTTCAAATCTAAATATTGGTCTGATGCCACGCAACACATGATAAGGAGTGACATAGGATTGGGCCGATATGACCTGCACGGCAAGCAAACTCCAACCGCATATTTTCTTGGCAAAATAAATATAGCCAGACATTTAGAGCCTGCAATTCCTACGGAATGTTTAGTGCGGCTATTAGCCTACCACTATGGTGGCGAAATTACAAGAGGCCGAATAAACGGACGCATACAAACCATCGAGGAGATGTCAACATTATTAGCGGAGATGGAACAAGAGAAGAACTTCCTCCAGTACCGACGAAGGAACGATGAAATAAATAGAAATAATGGTCGCCGCGACGCCCAATATGAAAACAACGGGCAACGACCGAACAATAGTTATAACAACAACGGTAACCACTATCAACGCGGTTACCAAAACCAGAATAACACTTACAACTATCCACGAAATAATGCGAACAATAACAACCATAACAACAACCACTATTACCGTAGCCCTCCTACAAATAATAACAATAATGGTTACCAGCGAGCCAATGACAGAGACCACCAGTACCAGAACAACCGAGGTTATAACAACAACTACGATAACCGATACAGGCATAATAATAACGGCAATAATAACAATCAAAATCAAACATATCGACGACAAGTGAATTATATAAGCATTGACGATAGAGATGTGGGAAGACGTTGGTACCAGGGACGAGCAAATTATAATGGGAACCGTGGAAGAAGTTTTCAGGAGGAGAGTAACCAGCACTACCGCGATGAACATCGGCGAAGTAGAAGCTGCGACGACAACAGAGATAACCGAAACTCAGTGACGTTCAATAATAACGCCATTGAGGTACAAGAGTCACAGAGTAGAGACAGACCCAATCAATCAGACGACAGGACTGAGGAGATCAGCCCTGATTTAAACGGACCGCGGCAGTGAAAATCCATCAGGTCCCATCACTGAACCGGCAATTTGGGTACTTACTAGGATGAGACAAAACGACTGACGATACATTGACAATAGTGCACAATCATTTCCAAAAAAATGTTAGAGAAGAACTACTGAACGAAGACACGATAACGCAAAATAATTCGAATAATGAGATCGTTTATATCATCGCCCAAGTGAATGGACTAGAGACAAGATGCATGATAGATACGGGCGCAAACGTGTCGTTGATCGACAACAATGAATACATCAAAATTCAAAAATATAGTAAGGCCATCTTACCAACTTTACCAATTCAAAATATAATTTTAATCGGAGCCACTGGAAGGCAAAACAAGTCAATAAGGGGACATACAACCAAGTTTCCTTAAAAGTGTATTATGAACCTAATAAACAAAGTTGAATAAACCACCAAAATTCTAAAGAAATAGTAAGAACAACTTACAACTAATTATTTATGAGAATTAATTTGGAAATGAAGAATTAATTATTATAAAACCACCAAAATTCTAAAGAAAAAGTAAGATCAACTTCCAACTAATTATTTATGAGAATTAATATGGAATTGAAGAATTTATTATTACAATACCTCAAAATTCAAAGAATATAGTAAGCTCATCTTACCAACTTTGATAATCCAGAATATAATTTTAAATGAAGCCAAATAAACAAATTTGAATATCTCAGAATTCAAATAAATAGTAAGGACAACTTACAGTACAGTTTGATAATGTTATTATGAATCAAGCAGATAAACAACTGGGAATAAATTTCCAAATTTTAAACAAAATAAGCACCTCTTATTAAACACAGTTATGAACTTATTATTGGAATATAAAAGAAAGATGCAACATCCATAAATTAGAAGAAACCATAGTGCTACAAAATGAATAAGAAAGGACAAATGTAGACAGTCGACGATGGAAATAAGACAAGACTAGAAACGAATTTATTACAAATAACCTGTCATGATTGTGAGAGAATCCACAACAACTATAGATACAGATACTTGTTATGTTTTAATTGAATGAAGATAGTGAATGAAAAAATGAAGATTAAGCAGTACTGATAAAGAAGGAAGGAAGATAGTACCAATTGAAAATAAAAATTGTTATTAATATCGCCACAAGAAAATAAACATCTGAAAGAATCAATGGAAAGAAATATTTAGATCTGAGAAGTTAGACTGAGTGAACAATCTCAAGAATATATTATATTATTTTTATTTGATTTAGTCGTAAATAGACTAGTGATTATTAAATGTGATTGACTGATGAGATAGCTCCAGCAATCGATATTATTGATGTATTATGTAATGTAAGGACAGCGGGGTGTTAGGTCAAGAGAGCCCCCCGACTGATTCCAGAATATATGGTGATTAATTTGTTAGGGAAGTAACATGTTCCAGGGATAGAACACTTATAATTAAAGACAAGTATACCAGATCATAATAAGAATAACAAATGATAATGCGAAAGATAAGATAATTGATAATTTCAACAAAAACAATATTTTATTAAAATGATCAAATTTGGTGGCAGGGTAGTATGTAACATGACATTTGGAACAACTAATATCGTACCTGATTTAATGAAGACTTTGGTCAAGAAGCAAACAAGAAGAACAATATCTTCCAAGATGATAGTGAAGAGGAACGACTAACCATTTTAGACTGACTAGTAAGACAACTGACCGTACCCAAATTAATGATTTAGGCTAAGTGATGCAAAATACCTTCAACCCCAATTATGACATGAACTTTCAGTAATGACCAAATAAAGAATTATAAAGACAGACGGCTTATGAACCAGTACTATAAAGAAACAAATGGTTTCATTTAATGTATCATAATATCTAGATAATCAAAATACAAATTCAGGGATAATAGGCCCAAACATGTAACATTATGTAAAAGAAATATTGGTAAATAATTAAGTTAATTGATGTGATGAAAATATAAATATACCTTATTATAGATACATAAACCATACAAATAATTGTAACATATAGTGTTCATAAGATTGCCCAGTAAACAACAAATAATGACATGTTCATTATAACAGTTATAACAAGAGTGAAGCATAACATAGACAGTGTCAGAGTAATTAATAAACTAACTGACAAAAGACTAATTAATTAGTACAGAATTTGTTTTATAAATGTGCATGTTATTAGGTTTAAGCACATTGTTTTATTATCATAGTATTTGTGTTGTTTTTTGTATGTAATAGGTGGAACAGTTATTTTAAAGGAATGTCAATTAAATGATATTAATTTCATGTTTTATGTTAACAAATATAACCATAGAACTGGTGCTAAACCGTAATAAATTGATTTGGCAAAGCAGAATAGACTATAAAAGATGTTATGGCTAAGTGTCAAACAATTATACAGTTTAGGTAAAGAACAGTTAATTTGTTCAAGGATTCAGTAAAATCATAGCCATGTGTGCATGAATTTAAAATAATAGAATAGTATGTCTTTTGTTTTGATAAAATAATGTTATGTGTTAAACAGTTTTTTATAATTGTTAAAGGATAATTTAACTGAAAAAGATTTTAAACATGGTGATGAAAATAACACCAGTACATAGGCCAGGTGAAACAAACTTTTGTAAATTTTGAACAATAATATTAGAGATTTTGTAAAACAAATGTGAAAGGATAAATATATTTATAGGTAATAGTGTACAAAATGAATATAGAAACAAAATAATACATATCAAGTTATTTAAGAAAATTTCATATAACAAAATTGTAACATCTGTAGTTCTTAAGTAAAAATAGGCATGTTTAGTGTCTAAATGTAACAAATGTAAAGATCAAAATAATGCTGATAATGGTTTTAAATTCCCATTCAGTATAGAAAAGTTATGTTAATTTAAAGATTTTGAACAAATTTTAGACTTTGAAATAATGAAAGTATATGACAATGTATATCCGAATTAGCCAACCAGATTCCAAGTTTACCCTTAGTAACCAGAAATTTCGGATAAATAAAATGAGACTTCTTTGACAACGAGCTTAGCGGATAGACGCGTTTGTAAAACGTCCGACATATTATATAATAAACAGTGTAAAAAACGATACAAACATATTAATACTGTTAGAAGTAAACAACACGAACTTTTTACACTAAGAGAAGAACAACAATTATATGAGAGAGAAGACCCAAGAACCAGGAAGAAGATCTGAAGTGGACGAGGACTCTGTATTCGACAAGAACCATAAAAGAAGAGGATTTGGTGATTTTTGACAACTTATTATATTGTACATCATCACCCACATTAGTATACACGACTTTTTAAATACTAATCAACTAAAACTACAGACACCATATCACACCAACACCAAGAACCCTCACTAATAACACGATTTGAGATTGACACCTTTTCAAACACCACAAGAACCTTTGATTTACATAATAATTATTGAAGCCTGAATTGGACATAACCTATTTGAACTGATAACCACTATACAACTGCCTGTGTGCACGTTACACTATAACATTGTAATATCCTTTAATTGTAAAACTTGTATTTTGATTTATAGAATAATATTTTGTTTAATTGTAATCCCCGAACCATATACGCCCTGAGATACTTTATTTTTTAATAGAAACGTTAACGAAGCATTGTTTTGGTCTGAAAGAAAAGAAAAATACTGAATGTTGGGTACTACTGCCAACTGGTAAAAAGAAGATTTATAATTTGCGCCACAATTGTGATTATCCTGTTCAAATTTAAGAACCATTAAACAGTGTTTTTTCTGAATAAAGGAATTCCTATAAGGATATATGTTTGATGCTAATTTGTGTCGTTATTATTGCTGTTCTATTTAGGAAATAAATTCACAGATTGCAGCGGACACGACGGTTGGCAACGTTGAGTGACGTCACGGAAACGTGCGGTATAGTGGGAGCAAGCGGCAAATTACGAAACCATTCGCCGTCCTACATAAGACATTCATAATTACAAATTGACGACTCCAGTGCGAGTTAGTCGCTACATTATTTATCTATATTATAAATTGACACTTCCAACGGGCGGTGTATGTAATTCAAGTGCACACAACACAAGATACAAGTAACCTATTCCTGATAACATTGTACGTAACGAAATATTCTTATCGTTACAAGTTGACGAATCCGAAGTGAGGCTAAACATTTCAATAATTGGTTACAAACTGACGAACCCAACGCGGGGCTTTACAAGAGAAGGACGTTAGCCCTGAATTATCGTTTTATTACAATATTCACCAGCTGCTTGACTCTCAAACGTTATATGAACAGACAGTTTGTAAATAAGGAATAAGGACTACTACAAACAATTAAATTTATTAAACGTGAAAATAATAAGACCGTTAATTTATTAGCGTCAGACACGTTTGCTACATCGTAACGATGTAGCAAATGTACATAAATGAACGATGTCGTAAATGAGAAATGTTAGTATACGATATCGTGTTGACTACCGCAGTTTGTAGCAACGAGCCCTCATCATTGCTCTCATTATGATTATATTTCTGGCGAATTAATATCGGGGTGAAAACAACTTAATTTGACGCGCTGACCAATTATAACAGCACTCAGAATTAAATCACGAAATTAATTAACTTGACATGGTTTACTAATAAAATGTTTCGTAATTGATTTTTAAGAGCTTACAATGCTTCAGTTTTGGAGAACGTTAACTGAAGCAGTGAAAAATATCAGGGACAGTTTATGAGGGCGATACACGTATGAGTGACTGTCACAGCGAAGCGTTAGACGAACGGCTTGATCCGCCGTAGAGTTGGCGGCTGGCGACTCACAAGAACTGTATGCTACAAACTGAGACAAACCTACACTTAGTGCTATCCCCTCTCGCCTACTAGATAACTAAATTGATATGATTAAATTCGGTGTTATATAGTTACATTAATTTGCCATACTTCCCTTTAAAAAAAGAAAGACTTTTCTTGATTTTTTCCTGAACATGTCTACAATATTTAATCAAACAGAAAAAATGTCAATGGACTACTGTAACGAGTATTATTTTGACAGTGATATACCCATACTAGTAGCCGCAGGAAAGTATTATCTACGGCTGCTGGAATAATTTCATTAATTAAAAACCTACGATGAGGACATCTGTTATGCGTTAGCTATCCGACCAGTGAATGGGGTGGTGAGAGGATATAGACAAAAATGGCCTGATCACGTAGGACGTATGGACCCATCAAGAATACCGCGTAAGTGCAGAATATATGCTTAAAGGTAGAAGAAGACTGGGACGGCCGATGAAAAGATGGCGAGACCAGTTATAACGACGGACGACGTAGGCCTAATAGGCTTTGAGCCTTAGGCGTACAACTAAAATCATTGGACATAAAACGGGTGTCTGGTCGGGCTGTGTCAAAAGATTCTGACGCGTTGTTTTCGGAGCAATTATTTTCTGTTCAGAACAGCTACTCAGTTGGTGTGTCACACGGTTGTGTGTCAAGGTTGGTCAGATCACACCCCACTTACTGCACTGCCTTCCCTGCCGTCACTGCTATCTGCGTGAACCATTTCATGTCTTACCATTTCATTTGTACTAGCGAAGAAGAAGAAGAAGAAGAAGAAGAAGAAGAAGAAGAAGAAGAAGAAGAAGAAGAAGAAGACGACCTACGTTGTTTTGACTAGTCCTATGCAGTAAAGTTAGTCACCTTTCCACAGTAAGAAAATTTATTTCAATTTACGTTAACACAAAAAATGAACGTACGTATTCTTCGTTCATACCCGACAGCTCTTCGTTAGTAACATTCAGTAAATATTACTAACGAAGTCTTCCTCCTCCTCCTCCTATGGCGCTACAGCCCAAGTCGGGCCTGGCCTCCACCAATCTCCGCCTTCAATCCACTCTGTCCACTGCAACCCTCCTCCAGTTTCTTATCCCCATGTCCCTCGCGTCTTCTGCAACGCCATCTTCCCACCTCTTCCTCGGTCTGCCTCTAGGTCTCGTTCCCTCCTGTGTACCCAGCAAAGCCCTTTTAGGGTTCCTGCCATCCTCCATTCTCATAACATGTCCGGCCCAACGCAATCTTTGTAATCTTATAAATTTTGTTTCTGATGTTAAGAACCTCCTAACGAAGTGCTCTCCGTAAATTAATATTCAGTTATATTCAGCCGGTGTGCTACAACTGTCACAGCACACTCGCATGGGCATACAAGCTGTTACAAAATCCGTTCAGCGAGGAATATCCGTTCAACCCATCATCGTGCATTGTCGGTACGCCCTCTGAAATATGTCTGAAACAGCACTCACGATGTTATAGCCAGATAGCATTAGACGACGTTAGCCTCCACCAAAGATTTTTTAATCTCTAAATCACTGCTGTTGTGTAAAGTAAAAACAGTTATAAATACACGTAATTATTTCCACAAAATGTGCTAAGTTAAATAAATATTTCATAGAATTATTTCCACTAACGTGCTGTTGTGTGTTACGAGTCCCACCGTAACACATACAAGCCGCCGCTGGGTATCTACAGTCACTGCAAACAAACAAGCTCTGTAGCGCGTTCTACATGTGGGCATGAGTAGTGTACCCCAGTCAGAACAAAAAGTTTTTAAAACTTCAATGGTTAAGTTGCAATGTTTAAAATTTGTTAATTAAATACACTTAATTATTTTAGTACTAAAGTCTTCACCTTAGTCAATTACATAATGATAATAATAATTGTAATTTACTTTCCGTTGATTTGAGAGATCAGAGGGCTGTGCGGGACAAAGGGCATGCCCGTCGCCCGCTCATGTACTGCGTCCCGAGCTTCAAATAGAGCTCCTGCCGCAGGGACAATAGATGGGGTCTGGATTTAGGGTGTGGCCTGCTACCGGCAGTGGGTTTTCAATTAATTATTAATTAATTGAGGGTGAGAGTACGCCGAGGCCGGGTCCAAGATTCTCCTGGCACAGATTGGTAGCGACCGAGGGCGCTAATGAGGTGTTTGCCCTGGAATCGGGGGGCGCGGCGATAAAATTTGCGGGACAGTGTCCGTATAGTGGCGTCCAGGGAACGGACACGCAGGGCTTCTAGGATGGTTTTGTTGGATGTCAGATAGTGGGCTTTACACGCCCAGCGCAATCCTCGGTCAAGGAGAGACTGAAGCTTTCGCCTATGGGTCTTGGCCAAGTAGCCCCATACGGGAATCCTGTAGGTAACCATCGGCACCACATAGGTGGTGACGATAAGCTTCCCTAGGTGGCGTCCGTTGATTTGTATATTACAATTTATTACTTTCCAATATTTCATAAAATAAACTTAATATAGTCTACATTTATTAATATTTATTAACCTACATATTCACATAATATTCCTGTTATTTACACACATTATTCTTTGTATTTTAAGGCATATTGCAATGAATTCTTAAATTAACAAATTTTTAAATAATCACTAACCAGTGTGATATTATAATCATGACTACGGGGAGTTGCCGTACCTTGAGGTATGACCGCAGCGGGAGGTATGACGCCAAACCTTATGTTCATTTATTAGCCGACATCGTACTAACCCAGCTAAAGGGTTTCTACCTAACCTATGTTTAGCCTATGTTTAACCTAGTATACATGGTTTTTCTTTATGAATTTTCTACAACTTTAAAATTCGGAGTGTCACATTTTTAAAGTAATATGTCATAATTCTGCGCTTAACGGCAAGAAGAGACTATTGTTAACTTTCGAATATTTTTAACCTTTCAACAGTCATGATAAGAACATTTTAATTTTATTTTTAGTATACGCCAATATTCACTATTAAACATTACGACAATGTAATACAACGTCAAAAGGTTTTCTATTAATTTGTAAAATCTTCATATAAATACAATAAACTTATCCTATTAGACTGCCGTGGCCTATTAGAAGGTAAACGGTGAATGTTTAATTAGATATTACACAGTTACAGAAACAAAGGTAGTTATTTAATTTATGTAGCCAGCAGTGAAGCATAAAGCATATGTAGGACTGTGTGGTCTTCGCAAGTGTTTTTTAAACAAATAATTTTAAATTTTAGAGTCTACGTGTCTTAATCGAGCTATTAGGCCTACACATTCTTGTATTCTGCATGTACCCTTTGTTTTACTGAGATACCATTTGCAACTTGTACTGAGTAGCTCAGAAAGAGTGAACAGTGTCTGCCATAGAGTTGACTGATGTGGTCGTCTTCTGTTCTGAATGTCATTTTATGATAATTTCGTTATCTGAGGGTTTCATCTTTGTTTGCTTAATGAGAGAGCCTATCATTTCATCTATCTAATTAGATACGTTGATAAAATGTTACTTTTTCTTTTAATGTTTTTATTTATAATTCATGGCTATTGTGTAGTTCTTATCTAATTAATAAAAATCGTACGCATGAAATAACAATGGTGCGCGTAATGGTAATGTTTGTACGTCCGCTTTGAGCATAAAAGTCGATTGATGGTGCTCTGTTCATGAACGGTATAAATATATATTCTTTCATTAAAATCAATTTCTAAAAATCACAATTATTTATATTTGTACAATCAAAATTCAAAGCAACGTCTCGATGATATATTTTTTTTTTGACAAAGATTTGACGTACGAAGAGCTAATGAAATTAAACATTTTACTAGAATAGAAAAAGGAAAAATTTTTCAGCTAAGTTCTGATAAAAGTTTATAAAATTTTTCATTGCTACAAAAACTGTGAGAAACTTTAAAGTTGAGTGCTCCGTGCCAATTCAGAAAGAATTTTAGCCTCGATGGGAATAAAAGATAATTAACCTATTTATGCAAGTGATTAGAGTTTTGATGCTTTCTCAACACAGGAAACTGAAAGCAACTTTTAAGACGTTGAAAAGCAAACAGAATTAGCTTTTAAGAAAAGTTTATAAGTTGTGATCGAAATGATTCGTATCTGTTTTATCTCAATTGATAACTTATCCGGTAGAAAAACACCAATAAAACGGTAAGCTTAGAGACTCCGAGCGCAGGCACTAGAAATTTCAAAAGCGACTTGACATCATAAAATGATAGTTTCTGAGAATTAGTGCTGTATTATAGCTAGGCATTATTTGTGTTTTCTAAAATCTTAATTTTGTTAATAAAACAATCTGAAATCTCAAACACACACACATACTCGTGCGTTCAGATTTTAGTCAGAGTCAGAGAACGGTGACGAGAAAGTATAACATTAACAGTTAACACATAAAAATACAATAATTACTATTCAATAGTATTAAATAATTCAGGTTATGATATTAGAATAAATGTTTTGTCGAACCAATGAAGACTGATGTGACGTCAGTCTCTGCGATGTAGTAGGCAGGTTTCGTTTTCAAGATGGCCGCTCCTTGGGTTGGTCTCGGCTATTGTATATGCGTCGAGTCAGAAAATTACTATAAAATTACCTTCATCAAGGTCTAAAATGTCCCCGCACTGGTGTAATAAGTCTGTTAATCTATTTAGTGTATTCTGGTGAAGTGTTCAGTGTAAACTTGCGTTAGTTAGGTTATTTTCGATTTGTTCAACTATTACGGTTAAGTTTTCAAGTTGCGGTTAGGTTTGTAGAGTAAATCAGTTGTAATATAATGTTTTACCGTTTACTGTCACTCGTATAGTGAAGTTAGAGGTTTGTTTTCACTATTGTCGTGAATGTTTTTATAGTATTGGCTTCAAAAAGTGTTTAATTTGTCTAACTCTCGTTCACTGATTTCAATGGCTAAAACGTTAGCTTCATGTTCGACTCGGTTTAAAGAACGTTTTTGTCACACACCTATTCAGCTTGATATTCAACAAAAGACTAATTAACTTGGTCATAAATCTTGCCCAGTTAATCCTTGAAAAAGTATTGTTAACATTTTTCGATTTCATACACATTAGAAAATATTACATTATATATGGAATTTTTCTATTTTATTCCTTACTTTTATGAATTATTAATCTTATTATTAGTTTAATCATCTTATTCCCTTTAAATTGATGTATTATAGTCCATATCTGTAGACATTTTGTGGAAATTAACAAATTTTGTTCACACTTTGGAAATATAGGCTCAAAATTGGATTTCCGTTTTCATATAAAATTCCTTCCATTTTAAATATTATTAATACTATTATAATAAATTTTAATTAGTCATATTTCTCTTCCTTTCCTTAAATACATATAAATTACACCTTTGAACTGGTTTTTTGTGTTAATTTGTAGATTTGATATTGCTCTCTAAAATTAATTAATTTATATATTTTGACAATTTACAAAATGTTAAGGTATATTTCCTTATTGTCATTTTAATTCATAGGATCATTCCTAGTAGTAGTTAATTGTGTTATCTTATATAAATCTGGGTAGTTTACAGGATTTATTAGTGAATTATACTATTTTATATTGGTTCTCTGATTTCACCAAATGGCCTAGATTTTAGAATTTTATATTTCTTTCTTTCTCAATAAATTAAACTTGATTCCTCCTCTGACTTTACATAACTACAATTATATGAAAATAACATGATCTATAACTTATTGTTTTGTGTAGTAGTTAATTAACACTACAGTTATTAAAATAATTAATTATGAACATTGTTTATTAATCTGCACAATTTAACATATTGCAGATACTGCTTAAACATATCTCTTTTGATTATTTTCAATCTAACATAGCATACCTTTTAGTACATTATTACTGGTATGTAGGTTATTATTTATCAAACATAATTCTTTTTTTAAAATACATAATATAAATCTTATTTTCTAATAAACCTTACAAATACATTTATTTAATACATTGATTTTAGGACTGTGAAATAATAGTCTATTTAAACATGTTACACTTATCATACTATATTAGTACCAGTCCTTTTTGGTTTAAATCATTATTATTGTGATTCCCCACATCAGCAAACATTAATTCCCATACTCTATTTATTATCATCCTTTTTTACAAAGGTCTTTTAAATAAGGATTTACATAAAAATAATAAAATACTGGAAACCTTCCATTTTATTATTTTATCATGCTGGTTATTATTAGACTTTAAAGTTGTGATATAGCATACTACTAAGTTATAGTATCACCAACTTTAAGTTTATTGCATTTTTTAAAAAACACTTATACAAATTCACTTTCACTGTTGGTTCTGATATTCTGAGTCTTATTATCTCAGACCAGACCTTTAGTCATCATGGACCGTTAAGACTAGTTTATTTTCTTTATTACACAATAGCTTTAGCCGGTGCACTTCTTATAACGCTATACAACACTTTAGTTTTCTCAATAATTACATTTTTATAAGATTTTGGGGATGTTATACTTTCTTTGACATAGTTTTTGTGGGTTTGGGATTGATAGTAGTTTATATAATAATAGGCTTTACTACGGTGTTTCTTTCATACTATGTCTTCCTCTCCTCCTGTCTTCCTTCTTGTCCTTCTTCATATCTTCCTTCTGGTATTCATTCTTGTCCCTCTTCTAGTTTTCATTCTTGTCCCTCGTCTAGTCTTCACTCTTCTGTTCTTCTTTCCTCATTCTTGGGAAAACCAAGGTACTTGGTGTTATCACGACTGAGGTTTAGTTTGGAGTATTGAATTTCTTCACTGAACTGACTTTATTCTTCTATTTGTTTTTAGAGTATTTTGGTATTCACCACTCTTTGATTGAGTCTCTTTTTTCGGGATATTGTCTTATGTAACTGGTTTACTGCTCTGAGCTTCCTGGGTAACGTACTGGTATTATTTATGAGTTGATGAGTTGCTTCAATACTTTCTTTGGTTTCTTTTAACAGTGGTTTTTATATATTATGTAGTGAGGATTTTTATCTTATTGTGTTTCATTCCTCTGATTTATTTAAATGTCATTTAATATTATTACAACATTTTTTGATGTAATTAAATTTTATCATTTCATATGATTTACAAGGTAGTGGATTTTCTGTCATGCTACAATATTAGAGATTTTGTAAAACAAATGTGAAAGGATAAATATATTTATAGGTAATAGTGTACAAAATGAATATAGAAACAAAATAATACATATCAAGTTATTTAAGAAAATTTCATATAACAAAATTGTAACATCTGTAGTTCTTAAGTAAAAATAGGCATGTTTAGTGTCTAAATGTAACAAATGTAAAGATCAAAATAATGCTGATAATGGTTTTAAATTCCCATTCAGTATAGAAAAGTTATGTTAATTTAAAGATTTTGAACAAATTTTAGACTTTGAAATAATGAAAGTATATGACAATGTATATCCGAATTAGCCAACCAGATTCCAAGTTTACCCTTAGTAACCAGAAATTTCGGATAAATAAAATGAGACTTCTTTGACAACGAGCTTAGCGGATAGACGCGTTTGTAAAACGTCCGACATATTATATAATAAACAGTGTAAAAAACGATACAAACATATTAATACTGTTAGAAGTAAACAACACGAACCTTTTACACTAAGAGAAGAACAACAATTATATGAGAGAGAAGACCCAAGAACCAGGAAGAAGATCTGAAGTGGACGAGGACTCTGTATTCGACAAGAACCATAAAAGAAGAGGATTTGGTGATTTTTGACAACTTATTATATTGTACATCATCACCCACATTAGTATACACGACTTTTTAAATACTAATCAACTAAAACTACAGACACCATATCACACCAACACCAAGAACCCTCACTAACAACACGATTTGAGATTGACACCTTTTCAAACACCACAAGAACCTTTGATTTACATAATAATTATTGAAGCCTGAATTGGACATAACCTATTTGAACTGATAACCACTATACAACTGCCTGTGTGCACGTTACACTATAACATTGTAATATCCTTTAATTGTAAAACTTGTATTTTGATTTATAGAATAATATTTTGTTTAATTGTAATCCCCGAACCATATACGCCCTGAGATACTTTATTTTTTAATAGAAACGTTAACGAAGCATTGTTTTGGTCTGAAAGAAAAGAAAAATACTGAATGTTGGGTACTACTGCCAACTGGTAAAAAGAAGATTTATAATTTGCGCCACAATTGTGATTATCCTGTTCAAATTTAAGAACCATTAAACAGTGTTTTTTCTGAATAAAGGAATTCCTATAAGGATATATGTTTGATGCTAATTTGTGTCGTTATTATTGCTGTTCTATTTAGGAAATAAATTCACAGATTGCAGCGGACACGACGGTTGGCAACGTTGAGTGACGTCACGGAAACGTGCGGTATAGTGGGAGCAAGCGGCAAATTACGAAACCATTCGCCGTCCTACATAAGACATTCATAATTACAAATTGACGACTCCAGTGCGAGTTAGTCGCTACATTATTTATCTATATTATAAATTGACACTTCCAACGGGCGGTGTATGTAATTCAAGTGCACACAACACAAGATACAAGTAACCTATTCCTGATAACATTGTACGTAACGAAATATTCTTATCGTTACAAGTTGACGAATCCGAAGTGAGGCTAAACATTTCAATAATTGGTTACAAATTGACGAACCCAACGCGGGGCTTTACAAGAGAAGGACGTTAGCCCTGAATTATCGTTTTATTACAAATTGGCGCCCAACGTGGGGCTTAACATAGCAATCTCTAATTTATCGTTACAAATTGGCGAACCAGCGTGTGAGGCGTGTAATTTAGTATAAATTATTATTAATAGACAAACAAGCAAAAATAAACAAAATGAGGAAGCGAGAAGTATCACGCAAAAGAGCGGCCGAAACCGAGAAGGTAGACGAGTTAAACATGGAAGACAAAGAAGCGACACCGGTTGAGGACATAGAAATTATAACAAGGAAGGATCCGGAGAAACAACCTGAAGAACCCACACAAACGGAAGGCGAGAAGACGCAAGAAATGATTAAACGTATGATGGAATTAATGGAGCAAAGGATGCAGGAATTAAAACAGGACAATAAACAGTCCATAGAGAACAGTAATAAGAACTTAGAAAAATTGAAGGAAGAATTAAAAACGGACAATAAACAATCTACGGAGGAGTTGAGCCGAAAATTGGGAGAGAATAGCAAGAAAATGGAGGAGAAAATAGACGAAAATAATAGAGAATTGAGGGAAGAATTGAAGGGAAATTACCAGGAAACCATGAAAAAATTGGATGAACACAAGGAGTTATTAAAAGAAGAGTGGAATAACAAGATGGAAATTAATAACCGGCAATTGCAGGAGGAATGGGACAAGAAGCTGGAAGAACCGGTAACTGAAATTAAAAGGGTGGAATCCGAGACCAAGGAAAGGTGTGAGCGGATGAACCAAGAGATACTGAGTGTCCGGGAAGAAACGAATGGACGAGTTGAAAATATAAGAACCAACCAAGCAATGATGGGTGAAAGATTAGCAGGTATGAGTACGAGCCTCAATCGAGTACAAGACCAAACAACTGCCCATAGAGATGAAATCAATTCCCTAAAAAACAGGCAATGTACCGGTGCCCATACAACATGCGAGGAAAATCGAGAGGTGATCGATTTTCAAAACTATAGAAGAAACCCCATGGTATTCTTAGAACGAGTCGAAGAGAAGATAGCCAAAACCGGAGAAGACAGATGGTTTGTAATAAGGAGCATGCTGGACGAAATGTTCCGAAAAGTATATGACAATTGGTGGACGGCGATGCGGCCGAGTATACAGAACTTCCAAGAGTTTAAAAAGCAGTTCAAATCTAAATATTGGTCTGATGCCACGCAACACATGATAAGGAGTGACATAGGATTGGGCCGATATGACCTGCACGGCAAGCAAACTCCAACCGCATATTTTCTTGGCAAAATAAATATAGCCAGACATTTAGAGCCTGCAATTCCTACGGAATGTTTAGTGCGGCTATTAGCCTACCACTATGGTGGCGAAATTACAAGAGGCCGAATAAACGGACGCATACAAACCATCGAGGAGATGTCAACATTATTAGCGGAGATGGAACAAGAGAAGAACTTCCTCCAGTACCGACGAAGGAACGATGAAATAAATAGAAATAATGGTCGCCGCGACGCCCAATATGAAAACAACGGGCAACGACCGAACAATAGTTATAACAACAACGGTAACCACTATCAACGCGGTTACCAAAACCAGAATAACACTTACAACTATCCACGAAATAATGCGAACAATAACAACCATAACAACAACCACTATTACCGTAGCCCTCCTACAAATAATAACAATAATGGTTACCAGCGAGCCAATGACAGAGACCACCAGTACCAGAACAACCGAGGTTATAACAACAACTACGATAACCGATACAGGCATAATAATAACGGCAATAATAACAATCAAAATCAAACATATCGACGACAAGTGAATTATATAAGCATTGACGATAGAGATGTGGGAAGACGTTGGTACCAGGGACGAGCAAATTATAATGGGAACCGTGGAAGAAGTTTTCAGGAGGAGAGTAACCAGCACTACCGCGATGAACATCGGCGAAGTAGAAGCTGCGACGACAACAGAGATAACCGAAACTCAGTGACGTTCAATAATAACGCCATTGAGGTACAAGAGTCACAGAGTAGAGACAGACCCAATCAATCAGACGACAGGACTGAGGAGATCAGCCCTGATTTAAACGGACCGCGGCAGTGAAAATCCATCAGGTCCCATCACTGAACCGGCAATTTGGGTACTTACTAGGATGAGACAAAACGACTGACGATACATTGACAATAGTGCACAATCATTTCCAAAAAAATGTTAGAGAAGAACTACTGAACGAAGACACGATAACGCAAAATAATTCGAATAATGAGATCGTTTATATCATCGCCCAAGTGAATGGACTAGAGACAAGATGCATGATAGATACGGGCGCAAACGTGTCGTTGATCGACAACAATGAATACATCAAAATTCAAAAATATAGTAAGGCCATCTTACCAACTTTACCAATTCAAAATATAATTTTAATCGGAGCCACTGGAAGGCAAAACAAGTCAATAAGGGGACATACAACCAAGTTTCCTTAAAAGTGTATTATGAACCTAATAAACAAAGTTGAATAAACCACCAAAATTCTAAAGAAATAGTAAGAACAACTTACAACTAATTATTTATGAGAATTAATTTGGAAATGAAGAATTAATTATTATAAAACCACCAAAATTCTAAAGAAAAAGTAAGATCAACTTCCAACTAATTATTTATGAGAATTAATATGGAATTGAAGAATTTATTATTACAATACCTCAAAATTCAAAGAATATAGTAAGCTCATCTTACCAACTTTGATAATCCAGAATATAATTTTAAATGAAGCCAAATAAACAAATTTGAATATCTCAGAATTCAAATAAATAGTAAGGACAACTTACAGTACAGTTTGATAATGTTATTATGAATCAAGCAGATAAACAACTGGGAATAAATTTCCAAATTTTAAACAAAATAAGCACCTCTTATTAAACACAGTTATGAACTTATTATTGGAATATAAAAGAAAGATGCAACATCCATAAATTAGAAGAAACCATAGTGCTACAAAATGAATAAGAAAGGACAAATGTAGACAGTCGACGATGGAAATAAGACAAGACTAGAAACGAATTTATTACAAATAACCTGTCATGATTGTGAGAGAATCCACAACAACTATAGATACAGATACTTGTTATGTTTTAATTGAATGAAGATAGTGAATGAAAAAATGAAGATTAAGCAGTACTGATAAAGAAGGAAGGAAGATAGTACCAATTGAAAATAAAAATTGTTATTAATATCGCCACAAGAAAATAAACATCTGAAAGAATCAATGGAAAGAAATATTTAGATCTGAGAAGTTAGACTGAGTGAACAATCTCAAGAATATATTATATTATTTTTATTTGATTTAGTCGTAAATAGACTAGTGATTATTAAATGTGATTGACTGATGAGATAGCTCCAGCAATCGATATTATTGATGTATTATGTAATGTAAGGACAGCGGGGTGTTAGGTCAAGAGAGCCCCCCGACTGATTCCAGAATATATGGTGATTAATTTGTTAGGGAAGTAACATGTTCCAGGGATAGAACACTTATAATTAAAGACAAGTATACCAGATCATAATAAGAATAACAAATGATAATGCGAAAGATAAGATAATTGATAATTTCAACAAAAACAATATTTTATTAAAATGATCAAATTTGGTGGCAGGGTAGTATGTAACATGACATTTGGAACAACTAATATCGTACCTGATTTAATGAAGACTTTGGTCAAGAAGCAAACAAGAAGAACAATATCTTCCAAGATGATAGTGAAGAGGAACGACTAACCATTTTAGACTGACTAGTAAGACAACTGACCGTACCCAAATTAATGATTTAGGCTAAGTGATGCAAAATACCTTCAACCCCAATTATGACATGAACTTTCAGTAATGACCAAATAAAGAATTATAAAGACAGACGGCTTATGAACCAGTACTATAAAGAAACAAATGGTTTCATTTAATGTATCATAATATCTAGATAATCAAAATACAAATTCAGGGATAATAGGCCCAAACATGTAACATTATGTAAAAGAAATATTGGTAAATAATTAAGTTAATTGATGTGATGAAAATATAAATATACCTTATTATAGATACATAAACCATACAAATAATTGTAACATATAGTGTTCATAAGATTGCCCAGTAAACAACAAATAATGACATGTTCATTATAACAGTTATAACAAGAGTGAAGCATAACATAGACAGTGTCAGAGTAATTAATAAACTAACTGACAAAAGACTAATTAATTAGTACAGAATTTGTTTTATAAATGTGCATGTTATTAGGTTTAAGCACATTGTTTTATTATCATAGTATTTGTGTTGTTTTTTGTATGTAATAGGTGGAACAGTTATTTTAAAGGAATGTCAATTAAATGATATTAATTTCATGTTTTATGTTAACAAATATAACCATAGAACTGGTGCTAAACCGTAATAAATTGATTTGGCAAAGCAGAATAGACTATAAAAGATGTTATGGCTAAGTGTCAAACAATTATACAGTTTAGGTAAAGAACAGTTAATTTGTTCAAGGATTCAGTAAAATCATAGCCATGTGTGCATGAATTTAAAATAATAGAATAGTATGTCTTTTGTTTTGATAAAATAATGTTATGTGTTAAACAGTTTTTTATAATTGTTAAAGGATAATTTAACTGAAAAAGATTTTAAACATGGTGATGAAAATAACACCAGTACATAGGCCAGGTGAAACAAACTTTTGTAAATTTTGAACAATAATATTAGAGATTTTGTAAAACAAATGTGAAAGGATAAATATATTTATAGGTAATAGTGTACAAAATGAATATAGAAACAAAATAATACATATCAAGTTATTTAAGAAAATTTCATATAACAAAATTGTAACATCTGTAGTTCTTAAGTAAAAATAGGCATGTTTAGTGTCTAAATGTAACAAATGTAAAGATCAAAATAATGCTGATAATGGTTTTAAATTCCCATTCAGTATAGAAAAGTTATGTTAATTTAAAGATTTTGAACAAATTTTAGACTTTGAAATAATGAAAGTATATGACAATGTATATCCGAATTAGCCAACCAGATTCCAAGTTTACCCTTAGTAACCAGAAATTTCGGATAAATAAAATGAGACTTCTTTGACAACGAGCTTAGCGGATAGACGCGTTTGTAAAACGTCCGACATATTATATAATAAACAGTGTAAAAAACGATACAAACATATTAATACTGTTAGAAGTAAACAACACGAACTTTTTACACTAAGAGAAGAACAACAATTATATGAGAGAGAAGACCCAAGAACCAGGAAGAAGATCTGAAGTGGACGAGGACTCTGTATTCGACAAGAACCATAAAAGAAGAGGATTTGGTGATTTTTGACAACTTATTATATTGTACATCATCACCCACATTAGTATACACGACTTTTTAAATACTAATCAACTAAAACTACAGACACCATATCACACCAACACCAAGAACCCTCACTAATAACACGATTTGAGATTGACACCTTTTCAAACACCACAAGAACCTTTGATTTACATAATAATTATTGAAGCCTGAATTGGACATAACCTATTTGAACTGATAACCACTATACAACTGCCTGTGTGCACGTTACACTATAACATTGTAATATCCTTTAATTGTAAAACTTGTATTTTGATTTATAGAATAATATTTTGTTTAATTGTAATCCCCGAACCATATACGCCCTGAGATACTTTATTTTTTAATAGAAACGTTAACGAAGCATTGTTTTGGTCTGAAAGAAAAGAAAAATACTGAATGTTGGGTACTACTGCCAACTGGTAAAAAGAAGATTTATAATTTGCGCCACAATTGTGATTATCCTGTTCAAATTTAAGAACCATTAAACAGTGTTTTTTCTGAATAAAGGAATTCCTATAAGGATATATGTTTGATGCTAATTTGTGTCGTTATTATTGCTGTTCTATTTAGGAAATAAATTCACAGATTGCAGCGGACACGACGGTTGGCAACGTTGAGTGACGTCACGGAAACGTGCGGTATAGTGGGAGCAAGCGGCAAATTACGAAACCATTCGCCGTCCTACATAAGACATTCATAATTACAAATTGACGACTCCAGTGCGAGTTAGTCGCTACATTATTTATCTATATTATAAATTGACACTTCCAACGGGCGGTGTATGTAATTCAAGTGCACACAACACAAGATACAAGTAACCTATTCCTGATAACATTGTACGTAACGAAATATTCTTATCGTTACAAGTTGACGAATCCGAAGTGAGGCTAAACATTTCAATAATTGGTTACAAACTGACGAACCCAACGCGGGGCTTTACAAGAGAAGGACGTTAGCCCTGAATTATCGTTTTATTACAATATTCACCAGCTGCTTGACTCTCAAACGTTATATGAACAGACAGTTTGTAAATAAGGAATAAGGACTACTACAAACAATTAAATTTATTAAACGTGAAAATAATAAGACCGTTAATTTATTAGCGTCAGACACGTTTGCTACATCGTAACGATGTAGCAAATGTACATAAATGAACGATGTCGTAAATGAGAAATGTTAGTATACGATATCGTGTTGACTACCGCAGTTTGTAGCAACGAGCCCTCATCATTGCTCTCATTATGATTATATTTCTGGCGAATTAATATCGGGGTGAAAACAACTTAATTTGACGCGCTGACCAATTATAACAGCACTCAGAATTAAATCACGAAATTAATTAACTTGACATGGTTTACTAATAAAATGTTTCGTAATTGATTTTTAAGAGCTTACAATGCTTCAGTTTTGGAGAACGTTAACTGAAGCAGTGAAAAATATCAGGGACAGTTTATGAGGGCGATACACGTATGAGTGACTGTCACAGCGAAGCGTTAGACGAACGGCTTGATCCGCCGTAGAGTTGGCGGCTGGCGACTCACAAGAACTGTATGCTACAAACTGAGACAAACCTACACTTAGTGCTATCCCCTCTCGCCTACTAGATAACTAAATTGATATGATTAAATTCGGTGTTATATAGTTACATTAATTTGCCATACTTCCCTTTAAAAAAAGAAAGACTTTTCTTGATTTTTTCCTGAACATGTCTACAATATTTAATCAAACAGAAAAAATGTCAATGGACTACTGTAACGAGTATTATTTTGACAGTGATATACCCATACTAGTAGCCGCAGGAAAGTATTATCTACGGCTGCTGGAATAATTTCATTAATTAAAAACCTACGATGAGGACATCTGTTATGCGTTAGCTATCCGACCAGTGAATGGGGTGGTGAGAGGATATAGACAAAAATGGCCTGATCACGTAGGACGTATGGACCCATCAAGAATACCGCGTAAGTGCAGAATATATGCTTAAAGGTAGAAGAAGACTGGGACGGCCGATGAAAAGATGGCGAGACCAGTTATAACGACGGACGACGTAGGCCTAATAGGCTTTGAGCCTTAGGCGTACAACTAAAATCATTGGACATAAAACGGGTGTCTGGTCGGGCTGTGTCAAAAGATTCTGACGCGTTGTTTTCGGAGCAATTATTTTCTGTTCAGAACAGCTACTCAGTTGGTGTGTCACACGGTTGTGTGTCAAGGTTGGTCAGATCACACCCCACTTACTGCACTGCCTTCCCTGCCGTCACTGCTATCTGCGTGAACCATTTCATGTCTTACCATTTCATTTGTACTAGCGAAGAAGAAGAAGAAGAAGAAGAAGAAGAAGAAGAAGAAGAAGAAGAAGAAGAAGAAGAAGAAGAAGAAGAAGAAGAAGAAGACGACCTACGTTGTTTTGACTAGTCCTATGCAGTAAAGTTAGTCACCTTTCCACAGTAAGAAAATTTATTTCAATTTACGTTAACACAAAAAATGAACGTACGTATTCTTCGTTCATACCCGACAGCTCTTCGTTAGTAACATTCAGTAAATATTACTAACGAAGTCTTCCTCCTCCTCCTCCTATGGCGCTACAGCCCAAGTCGGGCCTGGCCTCCACCAATCTCCGCCTTCAATCCACTCTGTCCACTGCAACCCTCCTCCAGTTTCTTATCCCCATGTCCCTCGCGTCTTCTGCAACGCCATCTTCCCACCTCTTCCTCGGTCTGCCTCTAGGTCTCGTTCCCTCCTGTGTACCCAGCAAAGCCCTTTTAGGGTTCCTGCCATCCTCCATTCTCATAACATGTCCGGCCCAACGCAATCTTTGTAATCTTATAAATTTTGTTTCTGATGTTAAGAACCTCCTAACGAAGTGCTCTCCGTAAATTAATATTCAGTTATATTCAGCCGGTGTGCTACAACTGTCACAGCACACTCGCATGGGCATACAAGCTGTTACAAAATCCGTTCAGCGAGGAATATCCGTTCAACCCATCATCGTGCATTGTCGGTACGCCCTCTGAAATATGTCTGAAACAGCACTCACGATGTTATAGCCAGATAGCATTAGACGACGTTAGCCTCCACCAAAGATTTTTTAATCTCTAAATCACTGCTGTTGTGTAAAGTAAAAACAGTTATAAATACACGTAATTATTTCCACAAAATGTGCTAAGTTAAATAAATATTTCATAGAATTATTTCCACTAACGTGCTGTTGTGTGTTACGAGTCCCACCGTAACACATACAAGCCGCCGCTGGGTATCTACAGTCACTGCAAACAAACAAGCTCTGTAGCGCGTTCTACATGTGGGCATGAGTAGTGTACCCCAGTCAGAACAAAAAGTTTTTAAAACTTCAATGGTTAAGTTGCAATGTTTAAAATTTGTTAATTAAATACACTTAATTATTTTAGTACTAAAGTCTTCACCTTAGTCAATTACATAATGATAATAATAATTGTAATTTACTTTCCGTTGATTTGAGAGATCAGAGGGCTGTGCGGGACAAAGGGCATGCCCGTCGCCCGCTCATGTACTGCGTCCCGAGCTTCAAATAGAGCTCCTGCCGCAGGGACAATAGATGGGGTCTGGATTTAGGGTGTGGCCTGCTACCGGCAGTGGGTTTTCAATTAATTATTAATTAATTGAGGGTGAGAGTACGCCGAGGCCGGGTCCAAGATTCTCCTGGCACAGATTGGTAGCGACCGAGGGCGCTAATGAGGTGTTTGCCCTGGAATCGGGGGGCGCGGCGATAAAATTTGCGGGACAGTGTCCGTATAGTGGCGTCCAGGGAACGGACACGCAGGGCTTCTAGGATGGTTTTGTTGGATGTCAGATAGTGGGCTTTACACGCCCAGCGCAATCCTCGGTCAAGGAGAGACTGAAGCTTTCGCCTATGGGTCTTGGCCAAGTAGCCCCATACGGGAATCCTGTAGGTAACCATCGGCACCACATAGGTGGTGACGATAAGCTTCCCTAGGTGGCGTCCGTTGATTTGTATATTACAATTTATTACTTTCCAATATTTCATAAAATAAACTTAATATAGTCTACATTTATTAATATTTATTAACCTACATATTCACATAATATTCCTGTTATTTACACACATTATTCTTTGTATTTTAAGGCATATTGCAATGAATTCTTAAATTAACAAATTTTTAAATAATCACTAACCAGTGTGATATTATAATCATGACTACGGGGAGTTGCCGTACCTTGAGGTATGACCGCAGCGGGAGGTATGACGCCAAACCTTATGTTCATTTATTAGCCGACATCGTACTAACCCAGCTAAAGGGTTTCTACCTAACCTATGTTTAGCCTATGTTTAACCTAGTATACATGGTTTTTCTTTATGAATTTTCTACAACTTTAAAATTCGGAGTGTCACATTTTTAAAGTAATATGTCATAATTCTGCGCTTAACGGCAAGAAGAGACTATTGTTAACTTTCGAATATTTTTAACCTTTCAACAGTCATGATAAGAACATTTTAATTTTATTTTTAGTATACGCCAATATTCACTATTAAACATTACGACAATGTAATACAACGTCAAAAGGTTTTCTATTAATTTGTAAAATCTTCATATAAATACAATAAACTTATCCTATTAGACTGCCGTGGCCTATTAGAAGGTAAACGGTGAATGTTTAATTAGATATTACACAGTTACAGAAACAAAGGTAGTTATTTAATTTATGTAGCCAGCAGTGAAGCATAAAGCATATGTAGGACTGTGTGGTCTTCGCAAGTGTTTTTTAAACAAATAATTTTAAATTTTAGAGTCTACGTGTCTTAATCGAGCTATTAGGCCTACACATTCTTGTATTCTGCATGTACCCTTTGTTTTACTGAGATACCATTTGCAACTTGTACTGAGTAGCTCAGAAAGAGTGAACAGTGTCTGCCATAGAGTTGACTGATGTGGTCGTCTTCTGTTCTGAATGTCATTTTATGATAATTTCGTTATCTGAGGGTTTCATCTTTGTTTGCTTAATGAGAGAGCCTATCATTTCATCTATCTAATTAGATACGTTGATAAAATGTTACTTTTTCTTTTAATGTTTTTATTTATAATTCATGGCTATTGTGTAGTTCTTATCTAATTAATAAAAATCGTACGCATGAAATAACAATGGTGCGCGTAATGGTAATGTTTGTACGTCCGCTTTGAGCATAAAAGTCGATTGATGGTGCTCTGTTCATGAACGGTATAAATATATATTCTTTCATTAAAATCAATTTCTAAAAATCACAATTATTTATATTTGTACAATCAAAATTCAAAGCAACGTCTCGATGATATATTTTTTTTTTGACAAAGATTTGACGTACGAAGAGCTAATGAAATTAAACATTTTACTAGAATAGAAAAAGGAAAAATTTTTCAGCTAAGTTCTGATAAAAGTTTATAAAATTTTTCATTGCTACAAAAACTGTGAGAAACTTTAAAGTTGAGTGCTCCGTGCCAATTCAGAAAGAATTTTAGCCTCGATGGGAATAAAAGATAATTAACCTATTTATGCAAGTGATTAGAGTTTTGATGCTTTCTCAACACAGGAAACTGAAAGCAACTTTTAAGACGTTGAAAAGCAAACAGAATTAGCTTTTAAGAAAAGTTTATAAGTTGTGATCGAAATGATTCGTATCTGTTTTATCTCAATTGATAACTTATCCGGTAGAAAAACACCAATAAAACGGTAAGCTTAGAGACTCCGAGCGCAGGCACTAGAAATTTCAAAAGCGACTTGACATCATAAAATGATAGTTTCTGAGAATTAGTGCTGTATTATAGCTAGGCATTATTTGTGTTTTCTAAAATCTTAATTTTGTTAATAAAACAATCTGAAATCTCAAACACACACACATACTCGTGCGTTCAGATTTTCATTATTGTGTAACTTACTGAAATTATTTAACATTACGCTTTTCGTTCTTAACGAAATTTAACCGTTACAACGGATACGCTAATTTGTTGGTCATAACAAATTGTCTTTAGGTAAGGTATGATTACCATAAATGTTCCTGATGTGCACGCGTGCAGTGTCAAAGATTTATTTAAAACCAAGGTTGAAAGTGAAATCGCGAACAAACCTTATAAAGAGAAAGACATTTCGTTTACAAAAAAAAAGTGATTGAAAGCTGGTTAACCACTATTAAAAAATGTTCACTTAAATGGCTCATGTGTAGTAAGGACATAAGACACTTCCGTTTCTTTTTAGTTCTTTTGTTAGTTCTGAATGTAAATTTCAAGCAACATAGTTTCATTACTGAGTACGAGCAGTAGCCCTATATTCATTATCGACGGCAACTGTAAAATTATTATATTACCGTAATTATAATTATTCATTTACATAATATGTCATGGAAGTTCGTGGAAGAATAACATAAAATTTGAGGAAGGGTAACAAGAAACAGAATGCCTCCGGATATGTGGTTTAGGCCTATATGACTGTGGATACATAATCTTATATAAGTGAGAGTCGTCCTGTTCTTCATAATAGTATTTGCGTCAAAAAGGTTTTCCAAGACGAGAGTATCAACCTAATTATCAATCCCCAGCCTAGAGAACTATGAACTTTGACTCTGAGTTGTCTTACCGCCTGAGATTTGGTTCCACCTCAGATAATGGATGCCCTCTATTCGGTCGTAGTAATCTCTACAGAACAAGTCCTGTGCAACTGTTGACTAAATTGAAGCTCCGCTGCCTCTACAGTGGATGCACATGCTGCTGCCCAAGCGCACTATTCTGTCACGCCGGGACCCAGGCTGCTTTAACAAGACTTCCATCTCTCGTCTATTTGCGGATACAACACGTGTAAGGTATTGGAATGGGTTATACTCAGCGTGACAAGGGCTACCGACGTGTAAGTATGAATGAAGTTACGGTGGAGAGACAAATGCTTTCCCTTCAGCGGAAGCATTTATTCGCGTTACGATATCAATACAAACTGGAGCTAACGCTGATCTGATGATCCAGTTCTAGTGTGCTGAAAAACGACCTTAAAAGAGGCATTGCGAAAATGTGAGAGTGATGCGCAGATACGTGGGTTAAAGAAAAATGAAACAAAGACCAGGCACGTGGAATTTAAGGGGATTCAGTTTTTAAATTCATGAAAAGTATCAAAATTTAAGTCTTGTTTTTGACTATAATTACTTATTACACTGTTATACTTTGGAAAAATACAACAGAAACTAAAAACATTAGTTTAGAACAATTTGAAAGCATAATATAAGTAAAAGGTTATTGCGATAGGTTAGGTTACGTTACTGTACAAAAACTGTATTCACTTCAAAAGAAAGTCAGAAACTGGCCATATGGAGCAGGAGAATTTTTTAAAGTATATACTCAAAACAGTCTAAATTTATTGTAGGCTATATATTTTGTAGAGTTAGTGATTTCCGGTTAAGACACATTAATACAACACATGGACTAGTATTTTTTTGTTATATTTTGTTGTATGTAAATGTAGTCACAGGGGCGTATATACGGTGGGGACGAACGGGAATCCCCCCCCCCCCAGAGAGTCGAAATTAGTTGACGAATTTTGTTAACGTCTTAAGTTTTAGGATCTTTTATTATTTTTTCAACTGCGTTTTTTAGCTAGTAACTCTTTTTTAAATATATGAACTGGTTTATTACACAACATTTGCGTATACGTTTGAAATATGAAATACAAGAAAATCAATTCAGTCAGTAAGTATCTTCTAAACAATGTTTCGGTAACGCGTATTTTTATTATGTTACTACTGTTTACTTTAATGGAATTCATTTTAGCATGTTATCTCACGTTTTCTGCCACTTTAAAGACAGTAATGTTGATCAGTCTTAACTTGTTGTTGAGGGGTCCCGGACCCTCCCCAAGGTCAAATTCTAGATACGCCACTATGTAGTCAATAAGTGCAAATATTTAGTTGTTAGTGATAAATAAAGAAACGTGATCGAAAAGTGTTGAAAGTTTTAGTTTTTTTGTTATGAGATACAAGTGACAACTTTGAAAGCCGTTTTCCGAAGAGCGTAGTTCTCAGTTTTTTAAAGATAAAATTTGGTATAGCTAAAAAAGTATTTAATGTACTGCCTCAAAATTTTGCATAATTCTTTACCACACTATAGTGAATATTTGTGGAGTGTCTGCTACTTCCAAAACATGATACGTTACTATTTGTTTCAATTAGAAATGTTTAGTTGAATTTTTGTTTAAGTTGTACAATTTAATGAAGAGGAAAAATATACCCAAAGCACAACCAAATTTTTGGAATTTTTTAGTGACTTCAAAATAAGCTTAAACTCATTAAATTCTGTTTTATCGTTTTAAGATATATCAATTTTTGCATTTCTTTTTGTATAAGAATCGTAAGGGGAAACAAAAAAATAATAAAAAGACCCCAACTTTGTGTACTCATATGTTTTATAAAGCATAAAACAAAAAAATAAAGTTAAAAAGATTTGGATGAGAAATAAAAAAGTAAGCTTTTTGTTAGGGAATTCCCTTAAAAGAAACAATAGCAGTTATAATTTTATTTTTGAACTGAATATTTTCAACAAGCAAAAATGACAATTTAGTTTTAAGTAAACCTTGAAATTCAAGTGGAATTAGATGCTATTACGCGCAAAAAATTCTTGCTTCTATTAAGTGAAGGTATAAAAGTATTAAGGACGAAATAAATGTGAGCGAAATTTGGCCTGTAGTAACTTATGATAGTGGAGGCTTGTGAAGATATATGCTTAGAAACAGCTGTTCAGGATATTCGTAAGGAAAATTCTGAGAAAAATGTATGTGCAATTCGGGCCAGTGAAATAGACAAATGGTTCTTGGAGAATAATGTTGAACTATGAGTTGAGCCAGATCACAGGGAATTAAGACTCAAGGGGAAAGACTCTTTGTGGTTGGGTCGTATCGAAAGAATAGATCAATCAAGCGTGATAAAGAATGTCTAAATTTGGAAACCGTTTAAACAGAAAAGGCGGGAAAACTAAGGAAAAGGTGGGGTCATTATGTGGAGGATGTGCTGAGAGTGATGGAATTGGAAGTCAACTGACGGTGGAAATGTCAAATGGAAAACTAGTAACAGAAGCCTGGATTGCAACACAAAATGGAATGGAATATTATACGCGTACTGTGGTCATAGTGAATTAATAAATAGGCCTACTAATAAATTATTTTTCACTAAACAAATTTTTGTTTTCACAGAAAAGACTCCTTCTTTCCTTCTGTAGGAAGAAATTAATTAAGTCGATAGAATTAACAAAAATTCGACAAAATAAGTCATCATGTTGTGTACCATGTCATGGGAATTTGTACTCATTCATCACAAAGCGAATACTTAAACGTATTTGATTCCCAAAGTTACAACAGGTGAAGTAATTACAGTTACAGATAATCAATGTGGTTATAGCAATAATAAACAACAGCGAGTTATTTATGGCAATAAAGTCATTTAACGTATAGATTGAAAATATCACTTTTAAATTGAACGTAGAATAATATAGGATGTGACTGGCTATTTAATTATGGGGAAATTAAATATTTCGTTACATGGAAATTTTTAATTGAATTTTTGTTTATAAGTTATATTTTAGTATTCATAAAAAACAATCAACTTGGTAGACGGATTCTCTTAAACACGAAGTTGTAGAATAAGAGATAGGCGTAGGCCTATCTGTCAGCAGATATAGAGACATCAACTTGTAGTTGCGCAATTCGTTGCATATACACAGGTTACCACACACGTTTCAGATTACCTTATTTCGGACAGCTTTTGATTTCCGTTTGAACAGATAACACTAGAAGCGACTATTTTATCTGACAAACAATATTATAACGTTACATAGAATTCGTAACAAAAAGAATTCTTCTGTAAAGAAATCTCTCTCTCTCTCTCTCTCTCTCTCTCTCTCTCTCTCTCTCTCTCTCTCTGTACATATTTATACTTCATACAATATTGTTAGTTTTCTTCTACAGCTGAAGTCTCCCGTACATAGTTATTATTATAATAGAAAACTTACCTTTAAATCATATTTGTAGGCTTTCGTAAGAGATTTTCAAATCATATGTCACGTATTTTTTTACTTTCCTTTGGTCACACTTGATTCTCATTACGGTTTAAACTGAAACAACGTAAACTTCCTAAATGCTCCTCCTCCTAAAGTTTCTGCATATTCTTCTCTCCTTTCACTGTTTCCTCACAAACCAGCGTCACAGTAGTCCATTTACATTCAGCGTATGTCCAATTTAGTTCCTATTTCACCTCTTAGTGTTCTCGCAAACGTGTTCTACCCTCCTTGATTATTTTACGCACCTCAAAAGAGTTAACTGCTTATTGTATTCAACTATCCTATTTCTTCCAAGTTCACATTTACAGCGCCTCAATCCTCACTCTATTTATTTTCCCGCCGAAACTGCCAATTCTCGTTCTATTTCCCTTTCACAGTCTTTGTGTCGTAGTATTTAAAGCGGTTTAGGAATGGTGCCGGAAGCGAAAATTGTTGAAGATCACTGACGTAAATATTGAAACCAATATACATCACAATTAAGTAGTTAGTTAGTGTAATTTGTGATATTCTAGGCCTATTAACTCGTATGGCACATTTCTGTAAATGTTGTGTAAAACTGGCTAAGTAACGATACCAATACGTAGGCCTATTTCAGTGAAAAATTGACGATTCTTGATAGTAGTCACTTAACTTCTATAGGCTAGATTGTAGCTGAAACCTACCCTTATTCCTTGGATGTTCTGCAAGCGATACGTTGTAGTAGGCTACATTTCGTTTCTTTGTATATTACTTTACACGCGCGCGCGCGCGCACACACACACCGGCGGGGGTTAATTGCATAAACAGTTACATTTCAAACAAATTGGATAAAATTAATGGTAAAATAAATAGACAAATTCTGTTTGTCGTAAAGTATTATTTTACTATTTTGAAATTTGAGCAGAATTAATAAAAAAGCTCACGTAAAATGCATATTCCTGTTTATTTAATACGTAATGTGGTAGAAGAGAGTATGCAATCCGGAAGTTCCGGACGGTCGTCAATAGTATAATTTTAAAATAAAAAAACCATGTTGATTTTATCAAACGGCCGCGTATGATAAAACAACGAATGCGTTGCTAGGCAACGGAACGTAACGTCAGCTGGCACAAGATGACACTTTATTTCCTGTTGTTTGCCTCCCCCGCCACCCGCCGCACGACCAATGCACCACGTACCCTACGCTTTGCGAATTTGTTGAACGCTTTATTATTTCTGTTCTTACATTTAATAATTAATTAAGCCGTACGAATATTTTAAAAAGTCGTTTGCATGAAATTTAGCATTTATGAAGTAAAGCATACAAGAGCTCAAACGCGCGCGCACACACACACACACACACACGCAAACGCGCGCGCATACAAAATAATCATTCAAGTGTTATTAATTAGGCGTACATAATTTTCTTTACTAATTTTATTTTTTTCATATGTTAAGTCATACGTAGACACGTACAAAAGTAAACAAATTAAGAGCGCGCGCGCGTGTATAGTAAAGAGAGAGAGAGAGGGGGAGTGAGGGAGGGGAATGGCTTTGTAATATTCATGTAAGCCTCGTTATGAGCTTAACGGCTATCTTAATGACACGTACCATAGCGTGGTACAGCTAAAGTAATTAGACATAGCCTATAACGGATGTCTGGAGGCGCTGTGTCAAAAGATCTCAATGCGCATGCGTAGTTTTGACGTGTTGTTTTCGGAGCAATTACTTTGTGTTTAGAAGAGCTGCACGGTTGGTGTGTCACATTTTGTGTGCCATGGTTTGTCACCTTTCACTTCACTTGTGGAGTAGTTTACCTGTCACCACTGCGATCTGCGCGACCCGTTTCACGCCTCACTATTTCATCTGTCCCCATCATGTGGCTCGCATTTAAAGTTTCTGCAGTTAATCTGAACGGTGATTTGAGTTGAGACAGCATGGCCCATATGGTGTGCTGTGTAAACAGTGAAAGTCGAATTTTCTTTAATGAGCGTTCGGCGAAGGTTTTTGTCTTCTGCGTAGAATCGTGAAACACTCTAGTACGTGCATTCAGTTGTGGACTGTTGTCTTTATCATGGTGACGAACGACGGTTGACAAAATTAATGTGTTATATACGATACAGAATCAGTCATTGCAGCGAATTCACGAATCACAGTAAGATAAAGAACGCGGTACTATTTAGGCTATGACTGATATATTCGATACACACCGTACAGTAAAGTATTATGTATTATGTACAGTACACCGTACCTCATGTATTATTCATTTTCTTTCAATAATAACTTTTTTATTTTCATAAAAAAAAACTTAAAATTTCAAATCGAGAAAATGGTGTACACAGCGGAACCGGCAGAATTTCCTTATAGAGGAGGTTTAGAATCTTATTAATGAAATTAGAAACATTAAAAGACAAAGAACTCGTTCTTTGATAGTATTTTGTTGTAATCAAGAAGGTGAGTGAAGAAATTAAGAGTTACATTATTAGATGTATAAATTTAAACAAATTTATGAAAGAATAAAAATGGCATCTTACACTACAATATGAATAGGCGTATAATACAGGAAACTTGCACACATCGTCTCTCATCTTCTGCACATGATGATAGTGTTGAATGTTTTGTTTAAACTTCGCCTTAGTGAGTACCTACGTGTCTGTAAATGTTTTGTAGCAAACGGAGTTGAATCAATCACAAAATGGGCACTACAAGCCTTCATAAAACAAACAAACCAAAATCGAGCTTGGGGTGCGCAACTAAGAGTACAGTTTGCCGTACATTTTGTGAAGCTACCGTACAAATCCGTTCACTGGTAGAAGTTGTGAAATGTTTGTAAACGACGAGGCGATCCGAATGCCGCATTCGGTATTGGGTATGTATCATGCACAGGCATCGGACCATTTTAAGATTATTTATTATTTTTTGTGCCAGAAGTGATATTAAACTAAAGTACAAAACTAGAAAATACGAAAAAAAATTGTTAAATACAGATGGTACTGACACAATAGCAAACCGGGATCAACAGTTGGCACATCCGTGTTGCTTGCACAAAACTGTCAAATACATACATTTTCAAGATGATATGGAAACAATTACTGCACTTTAAATATCGTCAATCGAGTCAGATACAATGCGGCCTAAATAACATCGAAGCGCTATGAGTCTCCAACTATTTCTTTCCTACTTGGTAAGAGGACCTTACCTTAAATAATGATAAAAATCCTCAACCGCCAAACTGACTGAGTTTATGATTATTTAATTAGATTTAAACAACTACATTTTACAACACATTAAAAAAGTTTTTTTACATGAATAACCATACTAGGTCTAGTTTTAACATGGTAATCATATTGTAGGCTATTAAGTACTCAATTTCGTTTTGGTTGAAAATTAGTGTTAACCATACTTAATTATTATGGTAACTACTATAATAATATTGATTTTTGACCAATGATTATGTCTGTAGTATTAAAAGTATGTACCCGGCTGTTTGGCCGTGGTGCATTGTTTTCAAACAAACCAAATGTTTTGACTGGTGCCATCATCAGTGGAATTCAAGGAATCTGAGTCTACCTGAACGCGGGTTGTTAAACGTTAGGCCCACAGTACTGTGAAAAAGGCTGAAGATGTCCCGCGATGCTACCTCTTCAGCCTTTTCCACAGTACTGTGGGCCTGACGTTTAAGAACCCGCGTTCAGGTAGACTCGAATTCCTCGAATTCCACTGGTGATGGCAGCCAGTGGTGGTGTCGAAATGTTTGGTTTGTTTGAAAACCATGGACCACGGCCAAACAGCCCGGTACATACTTCTAATACTACTGATACCGGCCGTGAAAACTATATTAATGATTATGTCTGTTATTCTTTTACTATCACTCAGTGATCTGCTTGTACGTGTCTTCACTTTAAGTTGTCTCAGTTTCTGTTAAATTAGTTGAAAATTATTATATGTTTACAGCAGTTAACGTTTTTGCTTAACGGTGTTGTCAATAGATTCTGGTCTTGTAGGAAAGCAGAAGTTGTTTATTTTCTTCTTGTAAAGAACGTTTTGGAAGTTTCTTCTATCGACTGAAAAATATTTTTGGGTGATTAATGATTTGCAGGTTGTTCTTTCTAACATGCGTAAACGTTAGAGCGTAATGCTCCTTTTCTAGCATTTCCCTGAAAAACCAACTGATGCTTGGAAAGTCAGTAGTAACACTTTAAAAAATACGAAAAAATAAAATACATGTCACGCGACTAAAAATAGTAAAATACATTCATAAAAATTCTTTGTGTAAAAATTACACGCCAGTGTAAAATAAGTGAATTTTAATTAAGCTTAATTGGAAATAACTATTTTCGGAGACGCTGAATAGCCGCGCTAATTGAATCCGTATACTGTATCACTATGTTTTAGATTTAGTAGTTGGATTAACGGGACCTCCTGTTGATTTATTAGGTTGACAGCGTATTCAAATTTTTATTGGCAATTAAAAAAGTGTTTATAAGCCCACCTGCTGCTTTATCAAACAAAGTAGACGTTGCTACTGTCACTGAGAAGGAGCTCCGACAGCTTGCATTCAAACCGTTTAATACTATGTAACCTTGAAAACGTCCCACACGTGAATACGTACTAGGCCTACATCACTTCGTAGACGAACTTGGTGGTTACATGTTTGCTAGGAAACAAAACATTTACGTCTTTACATAGGCCTATAGGCAGTACCAAACAAACAGAATGATACGGGTAAAGTTAGCTCTACTGGTTTATCGTGACATTCGCTCGTCTTGACATACAATTTTAAATTAGTTGAAACACAAGTTAATAAACTATTATAATAAGTTTTATCAGAAAGGAGATATAAACATAATGTTAGGATAACAACCTTTACGACTGCGTGAAGCTGTAAGGATTCAAGAAAGTGTTCACAAATAATAGAGTATATTTTATTGATGTAAAACATTTGCTTTTGTTTATCGTGTTACATAGTTGATTGATATTTATCGAATCCTGATTGACTTTGATGACCGTGTACAGTCACGTTTTGAAGAATAGGTTGATATTTCCATTGATTCCAGGCTCCAGCTTACAGGTAAGTCAGCAGGTAGCCAATTACAGACCACTGGTTTAGATTCAGATGTACCGAATTATTTCTACAAGTTCTAGACACAGCTTTAGAAGTTTACGCTTTATTAATAACAAGAAAACGGAAGTTTATTATCACTTATGACAGTGTTACAAACACTGGCAATATGCAGCATTGTATCATGTTGATAAAATCCAAGAATTTGTATATACAATTTAGGTGTTCAGTGAGGAAATCAATAATTTATCATCTTAAAATTTTTAATCGTAAAGGTGAAATCATTGGTTCGGTGTGTATTTTTTTTTGTTTAGAACTATGAACCGTTTGATATTACACATAAAATAAAATTGTAGGCCTACAAAGTTACAGATTTAGTAACTGATGTATAGTCTATAAATTTGTGATTATACTTAATTCTGTTTTTTTTTTAGGGTTATTTGGAGTGTTATTATTTGATTGGAAAAACATTTACAAAAAGAAGGTTACAATATTTAAGACTCAAGGGGTTTAAAAATAGAATCAATATAAAAATATTACACAAATATAAGTTTTGTGTAGGACTTTATTAACCTATATTAAGAAATAGTTAATTCTGTGTGGTAATGAAATCAGTATTAGCAAAAATAATAAACCTCTAACAGATTGTTGGTAAAGATATTTACGCTGTTCAAACACACACAGTATGAACATAGCTTATATTTCCGATTAACGAAGAAATGCTTATGCGTAAACCCGACAGATAAATGATCCTATTTGACGAAGCAGCAACTTGAAAATGTATCAATATGAAGCAGACGATTTTAAGCAAATTTCGGTCTGAAAACCACACTAAGAAAGTAGCGTCAAAACGTTCACTTTGGAAGTGGTTTGTGTCTTGCGAGAGTGACTACCAGTCTTTGCGGACCTGAACTGGGACACAAAAGAATGAAATTAATTAATTACAAGTTGGGGATAAGCGTGCAGCTGAAATTAATATGAAACAAGTTTTAAATCAAATAGAATCCGATGTTAAAATAACAGAGATGTTGCAAAATATTTTAATCTACATTCAATAATCATATTATGTCATATTTCAATTTTAGATTATATATTAATATTCCGTTTTATTTGACATCTCACAGACAGCGTTTATAATTATTCCAGTCGTTGTAATACTGATCTTTTCTTAACGTGCTGTGTAAATCGAAAGTTACAATCTTGTGTTGACTGACAAATTCTTTTTTTAATTGAATACGACTAGATGCTGAAGTTCGTGATTATTTTAAATAGGGCAGTTAATGATAGAAGTACAAAATTGAATTTGGGCTTCTGCCTGCTAACGAGTTTTTCAAACTGGTTATACAATAGTTAAAATAATACATAAGAGCATGATGAATAGTAATTCCTCACTGACCAACTTACGCATTTAAATTAATTCCAAGGTAATGAGCTATTTTACATGGGTTGGGTTGTAAATATTTAATTAAACTATTGTATGTATTAGGAAATATCATAAAATTAATATAATAGGCATATGTACAAATTATATATAGGCTAATGTAATTATATTTTATGTTTTATTGCAATGAAAAGAAACATTATGTCTAACATACACGTTAGTCCTACATGCGTTAAGCAAAAGATAGGATTTCACTTCTACATTTTATAGCTATAGGTTTACAGGTTGCATATTAAAACATTTAAAATTGATTTTTGTTTAATTATACCTTCAGTAAGTTTTGTCGAGTTTTAAAACATTTGAAAGTATCAAAAGTACTAGGTGCATTTCCAATAGAGCTGAGGGCTGCAGGCAATGTGCGTTTAAAACAAGTCATGCTAATAAAGAATCAGCAAGGTTGGAAGGTCGGTGGGTCTTGTCTGGACAGCTTCATAAGTTGGCCACTGCCGCTACTAACTCTTCCCTCTGCTGGTTATAACTCATATAGATTTACTTTTAATATATAATTGTAGGCCTACGTCTACATGGTTGTGATATTTATGGTAGCAGTGACCGGGTATACGCGCCAGTAATATCAACCTTACACTGCTTATATGACCTGTTCGGACGTTCACACATTGATTGCACTGACTATTTCGTAATCGGATTTGATGGTAGTATTGATAGAGAAAAACCAATTTCAACAGCTGGCCACTTTTAAAATGACGTTTTATAAAAATAAAGTATTAATTATGTAATATCTAAAATTAGATTTAGATAATTATAATTGCCTAAACTATTATGTAACAGTTATTCAGGTAAATATTATTTGTTTGTTTGTTAAATTACTTAATTAAACGCTAAGTTCAGTTTAACGGTCTTAATTGGTTTAAATAATTTTCACTAATGTATTTGTAAAATATGGTAAATCGAAATTATGTAGGCCTATATTATGGATTTCGCATCTCTTATAGTCGTTCATTGTGTCTGAGTATTGTTTCCTTTGTGTATTTGTATAGGCTATAGGCTAAATCTTCCTTCTAGTTCACAAAATGTACCTTTCAGCGTATATGTGTGTGTAAAATACAAAGATGTGTACTTTATATTTCTTACTAGACCCATCTTTCCTCTTCTGTGTGAAGTTTCAATTTTCCGACTTTTCTCCGTGTACATTTACTACATTATTACTTTTCAAGCTGTCTCTACATGATGCTATCCTTAAGACCTATACTTAAATCTATATGAGGTAGTGTAATTAATCTACATTAATTTTTTCCAACTCTTTCTTCTTTTATCATAAACTTGTTAATTTCTCTTTTGAGCCGCTTGCTTAACTTCCTCTCGCCATGTTTTTAGGTCTGTCTCTTCGGTTGAATCATTTTACTTCCGCTTACACATTTACCTAGTGAGCACTTAATACTCCCTTCTGACAAACAATATAATGGCCAAACATTTCAATTGTTCAATTGCCTTTCTTGCATTTTTTAAAAATGCATTCCTGAAAAAGCTAATTTATAATTTTAGAAAAAGCTAATTATTTTACTAATTTCTTTAGAAATGTCATGTCGGATGCGTTTTTTTTACTTCTATTTCTATACATCTACATTCCATTATACGTATTGGTGTTTACCGTTTACTTTTACTATTCTTCCTAGTTGATCTACTACTCCCTTTGTTGATATCTTTGTTTTCAACTTTCGTATATCAATATTTCGTGAGTCAGAAGAGTTCACTAGAAAAAAGTATATTTTCAGGTTTTTGAATTGTTAAATTGTCAGTTAAATAGTTAAATTGTTAATTGTCAGTTAAGCTGTTAATTTCTTAACGTCTGTTGTCACCCAAGGTAAAGTAAATTTTATTTTTATTTTATTACCTATTATACAGGGTGGGGCAGAGAAATAAGATGTTTTTGAAATGGCTAGTACTCGGCCTGTAGCAGGAGTAGATGAGTGCGGGTGGGGGTATTCCGTTCCGTTCATAGCATTTCACCTTCACTTTCAGTCTGCATCATGGAGCCGTGGACGTTAGAACACCGTGTTTTCGCGTACGACTGCTTTGTGCGTAGTGGTAAATCAGTGACCGCGGTTCAGCGTGAGTTTCGCCGCAGATTCGAAATCCACCGAAATAACTCTGTTCCCTCTCGTAACACAATCTTACGTTGGGTTAATAATCTTCGTCCAGGAGGCTCAATAATGAAAACCAAACCACCAGGAGCCCCACGTATGGTACGTACTCCGGAAAATGTTGAAAGGGTTAGAACAGCAATGCTACGAAGTCCACCTGTTCGGAGACAAGCTGCGGAACTTCAAATCAGCAATCGCACGGTAAGGCGTATTTTGCATGACGAATTACGTTTTCACCCTTACAAGTTAATGGTTGTGCAGCAGATGAACGAAACAGATTACCCACAACGATTGAACTTTGCACGAACAATGTTGACACTTTTTGAGGAAAATGAAATCATTATGTTGTTGATGAGTGATGAAGCTCATTTTCATCTCAATGGTGCAGACAACAAACAGAATTGTCGCTACTGGGCTGGTGAGAATCCCCGAGAAATCCACCAAAACCACTGCACAGCCCAAAATTACAGTTTGGTGCGCGTTGGGAAAGAATTGCATCATTGGTCCTTACTTTTTTGAACAAAATGGCGTCACTGTAACTGTTACCGCTGAGCGTTACATTGAGATGCTAAACACCTTTTTTGTGCTTGAGTTACACAAGCCGGAGAAGGCGGATTGCTATTCGGAGTGTATGGTTTCAGCAAGATGGGACAACGTCTCACACATCCCGAGCGTCAATGGGTGTTCTTCGCCCTCTGTTTCCCAACCGCCTCGTTTCCAGATTTGGTGATGTTGCATGGCCCCCTCGGTCCCCAGATTTATCAGTGTGTGATTATTTTTTATGGGAGTACCTCAAGTCACGCGTCTATAAGAGAAACCCCCGTACATTAGATGAATTGAAGGACAGTATTCGTGAAAACATCGTCCAAATTGACAGACGCCTGCTAGAAAGAGTGGAGGCCAATTTCCGTACACGCTTACAACAATGCATAAACGAAAATGGACATCATTTGCAAGATGTGATTTTCCACAAATGAATATCATTAAATGCTATGTAATCACGAATGTTTCTCTGCCAATAAATTTTCTTTTCAAGCAAAACTAACAATGTTGTTATTATTTCAAAAACGTCCTATTTCTCTGTCCCACCCTGTATATCAATACGTGGTTTGTAATTATAAATATTACTATGATTATTTACATGTAGGCCTACTTGGACATTTACGAAGAGAGAATATATTTTTAAATTTTTATTTTGTTTTAAATAAAACATCGTTTTATTAATTGTTTCATTTACAAAAGTAGTTGAGTCATGTAACATATTCTCTCCTCTCTACAACTTAATTTTATATGTGACATAGTGTTTGGACGTAACTCGAGTAGCTCAAATCCCACGGGCTGGGTGGGTACATCAATATATTACACATACGTTTAACACACAAACATGTACACATCAGAAAGTAACGTCTCAATACATAATGTCATGTTAAGGTCATTTGATAAATTAGTTGTCTTTACTTAGGCTATCTCTAATCAACTATACTTCCTTTTCCGTATGCTGAAACTAATCACTGTCACCGCTATCAACACCACCCTAACATCAAATTGAATTTTAACTTTTTCTATAATTATTTATATCTAATTTACAAAAATCTATGTGCTTATTAAACATACTAAATTGAAGTATAATAAACTTTATATTTAAAATTCTGATTTAACTTATAGTAAGGTTTTTCAAAATCAATGGTTTTGTGGATTATATTCATAAAATAGCCTGTAATAATATGGCCTTAATTGTTTCTCTGTCATGTTTTAGGAAATGTGTTGTCAACTTAGGTTTAGGAAACATTCTATTCCCTTTACATATTTTTTTAAGTAAAATTATTTTTCTAAATTACTTCCAAACTATATAAAAACTTAACAGCTCCAATATAAACTGCAAACAACTTAGTATAAATTAAATTAAATACCGACAGAAAAGGGAATACGGCCGCTTACCGTTGTCGTGATCTCTTGACTAGAAAGAGAGAACTGGCAAATTGCAGTAGATGGAATGTAAACGTGAGATTTGCTATTTAAATTTTCAGTGGTTTACTGCTGCTTAGGCAGTACTGCGTAATCAGTATAAAGAAACTGATACGAGCTCAACCAGGAAACTATAGAAGCTGATCTGAGAACTAATATAGCAAAGAAGAAATGGTTTACAAGGCTGAGCCATCTGACTAGGAAAAAGTTGATTCAAGATTACGGCGGTTGTAAACGAATTAGAATTATTAGATAAAAAAGTAAGAAACTACAGAGATGCCGTACGGAAATTCTGAGTAACCTAAGATCCGGGTGAATCGCTTTTCGAATGATGAGCAATATTGTGAAGAATAAAATTTTGCTTGTGTTTTAGCTTCTGATAGTACAGCAACGAATTCTACGATGTAATTCAATTGCTATCTGACTGAGAGGGTAGCCTATTCTATGAGAATTGAAAGAGTTTTTTTCTAAAAGGACAGGTGGGGTGTGACTGACGTAAGATGGCTAATAAACGGTGGGGCTCGTTGAAATATTTTCGTTAACTAGAATCGGATTTACGAGGTGTTTTCAGAAGCGTTCCACAAGACAATCTGACCCTCGCCGGTGACGTACATGCATTTTTTGTTAATTATGCAAATACTTGCATCATGTACTGTAAATGTTGTAAAGAATTTCAAAACACATGTTTAGTGAGTTTCTTGTGTAATGTAAAGAATTCCAGCTACTCAGTGTCCAAGTAATTAAAAAGAATGGTATGTTAGAAAACTATTTTAATTTTATATGCCGAAAATTATTTGTGTCTTCATTATTCCCCGTTGAGGTTCCAACAAAGTGTTACTGGAATCCTTTATTTAAGTTTTATTACTAGCCTATTTTATATTTTAATATCAGTCAGAAATATTTCGAAGCGCAGAGAACTACACCGGATATGGATTTGATAATAATAAAAACACTGAAATCACTTCAAGCACTTCTTGCTGAAGAAAGAAGCAAATTTGTCGATATTTTTAACTTTGGTACTAAAAAGTGTCAAGTAATGAGCATTGACATTGACAGATAAGATCTACGAAAATTTGAAAAACGACTATGAGGTGAATAATCAGACGATGATTAACTCTACATGATGAAGTAGACTGGTGTTTCAGTGTCAAGATCTGTCGCAAAGGTGCTCTGCTTTGGAGGAAATGTCAAATACGTTTAATATCGTACAGTCAAAATGCTAGATGAAAGCCTCTCAAAATGATTTAGAATCGACAAAAGAAGTTCAGTCTTGTATAAGCTGATTTTGGTAAAGAAGAGGCGGTGAAATAAGTAATAAGATTAACACGCGCGGAAGCAGCAATTATATGGACAACCAACGACTATCTTCAGTTTATAGTCCAGCAGTGGAACTTTACTGAATCCGTTCCCAACCTACGTCTCATCCTACAGTACTCTTTAACAATTTGTATGTCTATAGTACTACGTGAAAGAATTTCAAAAAACTTAAATGAATAAAATAGGGACGATAGATCAACGATGCGTTAGCAAGGTTAAAAAACTTTAGAAAAAACTGCATCTTCTTTTGTTTCGATGACATAATAGCCTATAAAATTTTTATGTACACTAGCCTAGTAAATTTCCATATAATTTAATTGTAAGTGAATGACATTTTTTCTCTTTTTATATATCTTTTTTATGTTTAGTTAAAATCTATAAACCATTAGTAAAAAGTTAGGTACGTATTATAAAAACTATAAATTATACGCTTATACGGTGAAGAATGGGGCCGCAAAATGTAAAGCCGCCCCGGTTAGCCTTTAGTCGCCACTGCGTCACATACTAAGTCTATAACGTAACTCGTTTACTGTACGTTAGGCATCATACATGCACGACACTAACATATACATTAACACGAATGAATGCTTTAACGTTATCAGAATACTATAATTTGCCAGTATAATCTAACTTCCTGTCCTCGCATCTCTGTTGGTTTCCCTGCTCAAAATCGGTGAAATCCCGGCTCAAACGTCTGCGGTTACTAATTCTGGAAAAGAAGCAGCGAAAATAGTCTCGGTGTAGTTTCGCTGCACGACGAGGTTTGGATTCGATTCCCATTGAAGCAAAAATAATTTGTGCCTTTTTACTGTCATTCTACTCTTGCAATACATGTCAAACCGGCGCATGGTTTCCCCGCCTAGTAATACCTATCTAATAAGATGATCGGAGCCGGCATTACACTGTACATCTCACACAGACCTACCTGTGACAGAATGAGTACACAACTCACTACGGGTATATGCAGGGAAGTAGCAAAACAAATCCTACGACTGTTGACCAGAAGGAAAACCTAAGCAGGAGAGACGAAGTTTCTCCAGCAATCTCAACAAACTCATTCGGATATTTTGATTCTGACAAGATGTTCCCGTACATTTAGCTTTCTTCAGTCGACATTTCTGACTTTCAGTAAACTTCTTCAGGGAGTACGCTACAAAGGAACAGTCTATCGACGCCTATATAGTGGCTATCGTACAGGGACTGATGTGCATTTCCCGTGGGCGTCAGTGCAACAACATGGTCATGAATGCGTTGCTGCCGTCTTTCTGGTGAGAACGAGTTTGAAGCCCATATCCGCGGCCCTGAAGTGAAGTGACACACACACACAGTTGAAAACTATAGACCGCGCTAGACCGTCTTGGCATAAGTGTCGTACCGTGCTATTTCTACACTTGTTCTTGGTATTTCAGAAACAAATTGTATACTATAGGAGACAAACTAGTTGATCTCTTCACAATAGTATAACTCTATGCTTCGACGACCTGGCGCGGAGATCACGGAACAGATGACGCTGAGAAATACACAGATGCCCACCAGCACATCACATCAGCACCTGCAACATACCGCATTATTGTATTACATTGTGTACATGTAGTAATATGTTTACAGTATTTACATTAGATATGGCATGCGTAGATGTCCAATATTTAATTGCTTTTTGTATTCCGTTAGGTAATGTCTCTTTTGAAGACTCTTGGCACTGAACGGCCATTTTCCTTGAAAGATCTGGTTTTAGTAGTGTGCCGGCTATTCCTTTGTGTTGATATATGCTACATATTGATATTCAGTATTATGTTATATATTCGGAGGAGAGTATGATAAAACTGAAAAGTGGTCAAAACGATTACTCTCCACTTTGTCTGTGGAGTGGCAAAATGACTACAGACTGACTTTGGAATCCTCATATTTCATACTTAATATGAAATAATAAATATAAGTTGAAACAGAGTTTTTCAGGGCATTCAAACTTGTTGAGTTATTTCTTATTGCACAGTCTGATTGTCGCATCGATACAATAAGCTAGCGTCTATGGTAATGATGTTGGCTACTTCTATAATCGGGCTTCAGTATGTCGACAGTGCAGTGTGCAGTTACTTACGTGCAAGTCTACCACTGCAACAGATTTTAAAAGAAAAAGTCCACTTACAACTTAAAAATGTGTACAATTAGAAGAGTTTATGATGGGTTTGACCATATGTTCAAATGAACTGAATTTTCAGACAATGAGTAACTTGTACGAAAACATTAATAGGATAAGCCCAATAAAATTAAAATCGTATAGGTTTAATTAACTAAATATTTTACTTTTCTTATTTATATTTATATGTTTTCATATTATCAATAGATTTTCTTTATTGTTCAGATATTTAAGTTGGAAAATTCTATCCTACTGGAAATACAACTACTGTTAAAAATTCCTCTGGTGCGTCGTTTTTTTTTTATTTAGTTGACAAGGCTTCGGAATACTTCAGATCTCCCGCAAAATCCAGGTGTGTGTGTGTTTCTTTTGAACAGATGAATTAGTCAGACATGAAATGGTTCGCGCAGATCGTAGTGGCGGTAGGGAAGGCAGTGCAGAATGTGGGATGTGAGGTGACCAACCAGGACACACAACCATGCGATACACCATCCATTTCGCTGTTCTGAACTCAAAATAATTGGACCGAAAACAACGCGTCAAAGCAATGAGGTATTTTGACACAGCGCAACCAGTCACCCGTTTCGTATATAATTATTTTAGCTGTAGTTCACTATACTTGACAAGAAGAGAATAAAATTAGGATAGGAAAACGTTTTTTGCTAAATGTGACTTCAAGTTAACTGCTACTTTATAAGGCTACTTTACTACTGCTATTTTAAATGCAGGAAATTAAATTATTTTCCCTTAAAAGTATATATTATTTTTATTAATTTACCTATCACAAGTTTGCACTGTTTCCTGTTTTAAAGTTCTTATTTGCCTTCTTTGCTGTTAAGCAGATAGAATTAAAGAAAAGGCACGAAATAGGCGTACACAGTCAGGCTGGTAACTGTTCTCAAATTCTAGTTCAAATACCACGTGAACAGTTCTCGAAAGTTAATAATAGACTGACGTAAAGGACGCTCAACGAACCCCTTAGTACCAAGCAGCCTTGTGAGGTAGGCTAGCGGGGCTCATCAGATGTTGCAGGTGTCAAAATGACCCATATGATTTACTAATGTTTGCTTGTGACTGACAAATGGGATAGATTTTCCTTTGAATTTTCTTTTACTCTTTTTTGACCATGTTCGTTTTAAGATTAAAGTAAAACCATAAAAGGCGCAGAAAAATATATTAATAAAATAAAAGAATTTGTTCATTAAACTTTTGATCAAGTCGCACATAACGATCCCTAGAATAAAAAGCAGAAAACAAAATAAAAAAATTAATCAGTTTTTAATCAGCCATTAAAACATGAATTCTATGCACTAGAGGATTTACTACGGTCTCATTTATGCCATAAAAAGTCATTTGAATGCATATTCGAACGATTTTTTACGCTCACATTAGTTTACATTTTGTCCAAAACCTTCTATAAAATCAATTTTTCATCATACTTAGGGCTCGTATTTGTACATTACGACTATACAAAAAAATACGAATGAGTCGGTAAAAACAAGACACGGACCTCCGTCAAGAACCAGCAACATAGGCAGTAGACGCGTGGCAAATGTGGACACGCTTAAATATAGTACGTCCAGTCAGGAGAAGTATCCCTACTGGTGCACGAGAACTTTACTTGAGAGAGAGAATATAACATCTCTATAGCCACTGTATTCTTTTTGGCAATATAATGAAATTGTTGTAGCCAAACAAAATGAAACGAGAGAATTTGTTCTTCTTTGGTGGAGTTATATGGTAAACGCCAAGGGCTACAGGTTTTGTATTCCAAAATGGCTGAAGACTTTCGATGGTAGCACCTTGAGGTAGAGAAATTCATTGGAAATAGGAGGAAGACGCGCTTCGATTCTGAAGTTTAAATAAGAGGCACCTTCTTTACCCCTTCCCCTACAACCCGCCCTAAAAGTCGGGGAACTTGGCTTAATACTGAAAACTGTTATTGGTACACGTTAATGTGAAATAGAAAAGATATGATGGAAGTGATTCAACTGCAATCAAAACTGTTTAAGCATTGGCTTAAGCCACTTTGTCAGGATATTTACCCTATAGTAAGACGACTTTTGTGTCTTATCAAAATCTATTACTTGACTTTAAACTGTCAGCTACAATTGTGTGGTGAGTTAAACATTTACAGGCATTGCACAAATGCAATACACAGAGAAGGGCATTGAAAATGCTTCAATAAATCTAAAAAATATATATATTTATGTTCATTCACCAATCAATGAATTCATTCTTCATTCACCAATCAATGAATTTATTCTTCATTTACCAATGTACAGATTATAAGTTAAATGTAGTCGCATTCATTCATAAGCGAAGTTTTATATGTGTACTACGTTATTGACAACAAAGAAGTAGTTTCTATGGAAACTCACCGGTTCCCATTTTCGATCACGCACCAGCGATCGGCCGCAAATGTGCGACACGTCTTTATAAACATTTTCAATGTTAAAATTCTTAAACATACTGAAAGTGAGTTACAGCAAGCGCAGCTAGGGTAGGGTAGCTGAGAAAATTCAACTAATTTTACAAAATTAGGCATAAGCCTACGTGAACGAAATTTGAGATACTCAACTATGTGTAGAATGGCTGACATTATTAGTGGAAATAGATGCTAACTTGAATGAATGTGGTCCAAAACGTTTCTCAGTTACTTAACAGTTTTCAAATTCGTTCCCGTTACGTTATTTGGTTTAGAAAGGAGTTTCTCAAAAGGAAAAGATCTACCGGCAGACATTCAGATGTCCTCCAGATTTGAGAATTTGAAAACGCATGTCATTATTCAGTGTAAAACTAATTTAATAAACATAAATACTTTTGTAAACAGCGAATACTCCGTTTCATTTTCCTAAAAAAGAAACCAAAATTATTTATTTACAATGTAGTCTGTTCAGTTTTATCATGTATGTATTCCCACAGGCCACATTTTTCCAGTTTTACTACACATTTTTATAGTTTTTTTTAAAGAAATAAACGCATACATATTTCTAGACTTTTTCATATCTTCAAATAAATACACTGCAAGTAGGTTTATTTTCACCTGACACATGTTTCACAGAAATTATTTTGTATCTTCAGCGGTTTGTTTCAATTGTAAATGAATGTTTCGCTTACATTTTGGATAATCCGTTAGCTGTATTGTAAGCGAAACATTCAATTACAATTCAAACAAATCTCTGAAGATACAGAATAATTTATGTAAAACGTGCGTCAGGTGAACATAAACCTACTTGCAGTGTATTTATTTGAAGATATTACATAGGAGACCTGCAGGAAACTCAACGAGTTGCTTACAAAAGAATTTCTATACTTTGTAGAACATATAAATTACCACACAAGGACACAATGGGTTATAGATTGACCAAGCGAGCTGCTTGTTTGATATGCCGTCACAAGCAACTTATGAACAATTGGGACACGAGTCTTGAAAGTTTTCCAGCCACATTTATACCTTTCAACTGGGAACTTTTCTTGAGTACAAAACACAAAGTGTGGTAGCTGTGTGTACAATGTAGAACTTATGATTGAACTCATGACCGTTTACGAGGAAACGTAGTTTTCATTAATCAGTAAACTCATGTTGTTTTTATTTTCATCCACTGGATATAAAGAACGTTTGAGAAATTTTACAGTTAAGTAAGTAGAACACGCGAAAAGAATGCTTTATTAAAAACGATACGTGTACAGTGTAACTGAGCAGATTTATGGCGGGTTGATAAGAAGCGTTAAACGGATGTGTAGCGTTTATTTATTTATTTTATACGTATGAAAAACGCGTAGCAGTACGGACGCCGTGCACCGTCATACCGTGTCGGAAAATTTATATTTCTCATTACTGTTATCGTGTAGGCTACGCGACGCGAATTTTCAGCGGCGGGAATGAGTAAATCTAAATCTATTATTATAGCCTACATGAAATTGTAATTAATGTCCGAAATCAGCATACGCAATACATCAACGCATAAAATTGTATTTATCCATCTGAAGCCAATTATTATATCCTCTTTCAATAATATTTAAAATTTACAAAGGTAGAAACGCGCGAAGGTAACAACAACAGGGGTGATAAGGAAAGGAAAGAACATCTGCTTTAGATCCGCTCACTGATAACCGCGTAATTGAACATCGGACAAGTATCAAACAAATATAAAAATACGTCTTATAATAAAAACTTATAAAAAAAGCCATGGGAAGGAGGGTCGGGTTATGTACATATCGTATGCACCTGTCTCGCAGCAATGTGGTTCTTTATCATGCAAAATTTCAAACTGTGTATACACAGTCGGATTATTTTATCGGTTCATTGGCTTCTTGAATGTTTCAGTTTACTCACGGTTCTTGTTTCACACGTAATGAAAGTGATTACTTAATTGAGTAATTACTGCCAGTAATGTAGAAACTACGCAAATGATCAGTGGAGTCTGCATTGTGTCTGATCTTATTCAAACATTTCGCATAGACGATAACTGTTTGTTTACCGACGTAAGAGCGAAAGAAAGAAAATTCATCGAGGTCCACATTTTCAGCTTTCTGGCCAGTAGAATATGCCATATGGAGCAAGGCATACATAGGTATAATGTACAGATGTTGTTTCGCGTACAGCTTTAATAGAACCACGGAATTTCAACATTACTAATATTGTTGGAATTCCGCAATGGAAACAGTATAAGACTTCGTGTGTAAGTTGTTTAACGTTGCAGGTACTTCAAATTAACAACCACGTTAGGTATCGTTGGAAATGTACAAATTAATTGTTTATTTACCGTCTCTTTATTAGCAGGGATGCAGCCAGGATTTCCTTTTGGGAGTGGGTTCTGAGGGGAGTTTCAGATTTTCTTGAATAAAACTACAACAATTAAAAGAAAAAGAACTAGTTATTTGCTGTTTGTTTTGTTGTAATCAAGAAAACAAAAGGGTTTCATTGATAGATACTAAATTTTAACGGAATAATGGAACAACAAAGATGACATCAACAATGAAATAAAAAATGACAGAAACTGGCACAGATTTTCTCCAGTGTTCTTCAGACGCTGACAGTGCTGAATGTTTACGAAATTTTTAAAGCTTAGTTTTACAGACGAGTCAGTAAATATTAGCAGCAAAAGAAATTAAATTGGTCTACTCATTTTAGAAGAATCTGACACAGAAATGAATCACAGATTTTGTATAAAATGGTCACTATAGGTCCTCCAAAAGAACATTTCAAAATCGCGCAAATACATGACCGGCTGGACGTCCGCATAGGCCTACTAACGCCTTCATCGGTAGAGACTACGGACGCCGCCGTATAGTTCCGAATGCCACATTGTTTTCCTATGTACGAAACAACGGACACGTTTTATTTAGATTTTAATTGTTGATTTGTTTTCGAAATGGTGATAAATTAGCACTAAATTAAAAATATGGAAAACATTATTAAAAACGTATCGGTGATGAACAATAAGCACATCTGTATAAAATTCAAATAGGAAACAAAAAATTGTTTAATATTGACATTTTAATAATTGCTTTGGAATGAATTACTGCACAATAAATATCGTGAGCCGAATTTTATACACTGCGGACTGAATAAATATTTGAAGCTTACCTCTTTCCTACTCATTAAGAGAACATGAACCTTAAAATCTAGGATAAAATTTGAACCGTCCCTTAACCACCATACAACTGGCAATGTTTACATCAAGTGACTCACAAGAAGGCTATAGCATATCGCAATTAACAATTGTTGTAATCCCATAATCATATTATTTGTTTCGACATTTTACTGGCACTTTCTTTTAATTTTGACATTTACTTTTTTCTTTGGTTATTGGGGGGGGGGGGGCATAAACTCTTCGCTGCGCCACTGTTACTATAGTTAATTGCATGGAAGCAGTACCGTAAAGGTCACACCGCTTACTTACAGCGTTGCCACTAAGCAATAGTTTCCCTTTCTTCCGAAAAATGCTACACTAGTAAGTAGGCCTACTTAATGTAAAGGTTATAACATAGTGATTTTTAAATTAAATATTTACTTTGTTGCTGTCAATGGGGCTTCTATTAAAATCACAATTAAAATAATTTTTTGTTCTTTAAACTGTTCAAAATTCTAAAATCAATGACAATAGAAGACTGAAAAAACAAAGACACATTTTGAAGGTTCATAGATGCCTACAGCAGACATTTTATAAATAAAATTTAAGGTTATTTAAAGTAGAAAACATGTTAAAACTTATGAGTATCACACAGTTGTTCTGATTTTGTAAGATATTTTCGCTGGTTCACTTGCGTTTTACTGTATTTTGTTTACGTAACACTTTACAGTGAGAAAGTTTCTAATACATACATTAGAATACATTGTTAATAATAATTACATCATAATTAATACATTGTTAACAATTAATTAACAATTAATTTCCATAACTTATAAATAACATTCAATACGACGCGTCAGCTATAGTTTTTTTGAACGAATTTTCGTACGCATCCTGTGTCTTAAGCTTGGCCCGTTTAATTATTGAAGAAACACCGCACTATTCGTGACTCCGAAAAATATTGTAATTTATTTCCTGCGCTGCTGTCATTAATAATTAAATTAAAAAAAAATCAGCACTATAGTATAAGACGTTACATGCACAAGTAGCATAAAAATAATAGTATGTATAAACGCGAAAACGAATTGAATTTCTTAAGAAAATAAGGACAATCTTATAAAAAACCATACGAATGCCTTATGAAATAAATTATAAATTCATTATTCATATATTAATATACTATAAACATGGGGTACATATATGGGGTACTATAACTAAAATGGAATTGGCTTTTGCCACAACAGCGACAATTTTGTTTACAGAAATTGCTCAGTCCTATTTATCTTTGTGCAACGGAAGAAAGGTAGTAGCGCGACCAGTATACGCAGTTTTGAGGGGAATGTAATGACAAAGGAATTCATAAAAGTGTCAGACAACAATATTTACCGAAAAGACATGCCGACAGGGTATACGCAATTTGCATACCAAAAGTGTACATATACCTAACAGAATTTCCAAACCATATGGCTTAGGAACGACCGTGCAGAGAACAAAAAAAAGGTTCATTTACAAAAGGAAAAAGACCGTGAGTATGAAAAAATTAAAGCGACAACAGCAGACAAGGTCAGCGTTCTCAGACAACTGTCAGTCTGTAGGATAACCGCCATGAAGAAAACAGTAAAACTTTAAATAAGTAAGTTCAGTGTACGGAAAACAGTGAACTGTTTTGCTAAAACGCTACACATGTAGTAGCCGGCAACAACGCTGGGCAAGGTTGATGGAGGTGACAGGGTGAAGCAGTGAAAGTGAGTGACATTGACGGGACTACTTCTATGCAGGTTACTCTAGTATTTGCTATCAGAATTTGCGTGTTGTCAGCAGGTAATGTAGGTACACACTACTTGGAGTGTTTCCTTATAAATTTTACACTATGTAACGGAAAATTTGACCTAGTTATAATTTTAAGAAATAAGCTATGCTGAAAATAAAAATAAGGTTGTGCGTGAGAAAGCGGAGAGGCGCTAGAAAGCGAGGTGGCAATAAAGTAAAAAGAATTACTTGCTAAAAGCTTGATAATGCATGTACGGTATGTTGAGGCACGATTTGGGACACTACTGTCATAAACTGTATTATGTTTCAGTTAGTAAGGGTGTTTACCAAATGTTGTAAAACCTAAGTGCATATAACAATAACTGGCGTGGGAAAGCGATCTTGTTGTGCAAGTGAGATAGAAAGAGACGCTACTTTCTGTAAACACGTGTGCTCGGAGAAACGTTCGGCGAATTAGAAAAAGCGTCATACGTTACGCGGAAAGTTGTAGTTAAGCGGATTGGTTGAATTCGTATTTAGCGGTAGTTTGTACCTATCGGAGCGTTTTGTTGTAGTTCGTAAGTAAGGGAAACTTTAGGCATGTATATATTGTGAACTTAGAGGAAATAAGGGTAGTTTTCTTGATATCGGCGGAATTATACGAAGAGACTCGTGTACGTTGTTTTGCGTCAATAATATAGATATTTTAATAATTAACGGAAAGAATCAGTAAATCTCTCAGAAATAACAAAGTACGGGAAAACTATAATTATTAATATTAAAGTTATAAAGAAAGTTTCAGAAACCATAATAAGTCAAAGAGTGTATAATCGAAGTTAATAATAAACAATAATAAATAATAAATACATACGAAGTTCTGTTAAGTCTTTACGTGGCGGTAATTCGCGGAAGGAGGCGTTGTAGTTCGAAAGAAAGTTGCGACGGTATAAATTAGTCGGGCCAAACGCGACGTGGAGTGAGTTAAATGCACTTAAGTTATATTTTGTCATCTTTGTGTCCAGTGTAATTATACAACATAGTTAGAGTTATAATCCATATGTTAGTGTAGTGCACTTGTGATAAAGTGAATTGTGCAAGTTTAACCAGAATCAACACGACGACGGCTGCTGACGAACACCGATCTACAATAGCTTCAAGACCACGCACTTGGAAGGATTTATGCAAGTAAAGAATACTGAACATTTAAATTATATATTTTTGATAAATAAACATATGTTGTTATGCAACATAGTGACTCAATCTGTCATAAAGGACTCACTGCTAGTTAATTCTATTTAAATTTTTTCAATAAGTAATTCAATTCATATAAGAAGATTTTAATTTTGTAATGTATAAATACAAATTGTCATTAAAGTGATTATCATACTTTAATTTGTGTTTATTATTACTGGCGCCCTGAGGTAAATCAAGAGTCGGTACACTAGAATAAGTACCATAAACTATTATAGAAATTATTATATATCATATTTGATAAAGATAGTTTGGGATCTTATTTTTCACATGCTCATAGGCCAACATAATTTTCAAATCAATAATTTTAACTCTTTTACAAAGGCCTAGCAAGAAGTGTATTACAACTAACAGTAGAAATCTCAACTAAAGTGCAATTAAGATTTGTGTTTTAACATTATTCGCATACGTATGCCAGTCACTGACAGTGGTCACTGAGTTTTGACTGTGTTATTATTGAACATATTACTATTAAAACTAAGTCGCAGTCTAATGATATCTAATCGGCAGTATTAACAAAGCATCCCGATTTGAAACATCTACTATACTACTACTGTGTTCATACAAGCTGTGCTGCCGAGACGTCTGAAGAGCAGGGGGTCTACTTCTTAGTACTTAATCATAACGCGTGCTTGTGTTGGTGCGGTATTACTGGTTCTGTAAACATTGTTCAGTACGTATTTGTTCTGTATGGAATTGTTCAGAAGATGTATTCAGTTGTTATTTCGTGTGCGTATTAGATTGAGTGTTCGTACATTATATGTCAGTGTAATCTATTGAACATTTTGTTTGTGTTTTCTTAATCGGTACAAATTAACTATTAGCCTATCGTTTAATTATTTTATTGTTCGTTGTCAATTACTAAGCAGTGAATTTGACATTAATAATTATATTTTATGAGTAGTTCCGTTAAAAAATAATATTAAAATGACTTCGCAAAAAAGTAACAAAACAATTCATTCGGAAGGACGTGATATTATATCGTCTGTTATTGAAAAGTGTGATGAAGAATCAAGGAAAGGGGCATATTCCTTCACAGTTAAAAACGCTACAGCAAGAGCAGCGTATTACACTGGCGTTTCAGAATTTACAATTAAAAAAATCCGGAAAGAACACAATACGCGTCTAGAAAATTGCCCGGATCAGCGTTTAAGTACCCCAGGGAAACGGAGAAAAACTAGACCGAATCACACCGTGGTAAGAGTGGACGAGTTTGACAGGTGTGTAATCAGAAGAATTATTAATGAGTTTTACACAGTGCAGAAAAAAGTGCCGACAGTGGCAAAACTTCTACCCGTGGTGAAAGAAAAAATATATTTTCCATGGGGTAACAGTTCTTTACTAAAAATAATTAAGGAAATAGGGTTTAAGTGGAAAAGATTTAGTAATAAAAGAAGTCTACTAATTGAAAGACCGCAAATCGTGATGTGGCGGCATCGTTATCTTACACAGCTTAAACTTTATCGAAAAGAGAATAGAGAGATAGTGTTCATAGATGAAACATGGGTAGACAGTAACTTAACGCATCAGAGAGGATGGCGAAGTGACGAATGCAATATTCACATTAATTAGAGTGGCTCGAAGAGACTAATAATATTGCATGCAGGGAGCAGAAATGGATTTATACCTAACGCGAAACTTGTATTCAAGGCCGGTTTGTCTAGTAGAGATTATCACGGGCAAATGAATAGTGTTAATTTTGAAAAATGGATTAATGAAAAGCTTTTACCAAATTTACCACCAAAATCAATAGTTATAATGGACAATGCTCCGTACCACTGTACCCAAACTGACAAGGTACCGTCAAAATACGCTCTAAAAGAAGAAATGAGAGAGTGGCTTTTTAGAAACGGCATCTACTATGATGAAAAAATGCGCAAACAAGAACTTTACTCTCTTATAGAAGCGCATAGACCAAAAGAAAAAACATTTAAGATAGACGCTATTTTGAAAGCTTTTGGTCACACATCTCTTCGATTACCACCGTATATGTGCGATCTGAACGCTATTGAATTAGCATGGGCAAAAATGAAGCGTATAATACGGGACAATAAAACAACAGGAGATTTATCGTTAGATGCGCTTAAGAATATTACTGAAATGGCAATTGAATCAGTTACACCTTGCGATTGGACAGGATATGAAAACCACGTTATACGAATGGAGGACTACTACTGGGATAAAGATGGCATTACGTCAGACATTATTGACAGTTTTGTATTTGAAACAGGAGGTATCAGTGATGACAGTGAAAGTGCCAGTGACAACAGTGATAGCGAGGACTCTGAAACAGATTCGGAATTGGCCCAACCACTTACATGAGGTAAGTCACAACTTACTCAACCATCTTACCTGTTAATTATAATTTCTGTTATTAGTTGACTATGCTTTATATTGCCATTAAATCCGTTTAGGTATCTATATAATTACATTTCCTAAAGTAACATTTTTATTGGTAGTTAATATTGATCTGAAAAGTGTAAGCAATAAATGAAACAGGCATAGATAAAACATAATGGCTATCCCTATATGCAGTTAAAAATACAGCGCGAGAGGCAGTGTTAAACGTATTTTAAATGTGTAGTAGTACCTTGATACGTGCAGTGGAATGGCATACGTCACCGCATTCCTTCTTGAGTTGCAAAGCTTAACATACGACAGTACCTAGTACTCGTAGGATCTACCTACTACTTGCTTAGTTATAACCTACCTAGTGCTGCAGCTACTCCTGTCCCTTCACCTCCACATATAGGTCACATCCAACGCTACGGCAGCGACCAATGATTTCACTTCCCAAGTACGACAAACTAGAGATCTCACTTCCCGCAATCTCAGTCTCTTCTGCAGCATCTCGCCTTCAAGAATGTTTTGTAGAAAGTTATCATGCCGAAATACGTGCCCCTCAAAGAGCTTTGTAGCTTTTAGCAAAGACCTTTCCCCCATACTTAAACACCAAACTTTCTTGTTAGTCCTCTTCACCCAACCTCTTCTGAAGAGTCTGCTCAAAAAACGCATTTTTTATCTTCAAGTCTTCTTCTCCTCCTGATCCCCCAAAAGTCCAAGACTCAACCCCTTCATCTGCACACTTCATACAAGGAATTTAATAAAATACTTCCTAGTCTCAATCTCAATAGTAATATGCTTATTGTGCAGCAAAGGGACTGTGTTCTGTAAGGTCTGTTTACCATTGCTATTCATATTTTACTTACCGCAATGTTTGCCTGCTGGTATATAGCGGGCACCGCAATAGTCACATTCATTTCTAACTTACACTTGTTTACATTAGTTCTATTCTTATCGTTGTCACATTCTGTTATTATTATTACTGCTGGGCTTCGATTGTATATGACTGTGTTTAGTGAACTTGCACATCGCCCCGCCGTGCATCAAGACACGTTACTTTGTATCTGCTCGATTACTTTAATTGAAGGTAAATTAAATTGTTTAAATGTTTACGCTTTAATTTATTTATAGTTGTAGTTGAATTCCAGTTTTGTTTATTAATGCATCCCTCTAATTTTTTTATTAGTTACTTCGCTGGTCCCTAGGTTTGTTATCAGCTTTTATGTTTACGTCGACTGGGTAGCTCTTTGTTCTTGTTACTACTGTGTATCTTTAGTATCAGTGCCTCGAGGCTACATATACCCCCCAGTGAGAATTGCCCTTTTTATGTTCTGCCAAAGTTGTAATTTAATTTTATAAACTAGCTCGGCTTCGGTCAGCTCAGATCTTGAACACAAAAAAACTTCGTGAATTTAGCTAAAATAGTTAGACATGAAACGGCTGTCTGTTGCGCTGTGTCAAAATATCTCATTGCACATGTGTGCAGCTATGACGCATTATTTTCGGACCAATTATTTTGTGTTCAGAACAGCGGCATGGATGATGTATTTTATAATTATGTATCATGGTTTGTCACCTCACACCCCACTTCCTGCACTACCTTCTCTGTGTGACGATTTTAAAATACACTGTATAGGAAATGTAAAAAGGAGAGAAATTTAAATTTTTCTTAAATCGCACATTTAAACTAATTTTAAATCCCTTAAATTACTCAAAATAATATTTAATAAAGAGAGTGTAAATGTAAAAAACCCCTTTAATAATTTCCCATGCATCGACATGCGATAACCGGAACCAACTTGCATAACGACCCATAAACTAAAATAATAATACTTGTAGTAAAGCATATCTTTGGATAATTAATAGGTCAAACATTAATATCGTAATTATCGAATAAATGTGTAACTACTTTTATGGTGAAGAGTAAACTACGCGAGGTTACAAATTTGCCCCTAAACGAAGCCCACTTGAAATGGAGCGGTCAAGCCGTAAGCTGCGCACAGCAGTAATGTGGAACGATAATAGTATTTTGTTTCCTAAAGTGAATAATCCCGTCAGTTAAGACATAGAGGCACTCTGTACACTATTAAACCCATGTGTATCGTTAATATAGTTGAACCGCGATTCATATAAATATGTAGTAAACGAGTAAGAAAGAATAATGAAAATTGTGCGCCTATGACATCTCTACAAAAATCTTAAAATATAAAACTTATGTAATTAAAACTGTGGTAAGACCATAATGTGAACTGCAACAAATAAACAATCATGTGAAGTGGATACAGGTGAATAAAACGTTTGTGTTAACCATTCAAAACAACGAGCTATTACTACCAGTTATTAAAGAGCAGAGAACCAGGACCCACAATGATCTAAAAGACTTCAGCACTTCACCATCACCGGATACGAAGATAACGAGAGATACCTGACCTAGAAGAAACATGCTGCAACCGAGGACCGAGGACTGGAATAACGAGGAGCTGGAGGATATCACAGGTGACACGGGAGCATACCTTCCGTGGTTATGAAATACTAAATACTATATCCAACAAAAGACAATTAAATTAACACCTTTAAGACATTTTAAAAACTGACATAATATGTAATCTGGTAAATGTATTCTTAGTAAAAGAGTTAAAGCTCTAAACTGTAAAGTCTTATTGTTTAAAAGGGGAAATAAGTCCATTCTTCTAATGGCACCACTTCAAGATAATATATGGATATGTGACCATTATTAATATACCTTTTCAAGTCCCGGATCCGTGGAAAAGTTAAACAGATGTACATCTATATTTTGAGGGCCCTTCTAAATGAACAAAACATAAAATCATTTTTGTAAACTGTTGAAACACAAATGTTGATAACCATAAGTAAAAATGCTAATATCATTATGTAATAAAGAGATGTCATGGTCCAACAAAGCTGAGTGAATAAATCTACAAACGCCTGCCAATTTTCCTCAATTCTAGGGATCCTTTTACAATTGTTTATATTTTGATTAATTGGGAGTTTACCGAGAGTATGGCAGCCTGTTTAATTGACCTGAGCCAATTAACCAGGTTCCCGATGTTATAACGTAGGTAAGACGTTATAAAATGCGCCACTCTGCTTTCTTATAAGATAATTGTGTACTTCGTGGCACATATAAAATGCGCCACTCTGCTTATTTGTAAAAAAAAAAAAAATAAATAATAATTGTGTAGATAGTGACACACATATATCATGTGCCCCTCTGTAGATCTATACACTCAGTTACTTTAAAATATTCCAGTAATTTAAAATAAAAAAGAAAATAATAAGTAGAATAGAATAGTATATAGGTAAGATTAATTGTGAATTTAATATGTGTAAACTCATATTAACATATTTACACTTTAACACATTATATGACACATTTATACAAATTCATGTACGTACTTGTCCAAAAATTTCATTCATCAACGTGTCAATTTGACGACAAACCCAGACCGGTAAATATCTTGTTTACGCCTGTATAAAACTGTCCTTGTTACCCTCTGCCACGTCGAGTTAGACAATACCCCACCTCCTATATTGTTATACAACGTGTTCGACCCCTTGCCCAGTAACAACAACATTTAAACGAAGTAAAATTAAATCGAGTTAAATAAAACAAGTTTACTAATTAATTTTATGGAATGATGCAGCACTAAATAAATGAACGAGTTCTAAACAAATAAGAAACCGTTTATCAAATCCGACAAAAAAATAAATAAATAATAAGTCATTTAAATAAAAAGCTCGGTAGTATCTTAAATAAACTAAGGTGTAATAAAAGTTTAGTAGTAATATAAGTAAACAAAACCTAATCCCGATAAGTTTATTACCGTAAGAGTAGCAAAATGAAATAGATATTTAGTAAAACGCAAAATAATAATAAAAGGATATTTAAATAGCGTAACCACCAGCATGGGGCCTGTTTGTAAGGTCATTCCCAAGCTTGTCAAGAAACGACAAACACGTGCAAGAAATAATCGTGTTTCGTATTGTAGTAAGCCACCCCTATTGTTAAGAATTCCTGCCCAGGTAAACTATAGCAACCACCCCCGTGTGTAATACAATGGACCTTGTGTAAAGTGTTTGACCCCTCTTGCATTGAAACAGCTGATTGTTAAAAATAAAATAAATGTTCCTCTTCGTGAAATTCCGCTTGTCTCAGTAGCGAAAGCTCGCTACATTACATGTGTAAGATATTAGAATTAGAAATAATCTAAGGTTGAGTATGGGATCAACTTTAGATTATATTAAGTATAATTAAGAGATATAGATATAAGCACGTAATAAAGTCACAATGGCTCCGCACTGGAAAGGGTTAATGATAGAGCAGAAAACTAACTACTTGAGTTAGAGTATGCTAACAAAATCAGTCGGGCCACGATATTGTGAAGTTACGAGAATTAGGAGTAATAAATAAAATTAAGTTAGCGGTTAAGAAACGAGAGAAAGGGAACTTCACGAAAGAAAAAGAGTCATGAGAGAAATTTCACACAGTAATGCCAAGCATACTCCCAGTACATTACTGACCTAATAACCCATAGAAAACACATCTGTTTCCCCACCCTGTGTCATCTTTACGCGGCGGAGTATGTGACGATTTTAAAATACACTGTATAGGAAATGTAAAAAGGAGAGAAATTTAAATTTTTCTTAATTCGCACATTTAAACTAATTTTAAATCCCTTAAATAACTCAAAATAATATTTAATAAAGAGAGTGTAAATGTAAAAAACCCCTTTAATAATTTACCATGCATCGACATGCGATAACTGGAACCAACTTGCATAAGGACCCATAAACTAAACTAATAATACTTGTAAATTTGAAATTAAATAAATAAATAAACAACAACAGAGTAGTATACCTTAATTAATTCTGAAGTAAAGCATATCTTTGCATAATTAATAGGTCAAACATTAATACCGTAATTATCGAATAAATGTGGAACTACTTTTATGGTGAATAGTAAACTACGCGAGGTTACAAATTTGCCCCTAAACGAAGCCCACTTGAAATGGAGCGGTCAAGCCGTAAGCTGCGCACAGCAGTAATGTGGAACGATAATAATATTTTGTTTCCTAAAGTGAATAATCCCGTCAGTTAAGACATAGAGGCACTCTGTACACTATTAAACCCATGTGTATCGTTAATATAGTTGAACCGCGATTCATATAAATATGTAGTAAACGAGTAAGAAAGAATAATGAAAATTGTGCGCCTATGACATCTCTACAAAAATCTTAAAATATAAAACTTATGTAATTAAAACTGTGGTAAGACCATAATGTGAACTGCAACAAATAAACAATCATGTGAAGTGGATACAGGTGAATAAAACGTTTGTGTTAACCATTCAAAACAACGAGCTATTACTACCAGTTATTAAAGAGCAGAGAACCAGGACCCACAATGAACTAAAAGACTTCAGCACTTCACCATCACCGGATACGAAGATAACGAGAGATACCTGACCTACAAGAAACATGCTGCAACCGAGGACCGAGGACTGGAATAACGAGGAGCTGGAGGATATCACAGGTGACACGGGAGCATGCCTTCCGTGGTTATGAAATACTAAATACTATATCCAACAAAAGACAATTAAATTAACACCTTTAAGACATTTTAAGAACTGACATAATATGTAACCTGGTAAATGTATTCTTAGTACAAGAGTTAAAGCTCTAAACTGTAAAGCCTTATTGTTTAAAAGGGGAAATAAGTCCATTCTTCTAATGGCACCACTTCAAGGTAATATATGGATATGTGACCATTATTAATATACCTTTTCAAGTCCCGGATCCGTGGAAAAGTTAAACAGATGTACATCTATATTTTGAGGGCCCTTCTAAATGAACAAAACATAAAATCATTTTTGTAAACTGTTGAAACATCATTATGCAATAAAGAGATATCATGGTCCAACAAAGCTGAGTGAATAAATCTACAAACCCCTGCCAATTTTCCTCAATTCTAGGGATCCTTTTACAATTGTTTATATTTTGATTAATTGGGAGTTTACCGAGAGTATGGCAGCCTGTTTAATTGACCTGAGCCAATTAACCAGGTTCCCGATGTTATAATGTAGGAGACGTTATATCTGCTCCCACTAAGATCTGCGCGAACTGTTTCGTGGCTTACTATTTCATCTGTACTGTTCTCATGTAAGGCGATAAGGTGTATATTTTCCAAACTCAAAGCGGTTCCAACCCTTCCGTTCAGGCCCGTAGCCAGGGGGACCAGGACTTTTTATTTTTTTAAAGTCTCATGGAATTTAAATACCCGGCAAAATTACAAAACATTACGAGTTAAAAATCCTGTTACATTAAGTAGCGAAATAAAACGAAGTTCCTGCTGCTTGAACGTTTGTAGCCTATACAGGCGCATTAGAATTACCAAAGCATTACGTAACATGTTAGGAATACGTTTTATAGTGTAGTCGTAGTTTTAAATGTGGATTTTCTGTGTATGTTGTTTCCGAAATAAAGAATAAGGACGATGTTAGTTTTGTTAGAAAGTGTGCATTTATTTTGATTATTGTCCTAAGTGTATACAGTGTTGGATAATTGCAAAGTTGAAGTTACTGCTGTGGATAAACGTTTGTTTTTAACAAGATGCCTCGAGTAGAATTCAAAGTACGTAGTCTTGAGTAGTGTAGGCCTAAAGTAACTAACATAAAGAGGCTACATTAGTAGCCGGGAACATCATTCTGATTACAACACCTGAGAAACCGCCAAGCTTAGGCTGGAAGCTACAGACAGATATCGCTCTTGCCAGCAATCTCGAAACTATTCGAGCGACTCTTATTGGTCCGGTCCCTGGTGGATGACATTTGGTTTTGGCAGGACACTCGACTACTCCTTAGCTAGTGGGGGTCGTTACTAAGCTGGAGACCCCACCAACAGAGATGAGTCTACATAGTCCACGCTGTTGGACGTCTGGAACAAAGGGGTTCTCTACAAAGTGGCCCACACACCAGTACGGTCGTATTTTACTCATCGAACCTTCAGGATGAGCGTCGATGGGGCATACTCTCAGGCTTACCCCGTCTGCGCTGCGGTTTGTTATGGGCCTGTCCTCAGCCCGTACACGAACGACTTATCAATGTATCATGGAGTCACGTTGTTCTTCTTTGCTACGACACGATGTTTGAATATAGCTTCTTGTTCTCCGGCAGGAGAGAGTAATGATGCAATGCCACTCAGACATTCTTCCGAACTGGCTGTTGAAGTGGTACATAGCGTCCAATGCAGACAAATCTGAAGCCATCGACTTTACGCGTAAGTCTACTTTCACATTTTAATCCATCTTTTTAGAGGTGGAACACATCCAGTGGGCCGAATTGGTGAAGTGCGGCTAGATCGGTGCTTCAGCTTCAACATCCACCTGACTAATATTCTAAAAAGACTCGAGGCACCAGAACTAAACTTTTCTCCTCGCTTTCGTGGAACTGTCGCCAGGGTGTCTGCATCAAAATGCCGTTATCTTTTATTCTTCCGGTCAGCAACACATACGCGGCGCTGGCATAGTGACCTTTCATTTCGGCCACCAACAAGTGTAGGCTGAAAGCGTTCCAAAGACGTATCGCTCGGGTTCCTCTTGGGGACCGCGTGATATTTCCGAAATGAGATTCTTCATCGAGGCCTCCATGTTCCTTCCCTAGAGGATTTCATCTAGCTCCTGGCAACTAATTTGTTCGCAAAGACGGAGAATCTTCCTTCCCCCACATCCATCAGTACGGCTAACGCAACTCCCCTGTTGCGCGGCAAACGCCCTAGAACATGACAAATCAATATAGGGCATTCATCACATGAACTCCAAATGAATTGATTACCACCTTCCTAATCTTCCATGACCCGTTGCCTGGCACAAGTCAGACAACGTCGCATGGCGGCGGCTTGTTCACGCTTGGTTAGTCCAGCATCTGCATAAATATTCAGTAGCAAACAAAAGAGAAACAGTTCGAGCTGCCTTTGCTGCATTGCCGTCCAGAGACGTAAACCGCGAGGGTGCTAGTGCCCCATTGCAGCAGTCATCCGCTTCGGCGTGGCAACGCATCGATCTGGCTAATGCCTTTCGGCGACTCACCTAACGTCCACGTCAGTGAGTTGTTAAGGGAACAACGGAGCTGCAACCCCCCCCCCCCCCCCGAGGAATGGAGTCAGGCCGGAGTAAAAGCAAACACGAAAGTCCTTACTTGCACGCCCTATTATATGCAAAGAGGATCCGCAACTTAACACCTTTGTATCGTGAAAGCGTAACCGCGCTGCATGGCAAGAAATGCGTTCATCGAGCTGCTACCCGGACAATGCATACACACCAGAACGCTAAAACACCCACTCTGATCGTCTGTCTATCAACATAAAGACGCATCATTAACATCACCAAGTAGCCTATGCCTACTACGAACAGAAACAACGAATGTTTTAAATTATCTATAAAAGTTAAGCCAATTAAACAAGCCACAATTAATTGATTTACCTATGTTTATTATCTATAATTCCGGAAAAAGCAACATCCGTTGTTTCCACTAGAATGCTCTGTGGAAAACATGGGGCATTTTGTTGTAGCGTATACATTCCAGCAGTAGTCGTTTTTGTTTACAGAATTCAATATATATCATTTGAAAAACTCGATGTCATTAAAACTTGCGTATAGTGTATAGTCTGAAATGGCAAAGAGAAGGCAAAAGACAAAGTAGAAGGCAAAAGCGTACTGTGGTCTATCGGAGGATGCGAGGATGAGAATAAAATTAAATTGAAGAACAAAAGCAACATTAAACTACTGAATCTGTTTTGTTTTATACTGAGTCTGAGTACATTTTATTCTTCGCACGCACGCACATACACACACACACATACATTTCTACTACTTATCTCCCATCTCTGTTTAATAATAACTTTATCAAAGGTTACAATTCATCAAGTAAAGAACGTGGCTTAAACAGTATTAATCACGCCCACATCAGAGCAATCTACATCCATGGGGTGCTAACCCAACATTCAAAATCATTTATACCAGCAACGACAAACTATCATCTCTCGTCTGACTTCCCATAACTTCAGATGCCTTTTAAACCACAACAATTACAAATGTCTACCCTACCAGCTTCTACGTCAACCCCACCAATTTCACAGCTCTTGACATCTAATGTCCATGGACGCCATGAGGACAACACGGATATTGGCACAGATGCCGATCAGCCAGTAAACAAACACCCATGGCAGGAGGTGAGAGAGTGCAAAAGAAAAAAATGATCAGTGAAAGTAGTACTTACAACCTTCGTAAAATTAAAATCCATAACTGTTACAATCCACTATCCATTGCAGGCGATAGTGTAACATCAGAAATAATTCGTACCAATAAACAACAAACACTTCAGAAACCACCTCCTATATTTATGTACGGATAACCTACTACAGTAAACCCCTAGATAATGAAAATGTCTAAATCAGTGCATCTACGATAGAGAAATGCAGAAAATTAGTACGGCAAGTTAGACAGAGCTGTAATTAGATAACTCCATCACTCAATTCCTACTGTAACAATTAAAGAAGAACTGGAAAAAATCTGAAATATATTGAATGTTGTGAGCAGTAAAACACAGAGCTCTTTTCACTGGCTTAATAGATCTGGAGCTGTAAGAAAATAATAAACAAATTTTGTATATAAACTTCCTATGCAGACCAAAAATTACCATTAAACCGCCCAGGGAAAATCTTAACATTATACAAAGTACGAGGTGAGGTGCCAATACTATGGGCACTCAAAAACATACTTTACCAGACCATTTAAATGTGTAAAATGTAGCGGCCAACATGACAAAGAAGTCTGTAAGAAGGAGATAGATTCCGCAGCCTAATGCACTCTATGGTAAGGAAACCACCCTACTAACTATAAGGGTTGTACCTATTAAAGGAACCTGGCAACATCGAGAAACCATCAGACAGGATGCATACTTCAATACAAAACACACATGCCTACTATTAATACACCTCAACGTATGCAAGCCGTTGATTCCCTCTAACTCAGTACAAACTCCCCTCCCCCTCTCTGCTCTCCCACCATAGGCGGATCCAAGGGGGGGGCACGGGGGCACGTGCCCCCCCCCAGACGGTTCGAAAATACACTGGATAAAATGAATTATGTAGCTAGTGCAATTATGATATTTTCAGTTAGTTAACCCTTTGAAACCCGAATTTTTTACAACAATTATTATATTTTATTTTTTATCGCAATTTTATTTTTAATTTATAATTTTATAATTTTTTTATTATATAAAATATGTTCACACCTAATATTTCTAGATCAGAGTATTGATAATGAATATGTGTATTTTTGTAAATTGTAATTCTATATTAGTATTTGTGCTTATTTTTGTTTAGATGTTTTACTTTCCTTATTGATAACACTTATTCTTATTATATCGAGAGTAAGTAATGGTGTAAAAATTAGATTAGTTTTATAAGTGAAATGAAAGTCAAATTTTTAACGAAAGTTTAAATAGATTAAATAAAAAATTCCTGTTATAAGTTAGTTTATATTATTTCAAAATTGTACAAATACATTATACTTTATAAAATCAAAATCGGTTGTTTTATTATTTTTCAAATAATAATAATAATACAATAATAAATAAATTATGTTAAAAAACTAATGTTTTTGTATTTATATTAAAATATTTAATTATTTATTTATTTATATTAATTTTTATATCGTTTGATTCAACAGACACTTTGATAATAAGATTTTTTTCTAACACCCCCCCCCCCCGGAGAGGAGGGGCCCAAAACTGCCAGAATGTGCCCCCCCCCCCGAGCAAATTTCTGGATCCGCCCCTGCCTCCCACATTACCAAAAACCAACTTACGCCGCACAACTAGTAATTAGAAATGAAATGCTACTAAGACTGTAGAGTTCGCAACTTATAAGCCAGAACAGTATGGTACTAAACAACAACACTTACTGGAAGATCATACCTCACCGCGGCTACCTAAATACCAAATTAACAAAATCCAAGCGATGGTTACTAGATTAGAAGCTTTACCATGGAACTTTAAATTTATTGCTATTTGTAGTCCACCAAGATACTCTGTATCTGCTGACAAAGTCTTCTTCCACATCCATGGCTATAAATTTATGGTAGAAATACATTTATAGCAACTAGAATGCTAAACACGCTCACTGGAGCTTGATAATCACTACTACAAAAAAAAAACACAATCTCTGGCACGCCATGTTAGACAAAAACTTTGATTTTCTCAGAAACGGCACTCCTATATATTGGCCAACCGATCTTAGACAAACCGCTGATGTTTATACTTCTTTGTAACCAGCGGAATACCTAGAGAACTGTCAAGTCGAATCTTGCTTTGAATTTTCGTCGGACCATACTCCGAGCAACGCTAACCTGAGGAGAACCGTCATCAACAAACTGCCGCCACCAAAGTTAATCTCAAGACATATCTCAAGTAATTAATTGGAGTAAATTTCAAAATTACTTTGAAGAAAACGTACAGCTCAAGCTACGATTGAAATGCTCCGCCGATCTGGACTAAGCTGCACAGTACCTGACCACTCTTTATAACAACAAGCAACCTGGGAACTAATACTGTCAGTGTACCACACACATACATAAACTAATATCCGAAAACGCTGAGCAAGGAGAATTTGGTAAAAATCAAGAAATGTAAAAGCAACGAAAAGGATGAAAGAAAGGTAAGGTAATGTCGTGATAGTTTATGAATGAAGTATCACAGCCTTGCCTATCTATAAAAATTAGTTTTCTTATGCACCAATATATATCGTATAACTTCAGTTTTCTCTTGGCCACTTCCTGGCGCCACACGATTAGCGTCAAGACTCTGAGAAGAAAGATAGTACGTCAGCGTGGTTTGCCGTCGTGTGGACGTTCTTTTGTGTGTAGTGAGTGTTTTTCATCTTTGTTTTACAAATAATCACTGTGCGAAATACAGTGCAGTGGACTTTAAAGCTGAAACACTATAGATTACAGCAGTTACGTTTTCTGTGGTGTTTCCAGTGGTTTGTGCGTTCTTAGTGGAGCCTTACAAAACCCATCAATATTTTAAGGCATAACCTTAATTTCGGCTCCATATTTTACAGGCTCCAAGAACTAATGTTTTTCTATTTTCATTTTAAAAATCAGAAGGTTTTAATGTTACAATATGACAATTTAGACACTAATGTTCTACATTTGAGTGATTTTCATTCATTATATATAAATTTTTTATCATACCATTACCTACCCGCTTGTGATCTATTATCAGAAAAATTTGACTGCCTCCGTATTGTCTTTGGTTAAGTAGACTATATTTTAAACTTTTTTAACGTGACATACTGCCAACATAAACATGGGCCCTAAAAAGTTACCAAAGAATATTTGCTGGAAAGAATATTAACAAGGATGAAACTGATAGTAATAGTGGAAAAAGATCTTTAAGAAAGTATGACTACTGTCATCTTCTTACTGCAGCTCGGTTAGTAAAGAATGAAAACTACAGGATGTATCGTGCAGCAAAAGGCCTTGAAATACTTTAAAAGATTTTTAAACAAAGAACCCAGATACTGAACATACTATTTTACCAAAATTAGGACGACCTTCTACACTACCCTCAGATACTGAAATTAAAATTTTTAATTACATAGATACAGTTCAAGAGCTTGGGTTTGGATTAACAGTCAAGCAACTTCAAAAACTAGGATTTGATCTAGATAAAGTGTGGCCGTGAACGTTTATTTAATGTGGAAAATAAAGTAGCAAGTAGTGGTGGTCAAAGTTAAAAGAAAGGTACAATCTAACATTACGGATGGCTGAAAATGTAAGTGCATATACGCGTATAGGGCTTCAGTGGCTAATGAAACGGTTATTAATGACTATTTCATAAAACGTAAGGTGTTTTGAATGAACTGAATACTTTTAATAATCCTGAGAGGATATGAAATGTTGTCGAAACAGGGCTTACGTATGTAGTTAAATGTATTAAAGTGGCCAGCCAGATAGGAAAACGTTTTATTTACAAACGATCATATGCCGAAAAGGGAGAAATCCAAACACTGGTGGGCAGTATTTGTGCGGATGGAACATTCATTATAAACGTTTGTTATTTTTAAAAGTTCTCGATGGATTGAAACCCTAACAAGAGACTCTACCACATCGAAAAACCAGGTTGTCAGAGAAAGGTTGGATAAATGAAGCACTGTTCAAAGACTGGTTTCAATTTTTCATTTTTTCTATTCATATTCATAGGCCAGTTTTGTTACTTATGGATTCACACAGCTGACACATAAATCCGGAAATCATACAAATTTAATGGCTTGAAAGTATGACGCCATTAAATTTAGTCCATGGTTTCAAAACAGCTGGAATTTATCCACTTAATCGAAGCGCTATCCCGGAACTGGCATAAGGACCGTCAGCGATAACAGAACAGCGTCTACCAGATCTTGAGGTCGTCCAAACACAAGATTTAGTTCAAGATATTTCTGGTGTGGATGAATTTTTACGAATCCCATCAGTTGACAAGAGACCAACTTCAACTAGAAAAAGGAAGTGTATTCTAAAGCTCAGCTTCTAACAACAACAGATTCGAATCCAGACACCCTTATAGAAAGACCTTCATCTTAGACTGTTTTACCATCTTCATAGACCGGAACATTATACAACATGGTTGTAATGGTGATAATGAATAGACATGTGGCATTTCTTGGAAGACGTAAAATAAAAAAAATGGATTCAGTGCATTTTCTGCCCTTACTGCCGTACCATATAAAATGTCTGGACGATTTCAATGATTGTGGGGTTGTCTTCACATTACCTTACCTTACCCTACATGCACCCCCACTTCGTAAGCCGGACTGTGAATGGGCTCGGTCTGACATAGAAAAATGTGACATCTTTTCCAACATTTAAATGAAACGTTCAAAGCTGAGCATGAGGATGATGGCACTGATTTAATGGGGTTCATTAAGACAACATGCCAAATCTCTCCTCCTATAAGGATATTTGCTCCAGTAGAAGTCAAGACAGAAATAAAGAAATTCAACAGACTCAAGGTCTATGTTATGTTCGCTCTCGGAAACAATTACCTTAAAAAGCTATCGTACTTTAAGAATAATTTTCAACCGCATGCTCGCCTTAGCCTACTTTCCCACAGCATGGAAGTATGATGAAATTCTAATTCCCAAAACCAAATAAACCTCCTTATGAACCAGCGTACTACGGACCTATTAGCTTTCTGCCCATATTGGTAAATTGTTTATTCCTTTATCAAAAAGGATTCAAGAGGACCGTGATATTCTAACACTTCAGCCTATCATTAGTAGTTTGATTTTCGGGAATGCTATTCGACAGCCTAACAAGTCCAATGGGTCACGACAGTCTCGAAGAAAATAAATTCTGCAATGCTGTGTTCCTTGACATCTCCCAGGCGTTCGATAAGCTATGGCATCTTGGTCTGCTTTTCAAATTAAAAAACCACTGTCCGTAAGTAGTACCACTTAAACCTCTAAAAAAACCACTTGTACCAATTTAAAAACCCTTCTCTTTAGTTGTACCTACCTAACAGAACTTTTTCAATCAAATTCAACGATTCCAAATCCACCTACTACTATGTTGAATCAGGTCTTCCTCAAGGCAGCGCCTTCGGACCTATACTCTTCCTCATCTGTACAGCTGACTTACATGAAACAAACGCGGCCACCATTGGATACTTTGCCGACGATGTTGCAGTGTTATCCGTTAATGAAAATCAGAAACTTACTTCTGACAGCAGAAAAACACATGTAAATCTGTTCTATTCGACCGTACCCCGGACCTCGGATTCCCTCCAAGGTCAAATTCTAGATACGCCACTGTTTGTTGCTAATTTGTATTGAACCATTCAATTTATATTTGGACTTATTTACCAACACCACAGGGAGAAGAAGACTAGGTACCGAGTCGTACATGGAAGCAACCAAGCTGTAGATGGACATACAACTTACCGATGACGATAGGAAAGCTTAGCATATTAGTTGCGGGTGACAGCAATTTGTTGTAATTAACTCACTACATGTAAATGTTCCGATATCTTATTCATAAACGTTTTCCTATGCTTTATTCACACACGCGCGCGCGCGCGCGCGCATATCCATGTGAATACACACATAGTCATACTGCGTAATTATTTGACAGTTTTCTTGCAAATTTATACTATAATGCTATCTTTATTTCATTATAAAACCGTTCTCATGTAAGTATTTACTTCTTTCCTTAATTATGCATAATTAGTTGACACTATATTAGGTCATCACGTCAGAGTAGCCTAATTCAGATAAACTGTATACAGTATATGAAAAACATTCGGTTGTTTATTTATTCCTTACCATTATGTATCGGCTATTACGTATGTTGATTTAGATGTAGGCCTATATAGGCAAATTATAGTAGACCTATCATCTGTATATATTAAATGTTTTATGTGAATTAATCAATGTGTGTTGTTGAGCATTTGGTTTAAAGAAATTATGAAATTCTGTAGAAAGTTATGTTTACTCCGTTTATCACTCCATTATTATATTTACGTATAAAAACTTACAAAAATATCAATTTTTCACTTCTGAAATATTTTTATTAATTTCACGTTACTTAAATCCAAAAATTTAAGAGAATTATTTATCGAATGCGTTGCTAAATTTGATTTCCATATACGAGGTTTCATATAAGCACTAAGCTATAAGGTTTTGTATATCTCCCTTTTAATTGTTTTTTCATGTGTCCTATAGAATATATGAGACAGTCAGGACATTGATATAAGCCATACAAGGTTATATTCTGATAAATTTGATTTAAATTTAATTTTATTCAAAATTATATTATTATGAACAGTTCTTCAAATACGTATTAACTATTTCTGTAAGCAAAATTATATTATATCATAACCTAATATAATATAAGGTGATATACTATACTAATCTATTGTAATATTGTAATATAATATAATATAACATTATAATATTGTAGCGTGACAGATAAACGCATAATAATGAATGGCATTGATCATTAGAATAATAAGATTATAACATTTAAATCCGAAGAAAGCATTAAATTTAATATAAAGAATTAATTCATAGCAACTGTGCAGAACCATCATTGTTATTTAAAAAAAATATAAGTTCAAATAAAATAAGTTACTAGTGATGAGTCATCGAAACCAGTATAATAACCCAAGGTTTTTAAAAATATAACCCAGGAAGGTAAGAAGTATATAAAGAAACAAAAAGAATATGACTAAACCCACAACGAGGATAAGTAAATGAAAAAGAAACCCTGAATAAGGCAAGATCCACCATAAAAGGTGAAGTATTTCTAGAAACCAGAAGAAGATGAAGAAATCCCAAGAAACCCGATGGCATCAAGAAGAAGATGGAGAAGATACCAGTCCAAGAAGACAGAAGAAAAGAAGACACCATTGAAGAAAGAAGAAGAAGACAGAATCCTGAAGAAGAAGGAATGCTCTTATAAAAACACCCATATCCCCATATCCCAAAATAAATATAAAAAACACAAATAATAAAAAGTATAACGAAGTAGTCTTGAACAGTAACCACATGTACAATAAAATTAAGAGAAAAAAGTGTATAGAGTAAGAGTTGCCAGTGAACCAAGATGAAACAATAATGTAATGCCCAAAGAACAAATCTTCATTGTAACACACGAACCAATTTATTGGTGTTAATAAGACTAAACAACCATTTAGAAATAGCATCAAAAAGTGTAAAGTGAACCAGTGCTAGTTTGGGTATTATAAAAAATAAACCTTATGTTTCATCCTTGGCATCCACAAACTGTGTATAAAATGAAATATACAACTTTAAGTGACTTATAATTTGTACCATGTGAATGTGATACCTGTAATAATAACAAGCTATAAGTCTGTTTGAAGAGACATTTCTTTAAATAATGAATAAAAACAGATTTAAATATACAGTGACAGGGTACAGTTACCCAATACCATATTTAAAAGACAGTTTAAAAAGCTGAATCATTCAATTTAATATAGGAGATAGCAAATAAGAATATAGGTATAAGGTTTTGTGAATATAGAATAAGGATTTTAAAAATGTATTAGGTATAAGGACATTTATTAAGTTTGGAACCACTAACATCCTAACTGTAAATATATTTATTACTTGTATTTATAGTAATAATTAAGTAAGATGTTAGATGGGAAAAAACCTCCTTTGTAAATAATATTTCTATGTTAGTAATAAGTGTTGATTGTAAAAAATGTCTGAATGGTTGAAGACAACCATCATTTGAAAATATTTCTTATTTGTTTAACCGTTTATAGTATTGAAACCAATAATAATTATTGTTATGTTTAATTAAAAAAAAAATGTTTAGTTTATAATACCATGTTTAAAAAGTCAGAGAGGGTATAACACAGTATGTATTGTTTGTGTAAAAATTTGTAAGAAAAAACTTGTTAAAAAATCTAGGCAAAATGATGAAAACTAAACTTCATCAGAACAGAGAAATTACTCATTTAAATACATTTAAACTAAAGGGATTTAGATAACATAAACCAGAGATGAAGCCATATAATTACAAAAACAACTTAGAAAGATTTTGCAAAATTATAGCCAGAATTATAAATAAAAATGGAAATGACAGAACTCAAAAATTTGGAGAGGGGAGTCATATATTCCAACATAATATTTTAAAAATTAACCAATTCAAATAATTGCAAGAAACTAAGGGAATATAAACCTTTTAAGAAAATATGAGATTATTAATCATAAATATAACTTAAAAATGGCAGAATTTGCATAATGACAGGAAGCTGATTTTGAACTTTTGCCAGAGACAAAATGAAGGTAAAATTACCAATTTTAGACAAAAAACATAATAAAACGGCATTATTCAATATTAAAATACGCCGAATGGACTGAAGGATTACATTAAGTAACATCTAGCAAATAAATTTGAATAATAACCAAAGTTTAAACAGTTATATAATGTAATTTGAAAACATGCACAGGATGCAAACTTAGATTTGAACAATGTAAGGAATAATATTGCATTGGCTAAGATTTTAGTCGAAAGTGAAGGAAATAAGGAGTTGATTATTAAACATTGTACGGTGCATTTGACGAGCATATTTTAAGCGAGTTAACCTAACTAATAGTACCGTAATGGCGAGTCAGTGAATGACACAATTTTGAAAATCGCGAGTGGCGAATAAAAACATTTTGTAACATCGACCGAGTGACATAAACAATTACCAGAGACGAAATAACATTGTACAGCACTAAACTACACCAAATAACATCATTAAACACCAGAAAACAGTATACATCTTAACCATAAATTAGTGCCCGAACGATAGAAAGTGAACGGACTTATACATACACCCCTATACAAAATACAACACAGAAACTTCACTCAAGACACTACACAACATCAGAAGGAAGATTTGCTGACACCAGGACGTGAATACTACAAGAAAATCTCTTTATTGGAACGTCACATTTACTAGAGACATTTTACCAACTCGACGGCGGCCATTTGCAATTTCCGTCTTCACTCAAAATGAACGCAGCCTCCTAGTTCCACCAGCGATACGGGTCGACAACAAATTATTTTATTTCAATCTCAATTAAATATATGTACCTAGTATTAAGAATTACTTGTTGTAACGTTATACTTTTTTAATATTGGCCCGATTTCTCTGAATTTAACCATAACTAGCTGTTAAAAGAACCTGATTGAATTTTAATATATCAAAAACTTGTAATTTTTTCGATACCCTGAGAGTCGATTTTATAATCGACAAGTGTCTTGTTAATCAATTATTCAATAAATTATTTATACTTTTCACATAAAAATAGATCTTTCTTTACCAAACATAACAACTTACCATTAATATAATTTAAACGATAAACTACAAGAATTTCACCACATCAGAAGGAAGATAACCTCCAAAACGAAAAGTAAACAAATATCGATTGTACCTGGAGACAATCTAATAAGTGGTTGGAGTTTATTGAAAATACCAAAACATTAATAAAATTTCCTAGATAAGTGAGACACGTTTAAAAACTTCACGAAACACAATTAATTAATTGTTATTAATTAATTAAACGATAAAAAGAAATTTTTTTTTTAATTATAAAATTTTTTTTTTAAACCCAATTTTTATTTCTATCAGTAAACAACAATTTTAAAACATTTTATCACATTACACCTATACATCTTCAACAGCATTTAAGGTTTCGTTACAATTTGGACTGCTCAACAGTGAAACTAAAGGAAGAGTTTCAGACCAGGCAGACTTTGAGAACCACACCAAGTATTGATTTGTAAACACAAGGATAGAGTTATATTACAAATTGGCTAGCCCAAACAGTGGGGCTTAAGATCAGAAATCAGAAATAAAAACAGAATTCGTAATTATATTACAAATTGGCGCACAACTGAGGGGCTTTAATTAGCGATTGAAAGGCCACTACAATCTGCCCAATCACTAATTGGAGTTCGGCAGCAGCTATAAAGCCAGAGAAATTGAAAGAAAAATGCAACGACGGGCAACTTCAAAGAAAAGGGCGGCGGAGGCCGAAAAAGAAGTAGAGATTGGCATGGAAAATAAAGAGGCGACGCCAGTAGACGTGGAAAGTTCATTGCCACCGGTATTGTCAAAACAACCTGCACAACCAGAGGAACAACCTGAGATGCCCACACAAACAGGGGAGGTCAATATCCAGGAGAAGGAGGTAGAGAAATCCTAGACTACTGAAGAAACAAATATGGATAAAATAATGGAATTGTTCGTACAGTTGAGTAAGAAAATGGATTCCACAAAGGAAGGAATGGACAAGAAAATGGACGAAAATAATAAGAAATTAGATTCCACAAAGGAAGACAGTCAATCCTTGGGTAAAAAGATGGAAGGAATGAGTGAAGAATTAAGCGGGATGAACAAGAACTTGAAGGATTTGAAGGAAGAGAACCAGTCCCTGAGTAAGAAAATAGATGAAACAAATAAGAAGATGGAAGAAGAAATGGGGAAGAAGTTAGAAGATTTGAAGGAAGACAACCAATCTTTCAAGGAAGAATTCAAGTCGACTAAAGAAGAATTGATCAATAAAATTGAAAACACCAATCAGAAAATCGATGAAACTAGGAAGAAGATAGAAAAGAACAACCGACAGTTGAAGGAAGAGTTGAAGGAGGATAACAAGAAGTTGGAAGAGAAGATGGGGGAGAAGTTGGAAGAATTGAGAGAGGACAACCAAATTTTAAGAGAAGAATTAAGGGAAGTCAATCAGGAGAATCTGGACAAACTAGACGAAAGAATGGAATTATTACGAGAAGAACTGAATAAGGAAATCAACATTAACAAGAAAGCGATGAATAAGAAGATGGAAGAAGAAAACATAATGGTAAATCGACAGATTCGAGAGATTGACGGGAAGTCCAACCAGACCGAAAAGGAGGTACAAGAGTTTAAGTAAGTAGTAAACATCAAGTTTACAAATATAGAGGAGCATAGTCGCAGGAAAGTGGAGGAACAGCGCAAGGAGACGCAAGAAGAATTCGGGAGAGTACGAAGTCAAGTCGCGGAACGGTGTGATGGTATGCAAGAGGCGATGACCAATATCACAGGTCAGGTGCGACAAAGCCAAGAAGATATGGAAGCTTTAAGAAATAGACCGACTCATTTCACCGGATTGCCCATCAACGAAAGCCGAGAATGGCTCAACTTCCGGCAGTACAAGCGGAAACCGATGGAGTTCCTGGCTAGGGTAGATGAATACTTTGCCAAACATAAAATAACGCAATGGAGCCATAACAGGGAATCTTGGATGAGTCATTCAGGGAGATGACGGATAATTGGTGGATGGCTAACCGGAGCGAGATTCCCGACTACCAGCAGTTCCGGAGAATGTTTAAGTCTAAATACTGGTCTGAAACAACCCAGAACTTGATCCGTGATAACATATGCAACTAGGCGATACAGGGCACAACTAGGCAGTAGCTTGACAGCCTATTTCTTAGGGAAGGTGTGCATGGCGAAACACCTCGAGCCGGCTATACCCGAAGAGTGCCTGGTGAATAAAATCTCATATCACTATGACGAAGACATTGTCAGGGCCCGGAGAGGTAGCCAGATCAAGACGGTACAGGCATGACAGAATTGTTAGAAGGGTATGAAAATGAAGAATATTATCGCCAGGGCAGGAGGAGGAACGAAAGACCAGAGGCGAGGCCGAATCAATACCCTAATAACGGCAATAACCATCCCGGAAACCGAAACCAGCCCAGTAATTACGACGGCCATAATAACCCGCCGCGTAATAACAATTTTAACGGCAATGCTAACGGTATTAGGAACAACAACCCCTATCCTAATAATAGGAATAATTATTATCAGGCCCCTAATAGCCCATACAGTCAGAGAAATCCATACCCCAGTAATAATGGTGATAGACATTACCCATCCAACCGAAATTATTATAACAATAATTATAGTAATAATAATAATAATAATAATAGTAATAGAGTGTCGCGCCCTAGGGTTAATTTTATAAGAGCAGAAGATCGCGGTCCAAGGAGATATTATCAACCACGGAGGAACAGCTTCCACGGCGCGGACAGAAGATGGAGAAGTGCGGAACGGGACGGTCCACGACACGAACAAGGAAGAAGAAGTACCAGCCTGGAGGATCTTGGCCGACAACAGAACAGGGAGATAAACCTCGAACAGGGTACAGAGCGTCAGGAAACGACCCAGAGTTTCCCGAACGATGCCTCCGTCAATCCAAGTACGAACGATGACCACAATGCTTTAAACGGGAGGAGGCAGTAATTAACGACAACGACCCGTTACTGCTTATACTTCCTGGGTTAAACAAGGATGAGTTGCAACAAGCAACCAATTGTAAAAACATCACGATAATTAGTAACCATTACCTGAAAGATATTCGAACTGAACTTTTAGAGGAGAACGAAAAGAGCCTCAATAACAACAATAATAACGAAATACTATATATAACAGCGGAGGTGGAAGGAATTCCCGCTAAACTAATGATTGACACAGGTGCAAATATTTCAATAATAAACGCAAATGAACTGGAAAGGATACAGAGCGAATGTGGAAAAACTTTGCCAATGTTACCAGTAAACAACATTGTATTAATAGGTGCAACTGGCCGCCAGAATAAAACCATTAGGAAGCAAGTTTCCTTAAGTGTCGTTAGCCGCGATATAGCTTTAGACATGGAATTTTTAATCGCCACCGGATTACCATTTGACATACTAGTCGGTTGCGATATTCTGAGAAGGTATTCCGCCATTATCGACCTTAACCTAGAGAGAGTATCACTTTTCCCAGACGGAATAACATGGACCGCAAATTTGGTAGGAGGCGCAAATATACTTCCCAGCCCTCTACATCAACAACTTCGTAAAATTAATATCATTAGGAACAGCCCTCTTCATAAACCCATTATATACAACCATGGAGGAGAGGATTTATGGTCAGTAAAAATACAAGAAATACGGGACTTCCAGTGCGGAACCAATAACGATAAAATACCTGTACATCTGGCAGATCGTTTAGTCGGAATATATGAGAAGTACAAGGCAGTGTTTTCAGATGAACCAGGGAAGGTTAAAAACTATCAGTGCAAACTGGAGTTCAAAGAAAACGTGGAGTTTAACCGGAGGTCATATCCAATAGCGCATTCGCTTAAAGAGGCCGTGAGAACAGAAATTAATAAGATGATTGAAAATGACATAATTGAGATTAGTCAATCACCTTACACTAGTCCAATTATTGCTATTCCAAAGAAAGACGGACAAGTCCGGCTCTGTTTAGATGCGCGCGAATTGAACAAAACGATTGTGAATGACAGAACCTCACCCGGTGAAATAGAGGAGATATTAAAACGTTTTCATGGCACGAAGTTTATCAGTACCTGGGACACTGTATGTGGTTATTGGCAAGTGGAGCTGCATCCACAAAGCCGTCAGTACGTGGCGTTCATTTTCGAAGGGCTCAATTACCAGTTCAAGAGACTGCCCTTCGGACTTGTAAATTCTGTCGCCATCTTTGTGGCATGTATGGACCAGATTCTTGGACAAGAAGCACTCCAATTTACCACTGTCTATGTAGACGACTTACTCATTACATCAGAAACCTGGGAGGAACACTGCTACAGAGTAGAATATGTACTAAGCAAGTTAGCGCAGAACAACATAACTCTGAAGTTGGAGAAATCCAAGTTCATTGCGCGCGAAGTACAATTCTTGGGTTTCAATCTAGACGATAGAGGTATTACCCCGTCAGCAGAGAAAGTGGAGGCAATTCAGAGGTTCCCGCAACCAAGAAACAGGAAACAATTACAATCTTTCCTCGGACTCTGTAACTATTACAGGAAGTTTCAGAACCGATATTCCGAGTTGACAGCCAAGTTTCAACCACAATTATCTGCTAAGAACAAATGGACTTGGGGTGAAGAACAAGATCTTACCTTCCGTTTGATAAAAGAGAAGTTTCTGGAGAGCGTTATACTTCGTCACCCAGATTTTAAGAACCATTCTTTTTAAACTGCGATGCTAGCGACCTGAGCTTAGGAACGACTTTATACCAGGAAGATGAGGAGGGTCAACATCTGGTAGTAAGCTTCGCTAGTCGCACGCTGAATCAGTGCGAAAAGAACTACAGTGTAACAGAAAAGGAATTGCTTAGCGTGGTGTTCGCATGCAGCAAATTCCGAACATACATTCTGGGGTATCAAGTCACTGTTCGTACTGATCATAAATCCATCTCGTTCCTTCGTAGGTGCAAATTGAGTCACGGCCGATTGGCTAGATGGGTACTCGCCCTACAAGAATATGATCTAAAATGGGAATATGTTCCGGGAAAAAAGAATGTGGTGGCGGATGTATTGTCACGGATAAATCTGGAAGATCAGACTTTCGAGGGAGAGAAGGAGAGCTTGGTTAAAATTTATAACATCTTTAAGACCAGAGCCGATCTACAAGCTCTATTAATAAATATCCGAATCCACCAACAGTCTGATCCTAAACTGAAAAACATCATGAGTCGATTGGAAGCCGATGATGATACCGTTTCCAAATATTACCATCTAAACAAAGGGATATTATTCATAAAAACGGCTTTGGATGAAGAGACATAGAAGGTGATAATCCCACACCAAATCGAAAAGGAAATCATCATCGATTATCATGTCAGGTATGGTCACATGGGAGCGCTAAAAGTGATACAAGCTTTAGAGGAAAACTGCAAGATAAAGAATATCAACCGAAAGGTGAGAACTTACATCAAGTCCTGTAATATCTGCCAATGCGTCAAGATAAACAATGAGAAGAAAGAGGGTATAATGATACTTATTACCTCAAATGCAAAACTGGAAAAAGTGTTCTTGGATATCTGCGGGCCATTTCCCCGTAGCGGTGGTCGACACAGGTATAAGTACCTGATAATAATCATGGACCACTATACCAAATATATAAAGCTATATCCGGTTAATCGGGCAACAACAGCGAAAGTTCTGGCGGTGATCATCGATTTGTATGTGCCAGAGATCGGTAGACCATCTTCCATTATTACCGACCATGGTACGCAATTTAAGGGGAGGAGGTGGCGAGACACATTATTAGCACTTGGGATCAAAACCTATAAGACGTCAGTCTACCACCCAAGTAGTAATCCGGCTGAGAGAGTACTGAGAGAAGTGGGTAGGATCTTGCGGACGTTCTGTCACAACCAACAAAGAAAGTGGCAAGAGTACTTAGCAGCAACAGAAACATTCCTAAATTACGCCCACCATCCAGCTATAGGAATTACACCATACTCCGCCATGTATGAGAAGCCGACTCCCCGAGAAATTGAACAAATCATCGAGTTTCCACCAAACAATGATTGTAAATTCAACCAATTGAGATTTTATAACAAGGTGGCGGAAGACCAAGAAAAACGGCAAGCCAAATACCAAAAGGCAATAGGGCGTATAATAACATACAAAGAGTGTGAGAAAGTTCTCCTAAAAAATCGAGAGCTGCCCAGCACCCTAGAAGGTATAACCAAAAAATTATTATTACTTTATACAGGACCATATGTTGTGGTAAAGGATAAACATAACAATACTTATGAACTGAGGGAAATCGTTTCCTGAAGAGTCAAAGGTGTGTACAATCAAGCATCTATGAAAAAGTATTATGAAGAATGAGTTTGGAATTTAGAATTTTAATACAAATAAATTCTAAAATAAATGTAAGCACATCTTACAACCAAATATTTAAGAAAAAACTTTATGGCGAAATAAAAGAAAGATTTTGGAATTTAATATACAAAGAATTAAAAATTAAGTAAGCACATCTTACTATAAACAATTTTGAAGGAAACAATTTTGGGAATAAATGAAATAAACAGAATTTGAATTTTGATAGAACGTCAAAACTTTGAAACAAAATAAGATCAACTTATTACAATGATTTATGAGAAATGTTATGGAATTAAGTAAAAAGAAGAGTTTGAATTTTGCATAAAACTAACAAAGTTCTAAAAATAAATATGTTCCATTTATAGTTGAATTTAAAATAAAATAAAATGATTAATTCAGAAAAGAGAATTAACTTTAATCCAGAATAAATGTGAATATCTAGCATTTGAAGGAGTAGAGAAGAAAAACAAAAAGAGTGTGATATACAAGAGAAGGAAAAAAAAATTTCGAAACAAAGAGAAGAATCCAAGAAAGAAAAACAATAAAATAATAATGAGAACAACCTATGACTAATTACTGATGAAACGATAAGGGAACAGTTCATCAAGAAGAAGGAATACAATATTACTCAGTTCTGAAGAAGCAAAGGAGAACAACTCATACCAAACATATGGAGAAGATGATTTTGAACCAATGATAATAATAAGACCTATATGAAATGCAAAGAGAAGATGTACCACATGAAATATAATATAAATGAATTAACGTTAATGAATGCGAAGGCGGATTAATAACTTTCTAAGAGAAAGGAAAGAACAAAATGTTTAAATAAAATGATCAAAATAACAAACTGAATATCTAATATAAAGATACAAATTTAAAAAATTAAATATAATGTATTAAGACCATTCAAATAGTGAATAAGAAAATACTATATATAAAGACCATGCTAACACTGTAAGTAACCAGAAGGAAGTATAAAGAGAATTCAGATGGAGAAGAAAAAGAGTTACACTATAACCAGTAACAAGAATTATTAAGAAAAGTTTTCAACCATAATTAAAATAAATATATCAGACAAGTTAAGAGTTCAGAAAAATATATATATAATGAGTATAATAATAATTAAGAAGATTTATTAAGATAGAAAATGTGAGATAATCTGAGAAACTACGAAGTGAAGAATCCAAAGATATTTTTATTAGTGGAAAATGAGACTACTTTTTATTTATTTATTCGATGACTGACTGAAGATAATTCCAGCATCATTATGTTTTTTTTGAGCAGAGATGAATGTGCTCTGGACTCAAATTGTAGAAGTGGAGTATGGCCAGCAGAGATTGTGTAGCCTACAGTGCCCCTCTGAACTGCCCCAGCCCACGTGATAGGGAACGTTAGGGAATTAATATCCCAAGGATGCAACACGAAGTTTATAAAGAAAGAAAATGTATAATAATAATAATAATATATCTCAGAAGACACTAACTATCCAAGAAGGATCAAGAGTAAAATAAGTAACTATATATATAAAATGTATTAAACTCAAATATAAAAAGTCGATATAGAAATGGAGAGAAAAATGAAATATAAGAAATAATGAAATTATCATAAGAAATTATTTCATCCATAAACATGTCTGAAATAATTACTTCTGGAGGAGAGCAATCTGTAGCGTGACAGATAAACGCATAATAATGAATGGCATTGATCATTAGAATAATAAGATTATAACATTTAAATCCGAAGAAAGCATTAAATTTAATATAAAGAATTAATTCATAGCAACTGTGCAGAACCATCATTGTTATTTAAAAAAAATATAAGTTCAAATAAAATAAGTTACTAGTGATGAGTCATCGAAACCAGTATAATAACCCAAGGTTTTTAAAAATATAACCCAGGAAGGTAAGAAGTATATAAAGAAACAAAAAGAATATGACTAAATCCACAACGAGGATAAGTAAATGAAAAAGAAACCCTGAATAAGGCAAGATCCACCATAAAAGGTGAAGTATTTCTAGAAACCAGAAGAAGATGAAGAATCCCAAGAAACCCGATGGCATCAAGAAGAAGATGGAGAAGATACCAGTCCAAGAAGACAGAAGAAAAGAAGACACCATTGAAGAAAGAAGAAGAAGACAGCATCCTGAAGAAGAAGAAATGCTCTTATAAAAACACCCATATCCCCATATCCCAAAATAAATATAAAAAAACACAAATAATAAAAAGTATAACGAAGTAGTCTTGAACAGTAACCACATGTACAATAAAATTAAGAGAAAAAAGTGTATAGAGTAAGAGTTGCCAGTGAACCAAGATGAAACAATAATGTAATGCCCAAAGAACAAATCTTCATTGTAACACACAAACCAATTTATTGGTGTTAATAAGACTAAACAACCATTTAGAAATAGCATCAAAAAGTGTAAAGTGAACCAGTGCTAGTTTGGGTATTATAAAAAATAAACCTTATGTTTCATCCTTGGCATCCACAAACTGTGTATATAATGAAATATACAACTTTAAGTGACTTATAATTTGTACCATGTGAATGTGATACCTGTAATAATAACAAGCTATAAGTCTGTTTGAAGAGACATTTCTTTAAATAATGAATAAAAACAGATTTAAATATACAGTGACAGGGTACAGTTACCGAATACCATATTTAAAAGACAGTTTAAAAAGCTGAATCATTCAATTTAATATAGGAGATAGCGAATAAGAATATAGGTATAAGGTTTTGTGAATATAGAATAAGGATTTTAAAAATGTATTAGGTATAAGGACATTTATTAAGTTTGGAACCACTAACATCCTAACTGTAAATATATTTATTACTTGTATTTATAGTAATAATTAAGTAAGATGTTAGATGGGAAAAAACCTCCTTTGTAAATAATATTTCTATGTTAGTAATAAGTGTTGATTGTAAAAAATGTCTGAATGGTTGAAGACAACCATCATTTGAAAATATTTCTTATTTGTTTAACCGTTTATAGTATTGAAACCAATAATAATTATTGTTATGTTTAATTAAAAAAAAAATGTTTAGTTTATAATACCATGTTTAAAAAGTCAGAGAGGGTATAACACAGTATGTATTGTTTGTGTAAAAATTTGTAAGAAAAAACTTGTTAAAAAATCTAGGCAAAATGATGAAAACTAAACTTCATCAGAACAGAGAAATTACTCATTTAAATACATTTAAACTAAAGGGATTTAGATAACATAAACCAGAGATGAAGCCATATAATTACAAAAACAACTTAGAAAGATTTTGCAAAATTATAGCCAGAATTATAAATAAAAATGGAAATGACAGAACTCAAAAATTTGGAGAGGGGAGTCATATATTCCAACATAATATTTTAAAAATTAACCAATTCAAATAATTGCAAGAAACTAAGGGAATATAAACCTTTTAAGAAAATATGAGATTATTAATCATAAATATAACTTAAAAATGGCAGAATTTGCATAATGACAGGAAGCTGATTTTGAACTTTTGCCAGAGACAAAATGAAGGTAAAATTACCAATTTTAGACAAAAAACATAATAAAACGGCATTATTCAATATTAAAATACGCCGAATGGACTGAAGGATTACATTAAGTAACATCTAGCAAATAAATTTGAATAATAACCAAAGTTTAAACAGTTATATAATGTAATTTGAAAACATGCACAGGATGCAAACTTAGATTTGAACAATGTAAGGAATAATATTGCATTGGCTAAGATTTTAGTCGAAAGTGAAGGAAATAAGGAGTTGATTATTAAACATTGTACGGTGCATTTGACGAGCATATTTTAAGCGAGTTAACCTAACTAATAGTACCGTAATGGCGAGTCAGTGAATGACACAATTTTGAAAATCGCGAGTGGCGAATAAAAACATTTTGTAACATCGACCGAGTGACATAAACAATTACCAGAGACGAAATAACATTGTACAGCACTAAACTACACCAAATAACATCATTAAACACCAGAAAACAGTATACATCTTAACCATAAATTAGTGCCCGAACGATAGAAAGTGAACGGACTTATACATACACCCCTATACAAAATACAACACAGAAACTTCACTCAAGACACTACACAACATCAGAAGGAAGATTTGCTGACACCAGGACGTGAATACTACAAGAAAATCTCTTTATTGGAACGTCACATTTACTAGAGACATTTTACCAACTCGACGGCGGCCATTTGCAATTTCCGTCTTCACTCAAAATGAACGCAGCCTCCTAGTTCCACCAGCGATACGGGTCGACAACAAATTATTTTATTTCAATCTCAATTAAATATATGTACCTAGTATTAAGAATTACTTGTTGTAACGTTATACTTTTTTAATATTGGCCCGATTTCTCTGAATTTAACCATAACTAGCTGTTAAAAGAACCTGATTGAATTTTAATATATCAAAAACTTGTAATTTTTTCGATACCCTGAGAGTCGATTTTATAATCGACAAGTGTCTTGTTAATCAATTATTCAATAAATTATTTATACTTTTCACATAAAAATAGATCTTTCTTTACCAAACATAACAACTTACCATTAATATAATTTAAACGATAAACTACAAGAATTTCACCACATCAGAAGGAAGATAACCTCCAAAACGAAAAGTAAACAAATATCGATTGTACCTGGAGACAATCTAATAAGTGGTTGGAGTTTATTGAAAATACCAAAACATTAATAAAATTTCCTAGATAAGTGAGACACGTTTAAAAACTTCACGAAACACAATTAATTAATTGTTATTAATTAATTAAACGATAAAAAGAAATTTTTTTTTTAATTATAAAATTTTTTTTTAAACCCCAATTTTTATTTCTATCAGTAAACAACAATTTTAAAACATTTCATCACATTACACCTATACATCTTCAACAGCATTTAAGGTTTCGTTACAATTTGGACTGCTCAACAGTGAAACTAAAGGAAGAGTTTCAGACCAGGCAGACTTTGAGAACCACACCAAGTATTGATTTGTAAACACAAGGATAGAGTTATATTACAAATTGGCTAGCCCAAACAGTGGGGCTTAAGATCAGAAATCAGAAATAAAAACAGAATTCGTAATTATATTACAATATATATTATATTATAAAGTAAGGTGATAATACAATATAATTTTACTTGCAGAAATAGTTAATATTTGAAGACTGTTCATAATATAAAAACCTACAAGAAAGTTATTTAAGAGTTACTTACAAAATAAAAATTATATTAATAAAAGTGTATAGGCCTAGTATTTCTAAATTAGAGTTTTTAATATTTTTTAAATATTTAGGTTTATGGTTCCATATTAAGTAAGTAATTTGTTTGATCATGTTTTAACATATAGGTATGTATGCATTGAAATTTGACAGACTGACTACACTGTTATTTGGTGCCATAACTATTACCTACCAGGTTGCAATAGTGTGAATGTTCAAGGACCAAATCGTCTTTTGCTATAGGCCTGTAACTTAATGCGTGAGACAGGTGTTGAGAACTGTGAGGTGAATGCATTTTATAGACAGATTTTGCTGTTAAAATAAGTAGAATTATTATAAATATTGCTGTGGTTTAAATAATACTTTCATCAACAATAAATAACGTTTATTTCAGAATGTGGGCATTTGAATAAACACAGAAAAATAAGTAGGGCTATGTTAATTATTCCGCATAAACTCTATGTGTGCCCGTAATCAATAAAGAGCTTCTTTAGTTTTACTAAAAAGAAAGTACGTGTTTTGTAAATTATAAATTTTTTATATAACAGTACCTTTTATTTCATTTGCGTGAATAGAACTATTATTTTCAATATAAAAGTGGTTTAACAAAAAAAAATATCAATCACGCTATAAGGTTGTGTGTTGCAGTTTCTTCTGTAGGCCTAAGAACATCCCTCAACTAGTCACATGTCAGTTACATTTGGTGTGTGTCTGTGTGCGCGAGCGCATATTAAATGCAGTGATTGTGTATATGTGGAGGAACCGCGCATGGGTAAAAAGAAAAAGTGTTTATGAAGACAGTGAGTAAACTGGGTAAAAAGAGAGAGAGAGAGAGAGAGAGAGAGAGAGAGAGAGAGAGAGAGAGAGAGAGAGAGAGAGAGAGAGAGTGAGAGAGAGAGAGAGAGTGAGAGAGAGAGAGAGGTGGAATGAGAGAGAAAGGAAGAGAGAGTAGACCTATACCGATAAACAGAGAGGTAGAAAAGTTAAAAAGATCACTTATTTTTGTCTAACTGTAAGAACAATGATGAAATCACGTGAATACACTTTAATGTCTCACGCATGAAATGTTTGGAGACAAGTAAACAATATGTAAAAGTTAATGATAAAACAAGAACCTGACAGACGTTTTACAAACGAAAAAAGACAGAGAAATAAAGAGAAGGAAATGTAAGTGGGAGTTTTTCGTCTTTTCTTTTCAAATAACTGCAACCGAAGGCGACGTATTTCATTCAGTCGTAAATAATATATTTCCGTCCCGAGCCGCTTTTTATCCGCGCGCGCGCGCACACACGCACACATACACAAAACGGCACATGCAAGCAGCAACTTGTTTGTCGTTATGATATACGAAATCATTAGTATTCGGGCGATTTTTTCCTTTAAACGTTTGCCCAATTATAACTCGCAAACAGTTTTTGTTTTTAGAATAATTTTACCGAAAAATTGAACAGATGATTACGTAACATTAATTTTAATTTTAAGCGAAGCCAAGTGGAAGGCACGCAGTCGCAGCTGAAGCCAAACTGCACACCGCCCGGATTACCTGCAATGAACTCGCGTACGATAAATTTATTACTCATTCTGCTTTCCAAAATCATGTGATAAATTAGTGTTTGCAACTGCTGCGATTATATTTTACAGTTGTATGAGTGTCTGTCACGTTCGCTGTTTATTGCCGTGTTTGTGTATAAAATTAAACGCCGGCATGGAAATTCATGCGATATCGTTGGCCACTGAAACATTTACGTCACTTTTAAATAGTCATTGCTTATTATCAGTTTGTTTTTTGTATTTCGATTTATTGGCTGCAGGTATTCCGCGTTTATATTATTATGCCCGTTATTTCAGCTGTAAGCGCTTCATCTCTTGACAAACGTTTCCATCGATCCCTACATAAAGTGCAATAATTTTGTTGGACAATGTACAGTCATTACAGTACACGTGCGTAACGTGTAGAGTAACTTTTTAACAATTTGTCATATTTCGACAAATGCTTTAAACAAATGCTCTTGATTAAAAATAAAGAGGACAAATAATAATTTTATTGAACATGTTAATATCCGTTTTCTTAGTAATTGCTGTCTTCCTATAGATATTCGGAATTAACTTTTGAGCGCCAATTTGATTTTGTTATTGGAGCAGCAAATTGGATATCAACTAAAACTTGCGAGGAAAGTCAGTCAGTGATCATACAATAGCTGCCGTATACTTTAAGTACCTTAATATTTTGGAAAGATTCACGTGAGAAATCTTGTGCGCTTCTCTTTTCATTGGATAATATTCTATATAACTTTTTGGATGATTTGAATTAAGGATTTCATCATCATCACCCCATCCCTACTCCAAGGAATAGTGCCCTAGTTGGCCTGTTATGGCACCCATCACCTCCTCGGTCTGCCAACGTCTCTAATTTCAATCATCTGGGATGCTAAGACTACTACTGGTAGCATTTTAGTTGACATGCGGTTTAAATGTTCAATCAAATATATTGGAACTTACCGTCTGCGGCTTTTCAGAAACAGCGTCTTTATAAAATTTACATGTTTCCGGACCCTTGTCCCATCATCAGAATTTAAAAATAATTGTGTATCATTTAAATATGATACACTTGTCAAACACTTAAAATATTAAAATCCAATATAAAAATAACTTAATATAACATGATAATATAATATTTACAGCGAGTGCGAAGGTTACCGATGTACATCGTATGAAAACCGACCGCGCACTGATTTACGTCTCGCTCCCACCACGACAATTTGGGATTTATTCCTTTTAAACATTAAATGTTCACATTGTCCCTTCTTAAACTCCCCGATGATCTCGTTTCAAGACTGGACCCCTAACGCCTGTCTGATATCCTTATTACGTTTCTTGTCTAGGAGGGAGTAGCCCTGAATACATCTCAGAAACTACATATCTGCAGCCCGACTCTTCCTTTCTTCCTTCTTCCTGAGGGAGCCTCAAAGCAATGTCGGGACACCCAGTGTTTTATAAAACGTCATAAAGGAATCCGTCCTAGCTTCGTTCTTCAATGCATTACAAAGTGTACTACAAATCCTTCTGAACCCAATTTTTGTAGCAGTTAAATGAGATACTGCATCCCAAATACATAGTTAAAATACAAACATGTAAGATTTTATCGTCTACAACTATTTTCGTTGTAATGTGATAATTAACAAAGAAAGCATGGTATTTTATTAGAAGCAGAGACTAGCAACCCATATCCTTGCAAGACATTACATAATACAAATACCACCTTCTGTAAATGACCTTCTGTTTCTTAAAAATTACTTTATCATCTGCGTAGAGTAGAGAATTCAAATGAATGTTGCCACAAAGGAATAGGCCTACTTCTAAGTCAACTTGCGCCTTCCGTATTCGAAATACGTCATCTAATTACATGTTAAAAAGTGTCGCCGAAGTAGGGCACACCTGCCGAACAACCTCATTCGTAGGTGTATCTCCTGTCAACCGCCCATTCGAATCTAAGGTAACAGACGTCCTGTTAATGTCCTCTTACACATATGGAGTAGACCAAATAAATATTTTAAAAAAACCACGACGGCCTGTGATAGTGATTTCCTGACATTGTCAAAAGGCGTTACGATAACTATGAAATTAAAATAAGTTTTCAGATTGAACTCTCTTCTTTTTGGATGCTGTAAATAAAAGGGCAATCAAGTGGTGAAGATCTTCGACGTTTTTGCAAGTGCAGCGTCCTTTCCGGCGCTTTATTAATTCATTGATGAAAAGCGTGGAAAGCATGGGTCTTGTTTTCTAAACATATTGGATGCGTTAACATATTGGCTTTGTTGGTTCATTCATTGAACTAAAGACAATATAATTAAACAAATAAGAGGCGGGAACAAGGCAAAATTTAACAATATAAACATCTAAGACGTAAGAAACCAGAGTAAATTGCTTGTAAGAATATTCTACAGTATAATTAGGCCTATATTTGGTTATTAGCATGTTACTTGAAGTGTTAGGCTGCGAGTAGGCATATTTGCTATGCTTATTCCGTATTACGAGTTTTAATGTCGATGTGAAACTTCTCAACAATTGTCGAATATAGGAACACGGATTTTACAACAAAGGCCTACACTGTTTAAATCTCCATAGTATTCAATATTAGCTGGACCTTTGTATCCAATACGCTGACTACTACTTTGTCTCCAATCCAAGACTTAACTATTTGTGTTATAATTGCACTGATTAATCTGATTGTTTGTTCACTGGGTACTTGGTAAAATATGAGATGAATATTTAAAACAATTAATACTTGCTCAATTAACAAACCTGTTAATAGTACACACAATGCCGAGACCAGGGATTATCCCTTGTATCAACAATAGGCCTAGTTGTACGGAGCATTCACTATACTGCCTGCAGTATTGCTGGAGTGTTTACTAGGCCTATGTGTACAACGGTGTGCTAGTATAGCGGCTATGGCTCCTACACTATTTATGTAAACTAGTTTTTTCAATGCCTGCACTAACGTACTTACGTACAGCTTCACGTATATGAGCACACATATACGGCTGTTAAAACACACACACACACACACACACAACCCATACGCGCGTGTCCTACATATATAATTTACTGAGTGTGAAAACTTTAAAATTCCATAAAGATTAAAACGGCACAGAAATAATACTTACAAAGATAATTTTGTACTGTTATAATGCTTTAAATTGTTTGTACTCACTTTATAGCTTAAAATAATATTAATTGAATTCTAATGAAAGTACTTATTTAGTATACTGTATTTAAGATAAGGTAACAACAGAATAGAAATGAATGGATCATATTATTAAAAACAAATAATTTAAAAAATGCCTTTAGTAAAACAGAAGAAAGATAACAGGACGAAATAACAACCACAGTGGAACAGCAACGCTTATTAAAATATTTGAGTTGATAAACAACACTTGATTGAAAACATAATTACAAGAAAGGCACAATAAGTACAGCAGACTCAAGTAATTCGAGAATAGTGGTAACTATCAAAACGTTAGAAAGTAAAACAAATACCTTTAGAAATTCAACTGAATTGAATTAAACGAAGCCTCTAATAATTATAATTTAACTAAAACTACGAATGTACATAAAAACAAGAATAAAACGTTCACTATAGACAACGAAAGTTAGCACTTTAATAAACGTGCTTAAGGAAGATAGTCCCTTAAACCAATAAATTCCAAAACAGCTCTATATTAGAAAGATTTAATGTACTAAAAAGCTTTAAATTAATAAAACGTATAAGTGAAGTAGATATTAAGAAAACATTAAAGTCATATCCAATCGATATGCATTTGATCAGAAACGTAATTAACATTACAGTATTACAAATAGTTGAAACGTAAAAAGAAAAATTATATATTTAGGCTTGTGTGTGTGTGTGTGTGTGTGTGTGTGTGTGTGTATTATGTGCCCTGTAATTGGAAGATCTTCTTGGATTTCGTTGTCCATGACGTGTCCGTTACTTAACTAAATATCACTATAATATTGACGACTCGGAACACTAAGTTTTTTATAAGTAAAAACAATAAAGTTTTACCTTACAGCCTAAACCGGCTTTCACCTATAGAACAATTAGAAATATACAAACACACAAAAACAAATAAAAACGACATCCTAAACGAACAGACACAATTCAAATCGCACGCATTATTTGAATACATCTCACCACACACACACAGCTTCGATCTTTCGAAAAACTATCTCGTCGCCAACAACAAGACGAACAGCGCTACTTACGACAGCCTCTGATGAAGCCTTCTATAGGTGAAAGCCGGTTTAGGCTGTAAGGTAAAACTTTACGTTTTTACTTATAAAAAACTTAGTGTTCCGAGTCGTCAATATTATAGTGATATTTGGAAGATCTTATATATCTTATTTATAAGAATTTCTTCAAACTGAATAATTAATTATTATATAAACCAGTAAATTCAAGAGCTGTAGGACGCACTCTACTTTGAACAAAATACCTTTAGCGTTAGACAGAGTGAATGAATAAATTCTAATTTTTTAAAGATGCGAGCAAAGTTTTTCGAAAGTATGAGTCTTAGCGTTAGCCAATAAACACGAAGTGGAGATGACAATATATCGTTTCTCATATTTTATACTTTTTACTTAAAAAAATTTTTTGTTGTATACATATACAAATAAAGTGGTCACAAAAAGCATGCTAAGTAGGCCTGTCACAGTTTATTGTTCTGTATCGAAAGAAAACTCTTACGGTAATGTAATGTACTCCAGACTCTTACAATTTCATTTCAATTTTTGGCCTGTTATGACCCTATATTTAAAAAATTTTCAAAGTAATCACTGCATTGAGGTTGTCAGGTTTGGGTGAAAACTCTCTTAATCTGATAGCCGACATTGATTTTTACAATGTTTTCTAAATTTTTGACAAATTTTTTAGGATCTGGTTCCACAAATTTTAAATTCTGAAGACTAAACACTATATCCAGTTGTTAGCGAAATTCTCTTTAATTCTTATACTTCAACCGAATTTTTACAAATTGAAAATTTGAATCCATTTTTTAAGCATTGATGTCCAAATTTTTTTAATTTTTAAAACTGAACACTAATTTTCAGATTTCTGTTAAAGTCTCTTTAATTTGACACTTCCCATAGATTCTGCGGTTTTCCCAAATTTTTACCCCTCAAAGTTTTGCCTCCCACCCCTTATTTCTGGGAGACCAATATCAAAACAATAGGAGACCGTGGAGAAGAGTATGCTAAGTTTACGGTTGGTGCGTTCAAAAGTTATCGTGAGACATAGCTTCGCTTCGCTTATTCAAATAAAATAATTATATAAACATGGGGGGCCTAATAATTTTATAATAAATTAAGAATATTAAAATTTATTATATCTTGTAGTAAATAATTTTACATCTGCAATTTACGTAAGATGCAGTTTTGTAAAAACTAGATAAGGAATTTATGCAAAAAATAATAATAAAATTCTCATTATATACTACTTTGAAAATATGCATATGTATTTATTCATGTATTACACATAACATAATAATGACATGAATGTTCAACACACGTCTGAAGCAATTAAAACGTGTAGAGCCAAGTGAAATTCACAAAGGAAGAATTCATTTAACGTTTTTAGACAACAGTTCTATGTGTGTACACGGTCTAGCCTAATAGGCCTACATAATCATTCACACTTCCCTCCTCAACCACAAAATATAGGCCTACTTGCTTTATTTGTAATTTACTGGATTCTACATTGAAATATTTGTTATAACGTTGAATAATTTAATATATTGTAAATCTATAAATTTATTAATAATTATAAAACAAAGGAAAGAATGTTATCTCAAAAAGTTAATTAACAAGAACGTAGACACTGGCAGATATTTATCTGTCTTCATAACATTAAAGCTGTTATCTGTCTATCCCATCTGTATTGTTCCACGGGCTTGCACACACAATTACAATTGTATACAGTTTCATACGTAGTTTTACAATTATATATGTAGTTTATACATTGTAAATCTGCAGAGTCCTATAATGTATACCTACTGTTAACAATTTACTTATTAAATTTGTTTGGATAAAGCTCGTATATGTTTATATATTGACTATAAAAAAATAATATAATACACTTATAGGGTGTTCCAAACCGGATGGCACCTAAGAGATTAGAAGACCTTTACTGTCGCACGCGCACTCACAACCGGCCCGGCCAGGCACGACCCGGGCGGTTCACGTATTTAAGTATTATACGATCCAATTCAAAACTATAAAATATAGTTATTATTAGCTTATAATCCAAATTAAACTATAATTTTTGTAATCTCCGCAAAAATTGTGAGAAAAATGAGTCCAAACAACACATAATTGCGATAAACATGAGTATTTTAGGGATTTCTAAAGTAAACGCAGAATCGGAGTACTTAATAAAGATTTTATTATAAATTAATAAGTATGTTAGTGATATCTTGAACACTCATGGTGCAACATTACGTCGGGAATATAAAAATTTGTTTTTTTTTTCAACAATACAAATGCTGTCTTGTATGTAATATTCATAAAAATTTATTTGTTTTTTAAATGTATCTCAATGAAAAAGAAAAAATGGGTTGATATGATAACTTATACAACTGTATACTTATTTACATACTATATTTACAATATAAATGTCATATTAAGCACAGCATTTGATTGAAGGTTAATTATAAAGCACTAAAAATTACAAATTTACGATTAAAATGTATAAATTTACAATTTTTTCATGAAACACTAAAAATTTTATATCTAAAAATAACTCTGTCAATAAACATATTTATATGAATATAATGAAAAAAGTATTGATATCAAAATAATAAAAATAGAATTTTCGTATTTTTAGGAAAATCTCAGGTCTCAAAGTTGTAGGCTACATCTAAAATATATCACAGCCACGTGTCGTGTTTGGTGTAATTTTCTTTAAAATTTTATGGAGATTACAAATATGCTAATCTCGTTTGTTAAAAAATTCATATTATAAAAGTTGCAGTTACGTAGTGAACGCCCCAGTAGATGATTCATACCCCAGGCGTGGGGCCAGTTGCGTTTGTGCGTGTGTGTTAGTAAGGGTCTCCTAAACCCTCAGATGCCATGCGACTTGGAACGCCGTATAGTCTACACGGAACAACACACACACACGTTTATAGGTATTTATTTTTTGCTTGTTTATAAGTAGACAGAGATTTGCTAAGTGTTGGAGTGACGTTTTATATGGCAGTGAAACACAGACCATCAAAAAGAAAGAAGAAAGGTGTCTAGAGAGCTTCGAAATGTGATTATGGTGAAGGATAATTAAAGTAAAATGGACTGATAGAGTGAGAATAATGAATTATTCAGTAGAATAAGAAAGGAAAGAAACATTCTGAAAGTAATAATAAAGAGAAAAATATCTTGGTTGGGGCACACATTGCGTGGAAACTGTCTGTAGCTAAGGATGATAGGGAAAGGCGGAAGGAAAGAGAAGTCGGGAAAGAAGAATGGTTGGAATGCCTGATGACATCGAAAACGGAAGGAGTTACAGTAAGATGAAGACAAATGAGCTAAAGAAGTAGAAGTTGACAGATACATTGTGACGATTTAATAGGGTTAAATAGCACAAAATAAAAAAAAAGGTAAACATAATATAATCCTAAATGAAACTACATAATTTCTCTCCTTATGAAATAAATAGAAAACTAAATGATGTTAAACAAATAAATATGTAAACCACCTCCTGTTTCTTCAGCGAGTATTAAATTATAGAGAGACGTAATAAAACAGCAATTTAAAATAAGTAAAAATAATAATTAATAGATTAAGAACTATTTATCGCGCCGGTAAATAACAACACGCGCGGACAAGCACTTCGCTAAGCCAGCGATGCGCCCCAAAATTACTTGTAAATCAGACTCCGCAGCGAGAACAACACAGTTGAAAATGTAGTCAGTAACTACAAAATTATAGAGAATGAAAGAATATGTCATTCACTCTCTTAGTTTCTTTAAGCTAATGCTTAGTAAAGCTGATAGCAAATATTATCAGTAATTTCAATATGTTTAACATCTTTGATACGTTTTAAGTGTGTGTTTATGACATCTCTGCAGTTGATTTAATATCACGTCAACGTGATAGAGATCACAGTATATGTAACAGTTTAACTATAAGTAAAAAGTGCGGTAAACCGAAGTAAGTAAGTTCAAGTGAAAGTTTCCCACCACCGCCAGCACCAGAATCTCATAAACCTTGGAAAAAGAGAAAACCACACCTTCCATTATTACACCTTCTTCAGTCTCCAGAAGCCGCTGAGCCACCGTTTACTACATACAACCCCGATTCGCCGAGGATGCTACATTCAGGTGACCTAGAAGTCAAACTTCTGTAGTTCAGAAATCACTTAATAAAAATACGAAAGACAATTGACACCAAAATAATATTAATATCATAATACAAAAGACTGACCGAATTAAATTACCATTGTAACTTTGTAATAAACAATATGATGTATTTAGCTTTAATGACTATAACATGCTAATATTAATAAGTCCATTCTTCAAATGGCAGCAAAAGTAAATTGTTTAACTGTAATATAAAGAAAGGATATATCTCGGATCCGAGGGTATGAATTACCAAAGTTTTATAAATAATTAACCAAGTTGATTAATGAATACATTATGCAGTTATTCTTTTTTTAATATAGTTAACTAATCAGTTGAACGAAATAGAGTAAACGAAAAGTAGGTTAGGTATATATATGTATGTTTTAACTATACAAATCACAAGCCTAATTAATTTTTAATAACAAGACAGTAACTCATTTTCTTTTATGCTAATTACCAGGTATGTAAATAAAGAGATGTCATGGACGTAAACATGCGTGAATTAATTTGGCAACACGAAGCTAATATTCCTTAATTCACAGGTTCCAGTTATGTGTTTTGTTACGTTGTATTTTAATTAAATATATATATTTTGTGAATATTATGGCAGCCTGTTTAATTGACCGACGTCAATTAACCGGGCTCCCGAGGTTATAATGGCGATAGTATACAGAAGTTATAAAAGATAGTATACAGCCGTTATAACATATGTACAGCTTGTTTCAAAATGATTCGAGTCACTTTTCCATTATTTCCAAATTAATGTAGTCTTAAGTTCTTGTTCCTCCAAGGTAGACTGACATTTTAACCCACAACGGATCCTGATTCTAAGTCTCTGTTATAGAGAAATAGGTGGTATGCAACTTTGTATACCGCAGAAAAGATTCGAATCGGTGACATGGTACTTTTCTCTACAAACGTAGACTAGCAGTATTGCGTCTTTAAACTGACAACCCGTAATAGTACAGAAAACATAGAGCAAAATTCATGATATAATCAAAAAAATTTAGTGATCAACCAAAATTAGTATGGGCGTTTTTTGGCAATCCATTTGCACAACTGTAACCCCTCTTTCCTTTTTATGCTTTATAAAAAAAACTTTTTTTTTGTATTTACTTTTTTTTTAAGGAGAAGCCACAAGTTATTTAAAAGTAGGCGAGAGCCTAGAGAAGCCAAAAATGCGCTGGGTCCAGTATGACGGGACTTGCAATTAAACTCGGCTGTTAATTTAACAATAACAATTTTTATTGTTGCCCCCATAATTCATTACATGTAAATATCACACAAATCACATAAGTATCACATTGCAATCAGCACTAAACAACAAAATACATAATAAATAAGTAATGTCCACATGTTCCTTAAATTGTGTAAATAGACAATATATATATATATATATATATATATATATAGAGAGAGAGAGAGAGAGCAACATCCCATAAATTATATAAATTCCCCCCCCTTTACTAACACTTAACATTGACATCACATATAGAAACACAAAGACACACATAAACTCATAATACCATCACAATACCCATGTTCGACCTGACCGACAGTCAGTCTCTCGATAAAGCCCCAAACCCAGCAATCATAAATGTTTAACTTCCAGTCACAATTATTCATTAACTTCCATTAAATTAAAAAAAATTAAAACCCCCAAAAGGATGATAATGACTAACAAAAGCATAAAGATAGGCGGACTGCCCATATGAATTGATAACATCTGATAATTTGCCCATTATGAGCATATGAAAATCTTTAAGTTTCTTGCACAGTATATAAGTGGGAAAACCCCTCATCACCTGAGTTTAAGCAGTTGGCATGATTTTCTAACACGTTAATTCTGTGTTACAAATGCCGATGGATACATGTATCAGGAAATTGTTCCTTAATGAAAATGATTTAATTCAACTGACAGAAATCAGTAGCATCAATATGCTTTTACAAGGTCAAAATTATCAGTATATGCCCACAAAATATAAAATTTCTTTTCTTTTAAAGTCAGACATCTGTGTATAATTGATTTATAATAACCGCCTGTTGCATCCTAGCAGATGTGGAAGCGCGCCAGCATGTACCAGACCATAAGTGACAGTAATCAGACCTGCCTTAAACTGTATGAACATGTGCCTAACTTAAAAAAAACTATGTCCATTTTACCCACAGAAAACAGCCTGAAAAACGAAACCCCCAGCCCTTACACGTTAAACCGAAATGAAATTAAAAGATGAACCCGTTCTGAACCAGCCGGAACAGAACCCCTAACATGTGACTTAAATTTTATAGTGAATAGTGTAATGACTCTAAGGCTCTTGTATATATATATATATATATATATATATATATATATATATATATATAAAATATTTAAGAGTAAAAAAAAACTCTGGCACGCTCCCCCAGTGCAGCACACAATTACAATGATAGTACTTTAGATTTATGGAGTTATATTATAAAAGTCAAATAATGTTCATAATGATTGTTCAGTTGACACACCGCAGAGCGGACTGTCTAGCAGCGTGGGCACATGGTTTAAAGAAAATAATGTGTAACTCAGAAGAACGGCAGGCCCGGCCAACGAAAATAAAAAGAGTTCATATCACCTTAATCGTGTGCGTATGATGCATCTTGTGGCTGGTCAACAGACTCCCTCTTCCGAACAGGTGCGTGTAGGATGGCTCATGGCGGGTGAAGGTGTCGTTACCCCAGCCTAGACCAGAATCTCCGACTAGGAGCGAGAACCCGGGAAGTCTCGTAAATCTAGCTTGCCATTAGGATGAGTAGAAACTACGCAATAATGTCTGTCCGGGTCGGAGAGTCTGTTGATTCCCTTGTGAGAGCTGAAGTCGGACTGAACGTGCACTTACAATACAACCACCAGCAAAATTTCGCCGCGAGAGGGCGCAGGCAGATTCAACAGTTCAGTCTAGATATCGTCGTACTAATCGACCTTTGTACTCGCGTTTATGTTACACAAAATTTATAAAACCTTCGATCGCCGGGTTAGGCAAACACCGGCACACCCCCACCCCGAATGGCAACCCGGTTGCCCCACACTTGAACTCGGGAGAGTACCCTGCAGTGTACCCCCTTCCAGAATGAACCTAGTGGACTCGGTGCTCATGGCGGCCAGCGGTACTTGCTCTCAGGAGAACAGAGAAACCTCACAACTGCGTCCATTCCCCATGCGACCCTCTCCGCCATGCCAACCCCACGGGACCGCCCCAACACGTCACACTCTCCGGTGACCATCACCTACTCCCACCGGTCCCACTCCCATACCCGTCCTAAGACCAAACAAGGTATCTCCCACCTTGGTATGTGAGTGACCGTACTACCTCTCGTCCATCTCTTGGACCGACCAGCCACATGCACCCACAAGGCATCTCCATCCTTGCCATATGGCTGGCCCACATCCCTACACAAGGGTGGACGGCCCCGCCTAGCCAGACAGAGAGGACCGCACAAAGGGCACGCGAACATTAATCTCAGCTCTTACTTTTTCAAAAACAGCGTAACTAGCAGGGGGGGTTCACTTTTCGCCGACTAAACAAACCCTTTTTAATCCAAAAAATAACACACCAAGGAAAACAACCGGGGAATGCGGCATTGCTCGACCTCTACACTAACCAAAAATCAAAATCCACCACTATGTACAAGGAAACAACAGCACACTATCACTCTCCATCTTGCTTTTAAAACAGGGGAAACTGACAATCTCGAGGACCACAATCTAAACACTTCCAGCAAGTCTCTCTAACTCCTTATCGTTTTTTTTTTGTTTTTTTTTTACCCGCTACCTGTTAAACCTGTTAACCTCTTCTTCTTACCTTTCTGTGACGCACTTTAGGTACTCGTTCCTTTCGGACTCCACTCTCTGAGAAACTATTTCGTGTTGAGCTGTACTGACTTGTTTCCTCTGAATCAGAATCAAGGCAACTCACCTCACTACTTTTGTAACGTATTCCCGCGTTACAAATCCAGGGAACCCATCATAACTGACCTCTGCCAATTATATGGGCTGCCTACGTTGTAACGAACTGTATTCAAATCAAATTAACTGAACAAATTACTTACTATCTGTGTAAGGAAACAAGGGAAGGTATTTTACTGATTTATGCACTCATTTTCATGTGTAGCAAGACGACTTCTCTTTATTGAACAACAGTTACTGACAGATCCCATGACATCATTAATTAAACTAAAATATTTAAACGCTTCTCATAATACTTTGGGATCAAATTGATTCTGTATTCTTATACCTCGGATCCGAGTTAACTTTCTGTATATTTATAGTAAAGACTTCTAATTATTTTCAATTCATTTTATAAGCTTGCAAGACTTCTTTAACCATTTGAAGAATGGTACTATTACTTGGAACGATAATAAGTTACATTAACATTTAAAGCGTTACAACGTATGATAATTGAAATTTTACAGTAAAGTTCTAGATTTTCTGATTACAATGTTTACATAAAATTAATCGTCTTTGTAAAGTCTCTTTTAGAAGTGAGTAGTGTAACAAATATGATTAACTCTCGATAGCAAGGCTATCGAGTCACCTTTACAATTGAACGTAGAAACCTCGTCCTGGGGTGTCCGTCTTGGGAATCCTTGTAGTCGGCGTCATCATCTGCGTCGGGTCTTCGTCAAATATATGTCGGATGTTCACAGAGGAGATTGAAGCTTCTTCGGTGTAAGTATATGTAGATTCTCGGATGTCCTAAACAGCATCTTATGCCTGGTATACGTGTCTTTATGAAGTTCCTGCAGATCACATCTTCAGGAGTGATGTTGAAAATTGAGTTACTTCTTGAAGGGAGTCGTCATCTTGCTTAACACTATTACTTTTTGTTGTTACATATTATGTCTTCTTGTTACCACATATTTATAGTTATTGGTACATGACACACGCTTTTAGCAGTGGTAGTTACTATACTACCTTTAAATTAAAACAAATAAATTAACAACATTTTGTCAGAGCTTTCGCTCGTACGTCTGCATTCCGTGAAGTCAACATAGCGAGAGAGAGACTTTCTGCTCGCTTCAACTGGTACTTAACAAAAAGGAGAGAGGCAACTACTCCGCGACAATATAGTCCCTATCTTTATTTAAGTTAACATTTTTATTAGCAAAAACTTTATCTTAATTATACATATATAATTCAAGTGTGTTATTTTAACGACTATTGGTGTCTTCAGATTTCTAATTATAAACATTATGATTTTTATCTTTTCCTAAATTACAGACGACTCGGTAGACACGTCGAGTCCGGAATTAACAGGTCACCGCATGATGACAAGCAAAGGGTTAAATATGACAATAATAACTTTTTACAATTCGCCCTTTTTATTAGTGTTTCTTTGGACCTCTTAATTACTTCTCATTCTCATACTGAGTACATACAGGGGTTTTAGGTATTATAGTGAGATTTAAAATTACTTAACCGCTCGCAAACTTAATTTTTTTTATTTACGATTACTGTTAGAATTTAAATCGTCACACTTTGACTCCGCTTTGGATTATGCTCATCATCTAACTCCTCTACTTGTCTTTCTTCCAATCCTTCCTTCTCTTCCTCGTCTTCTACAATTTCCCCTTTTTCGTCCCCATAATCCAAATCAACCTCCTGACACTGCACCTCCTCAGCATCTTCCAGTTGCTCCTCTGATCCATCTTCAACCGCATCTTCCCTCAGCTCCTCACCAATTTCTTCATCACATTGGTCACCAGCCGCTTCACAAACTTCTTCACTAACCTCTTCTCCAATCTCATTTTCCTCAACACGTTCATCATCAACATCATCGCCATCACGTCCACTACCATCATCATAACACTGCACGTCCTCGTCCTCCTCTAGTTGCTCACCTGGTCCACCTGAAACTTCTTTTCGTTCTTCGGAATCCTCAACACTACTTACAGAAGGCGTCTGCACATCTTCACACACTACATCATTCTCACTCGCACACTCCACAACGCTGCCACCAAATTTCTCCTCAACTTCTACCTCATCTACTTCTACCACCCTTGCGGCATGGACATCCCCTTGTCCATCCACAACCTCCGAAACACTTGCAGCCTGGACATCTCCGTGTCCATCTGCAACTTCAGACTCTTCAGTCTCCCTAACACCTATAACTATACTTCCCTGTGCAGCATCCGCAGACCGCTCTTCTGCCTTTTCTGTAGATTCCACTTCTTCGCCACTTTTAGCAACTACAACGTCCTCAACATTTCCCACCCTGGAATCCAGCTGTCCAGGTTCATGTGCAATGACTAAATTAATTTCTACTGGCGATGGTAAAGCTACACCATCAAGTGACTTCTCATATCCCTGCGTAGGCGATGACGATATTACCGGATCTGGATCCGTCACGAACCGAGATGGAGATACCGGAACAAATTCTGCGGCATCTGGATTCAACCATGATGTCCTCTTCGAGTCCTGTAACTCAGTATCCACAGACGTTTCCTTGTCGTGCTATATCGATCCACAGAAGTCATTCCGCTTTTCTTCTTCTGCTTCACCTTCTTCATCTACTACTCTCTTAGGCACTTGTACTTCCTCTGGAACCTTTAAAGTTTCCTTTTTCTCCGAATAGGAATAACGCCTTGCTACAGGCTCCCTACTTACCGCTGTTTGTTCCCTAACATAATTTCTTCTTCCCCTGTTAATTTCATACTTCTTTGTTTTCGGTGCTGTAGCTGTTGTTACCGTCTTCTCACTTGCCACTCCCTTGTAGCCTCCATTACTTCCGGAATATTCAGGCTTTCTGACAGTCTCTTGTGTTCTCCTCCAACCGCCCGGTTTGTCCTTTTTCGCTCCTCTTAATGAACCACTGGAGTATTGGACATCTTTAGCAGCTCTTCCCCGGGACTCATCATTCTCCTGGACTCTCCTGGCATGCCCACACCACCGGTCCAGGTCCGCAAAACAACGTGGAGGATCTGCGAAGACCAGCCGGGATCTCTCTTGGGGATTCAGTCCTTCTCGTATTACCTGTATGACTTCCGTCTCGGGCAACCCCAACCTTAATATACGGGCAGCTTTCCTTACATCGTGCACGAAATCTCCCAACGCCTCTCCGTTGGCCTGTAGGCGATAGAATAACTCAAACTTAAGCTGGGAACGTCGTCGATGGGGTATGAAGAAATCCAACACTTCCCCATGGAAAGCATCAACACTGTCACCCCGACGCAGAGTGTTGGTGACCAACCCTGCCAATGAACCCCGGCAATACGGGTATATAAGGGACAAGACCTCCCCATCGGAGACCCCCGGGAAATCTGCCAACTGCAGAACAAGATCTAAGAAAACCAGCAACTGCTCCTCATCTATTCCATCTAACACTGAAAGTTTCTGGAGAACTCCTGAAAGAGGGTGGGGCAATTTCTGATAGCATACCGCCGCTAGAATTGCACAATTCAAAACAAACAATAATAAAACAAATCCCCACTAAACACCTAACACAAACATGACCTACAAAAACATATTCACAAGAATCAGAAAAAAACCCAAGTACTATCCTTCCTTTGAGCGACCCCCGGGTTCTCTAGCGCTGCGGAGACCTGGCCTACTTCTGAACCACCCACTAACACCACAGAAGGAAACAAGCAACAACCAACAAATACCTACATACATAACACCAAACATCAATCCGACACACACGTCTCACCAACACATAACTAACAGACACAAACTAGTAATGAGAATTCGCAACACAGGAATTTAGTCGGTGACGGTACCGACTTCCGATCGGGCCATACCGCATCCCGCTAATGCCACACACTATACACCGACCTCGAATTACCAACATTCTATCATCCAGGCAAGGCTTGAGACCCCCCGGCAGTTCAACCTCTCAACTTTTCCAAACACAAATACCCACCCCGTGGTGCGATCAGACTCACAAGTTATGCAACCTAACCTAGCATACATGGGCATATACCTAAAAAAACAATAGCATGATATTTCCGAGTTTGCAAGCCCCGTCACACCCAAGGACCCAAGGGTTCAACCCTAGAATGAACCACGCTCTCTGCTACCATTTGTAACCCCTCTTTCCTTTTTATGCTTTATAAAAAAAACTTTTTTTTGTATTTATTTTTTTTTAAGGAGAAGCCACAAGTTATTTAAAACTAGGCGAGAGCCTAGAGAAGCCAAAAATGCACTGGGTCCAGTATGACGGGACTTGCAATTAAACTCGGCTGTTAATTTAACAATAACAATTTTTATTGTTGCCCCCATAATTCATTACATGTAAATATCACACAAATCACATAAGTATTACATTGCAATCAGCAATAAACAACAAAATACATAATAAATAAGTAATGTCCACATGTTCCTTAAATTGTGTAAATAGACAATATATATATATTGCAACGTATTTATGTGTGTACAAATTTATATGTACTTTAATTTGTATAGCCCCACGTTCTTTGGGAGCCAAATATGCAACAATACATATACATAAATACATATATATATATACATAAATTTAGCGTGACCGGTCTCACGTTCAAGATTGACAAATTATGTAACAATATAGCATTTAAATTGGGTTTCAGGTGTATCTGCAATAAGAACTCTATGTAACTTGTAACGGTATTTCAAATTTATTTGATATTATTAAAAATTGTGCACATGGCACTGACTTCGATTTAAAACATTCGTTATTATTTGTTATTATGCCGTAAGGCTTATGCTATATACATCCTTACTGACTAAATATTCTATTCTACTAATTATTGTATTAAAGAAAAATCTCATTTCCAGACTACTCAGTCAATTAATGTGTTTCAAAATATCAATATTTAAATCTCTTTTTATATATTGTAATGTACTCAAAATATTAATAGTTATTGAATTTATCTTTTGTTTCTCAGTACTGCTTTATCTCAAATACTAATTGTTTACATTTAAATGCTTTGTATTCATTTTATTTCATATTAATTTGAGCTCTTGTTACGTTAATCGTATTTCTAAAACATCTATGATTTTAATTCTACTTTACAATAAACATTGGCTCTTACTTTTAAATAAAATAGAAATGTCTTTAATTGTCTTTGAGTTCATTGTACGATTAAGATATAAATAAGTTGTTTATCACCTTATTGTCGTCAATCATACTCGATCATTTTGATCCATCTGTAGTCGTCCTCGTCTCGCACTCCAGCTCCTCTTGTCCAGCGTCGAATCACTCCTCTTGTCCAGCGTCGAATCACTCCTCTTGTCCAGCGTCGACTCGCCTCTTGTCCAGCGTCGACTCACTCTTCTTGTCCAGCGTCGACTCGCTCTTCTTGTCCAGCGTCGAATCGCCTTCTTGTTCATCGTCGTATCACTCTCTGGAACTTCTTGTCGTGCTGTTTCTGACGTCAACGGATCTTCTTATGTATATCTTCTTATGAAATTTGGTTATTATTTTGTTATTATTTAAAAGTGATTGTATTTACAACTTAGTTACATAGTTGTATGTAACTGGAAAATTTAAACTATTTACAAAAAAATAAATACTCCGTGCGGACGGGCAGAAGCTCCCGCTGCACCGTGGATGATTTACGAAAGAGAACCACTGTAGCTTGTGTGTCCTATTTATACCCATGTCTTGGTCGACACCTGCAGTGGTACGAAATCGACATGTCAGAAACTGTCTCTGGATTCAGTTCCCCCACTCTTTGTCAATTTCGCTATTTCTTATATTTCTGCAAATTGCAGAGTCCTGTAAGTATACTCTTATACTTATCTTATAACTATTTTTACAACACATGTTCACTGTAATTTTGGACATTGCAACTTAACCCTTTCGATTGGTACACAGTTATTTCACTATTACACTCGTACGGTGTGTCACTTTCGCGTGGTTTTCGTACACAGTATTTAGTAAATTTTATTACATTTTATTGTGTTTTTGGATTTCACTTCTTAATTATAGTTTATGAATAATTACAGAAAAACAGTAATTGTGCAATTATTCATCTTGGGGTGGTAAACTCGCCTGCATAGACCTGCGTTCACACACACTAGCAAAATACTGGTGTACACACTTTCAGTTACATTTGTGTGTGTGTGCACGTCGATTCAGGTCGAAACACCTGTTCATATTTTTGTCTGAGCCAAGCTTGCAATCCCTGACATGCTTATTTCTAATACATTATTAATTATTTACAGTTTATTAGGTATATTTAAATTTTTATATTCAATGCTCAGTACATCACTTATTTGTATTGTCGCAATATATATATATATGTATATATATATATAGAGAGAGAGCAACATCCCATAAATTATATAAATTCCCCCCCCCTTTACTAACACTTAACATTGACATCACATATAGAGACACAAAGACACACATAAACTCATAATAGCATCACAATACCCATGTTCGACCTGACCGACAGTCAGTCTTTCGATAAAGCCCCAAACCCAGCAATCATAAATGTTTAACTTCCAGTCACAATAATTCATTAACTTCCATTAAATTAAAAAAAATTAAAACCCCCAAAAGGATGATAATTACTAACAAAAGCATAAAGATAGGCCGGACTGCCCATATGAATTGATAACATCTGATAATTTGCCCATTATGAGCATATGAAAATCTTTAAGTTTCTTGCACAGTATATAAGTGGGAAAACCCCTCATCACCTGAGTTTAAGCAATTGGCATGATTTTCTAACACGTTAATTCTGTGATACAAATGCCGATGGATAATAATTCAACTGACAGAAATCAGTAGCATCAATATGCTTTTACAAGGTCAAAATTATCAGTATATGCCCACAAAATATAAAATTTCTTTTCTTTTAAAGTCAGACATCTGTGTATAATTGATTTTATAATAACCACCTGTTGCATCCTAGCAGATGTGGAAGCGCGCCAGCATGTACCAGACCATATGTGACAGGAATCAGACCTGCCTTAAACTGTATGAACATGTGCCTAACTTAAAAAAAACTATGTCCATTTTACCCACAGAAAACAGCCTGAAAAACGAAACCCCCAGCCCTTACATGTTAAACCGAAATGAAATTAAAAGATGAACCCGTTCTGAACCAGCCGGAACAGAACCCCTAACATGTGACTTAAATTTTATAGTGAATAGTGTAATGACTCTAAGGCTCTTGTATATATATATATATATATATATATATATATATATATATATAAAATATTTAAGAGTAAAAAAAAACTCTGGCACGCTCCCCCAGTGCAGCACACAATTACAATGATAGTACTTTAGATTTATGGAGTTATATTATAAAAGTCAAATAATGTTCATAATGATTGTTCAGTTGACACACCCCAGAGCGGACTGTCTAGCAGCGTGGGCACATGGTTTAAAGAAAATAATGTGTAACTCAGAAGAACGGCAGGCCCGGCCAACGAAAATAAAAAGAGCTCATATCACCTTAATCGTGTGCGTATGATGCATCTTGTGGCTGGTCAACAGACTCCCTCTTCCGAACAGGTGCGTGTAGGATGGCTCATGGCGGGTGAAGGTGTCGTTACCCCAGCCTAGACCAGAATCTCCGATTAGGAGCGAGAACCCGGGAAGTCTCGTAAATCTAGCTTGCCATTAGGATGAGTAGAAACTACGCAATAATGTCTGTCCGGGTCGGAGAGTCTGTTGATTCCCTTGTGAGAGCTGAAGTCGGACTGAACGTGCACTTACAATACAACCACCAGCAAAATTTCGCCGCGAGAGGGCGCAGGCAGATTCAACAGTTCAGTCTAGATATCGTCGTACTAATCGACCTTTGTACTCGCGTTTATGTTACACATAATTTATAAAACCTTCGATCGCCGGGTTAGGCAAACACCGGCACACAGCTACGAAACATCTTCCTCAATAAAAGAAGTATATAAGAAAGAAATTAACAGCAAAAACTTTTTCGTTTAAAGAACGATTGAACTGTTTTGTGACAGTAATATAATGTACACTTTTCATTATAAATTGCGATGAAAATTTTAATCTGAAATTTGTTAGTCTTCTTAGTGACTTTGTTGAGAAGAAAGTGGTTGAATGACCTTAAACGTAACGACATTGCAAAAAAGTTACTGTTGCGATAACGGTAATCCAAAAAAGACATGCAACAAACTTGTTCGTTTTGCTTTACACATCTGAAGTGCTACCAAAGACTACTTATAACATTCTGTACTTACAAGACAAATACTCTTTTTCTTATAGAAGAAAACGGTCAGTTGGTCGGTTTATTTCGACCGAATTACATCATTTTTAAAATAATTGCCCTAGTCAAAACAAAAATCATACTTTGACTCAAATTTTTTGATTCTCACAAACAGTAACACGTTCAAAGTAAATATTTGAACACTTTTGTACGTGGCAGGGGTCCCATGTGATAGGAAATTTATAATAATAAAACTGGTTAGCCAAATGCTCATACTCCATATTGTGATTGTATTTGGTGTACAAATTTGTTCTGAGTAGTTCAGATGCTTAGGGTTTAAAAGTTGTATCATTTCAGTCCTAGCATTAGGAAATAACTGAAATTTTCCCAAACAGTTCAGTTTTTTATACAGTACTGTATAAAATGCTAAAAGCGTCACTCAGCACACAAGATAGAAATAAAGAAAATGAAAAGTACACAAAAAAGCAAAGGTAATAGGTAATACACACAATAAAAAAATAGAGCAAAAAATAAAAAGGGAGATATACAATAATAACATAACGCAAACCAACAACGCAGTTTCTAATTCCAGTACAATATATATCTCCAGAACACATATAAATCATAAACGAATAAAATATCCTAAACAAATACATCACAACAAATCACCTAAATGAAAGAGGTATTCGTGTAACAGAATTCCTAGTTCCAATACCGTATACGTTTGCCCGGCAGAAAAGCCAAGTAGGCCTATTTATCACTACTTTTAACACAAGAAGGGTTTCATGAAGACAATAGTGTATTGAAGAAGAACTAACATCATGTGACCTTAACACGTAATACCCATTTCCTGTTATAGAAAATGTTAAATTCATAATATTAATAACAAAAGCTGAAACAATTAACATTCTTAGAAAACCGTTGTGTATGAAAACCACAGAGGAAAAAGGTGGTCAAGTCCATTTTTTGTCAAATTTCAATTAGGACTACCATCGTGTTGCTGAAATGTGATAATTTATAACGCTGCAACAATCTGGGAAAGAAGGGTCAAGTAACAGAAATATTTTAAAAGAAAGTATAGCAATACAGATTAAAAATGAGGTAAAGTCCAATGCAAACAGGAGAAGTGCAAGGTGAGTTCAGTGATACTTTATTTCAATGTGCATAATAATTTTTTGTGTTATGTTGGTTAACCTAAATTGAAATAACAACAATTATGTTAATCTAAAATTAACTGCGAAACTCGTGTTTTCTTTCTGTATTGTTATATTCGTGTTTGAGTGAAGTTCTTCTTTATGTTTTGTGTTTTGATAACAATATCGGCCAGTCAACTTGAAGACAGGCTGTCTGAGACAGAACACGAGTCTCAAAGCTGTACGTAAAAATGCAAGTTTGATGAAAGTTTAAAAGGCGTGGGTAAAAAATTGTGTGTCCAATACCCGAACTGTAAAATGAAATGTTTTAAAAACTTTGTAGCAAATGAAAGGTAAAAAAATCATTACAGATTTTAATATTCTATTGTCTTAAAATAGGCAAATAATCCATCTCGTTGGTTTTATTCCTGTTTTTCAGATTTATAGAAGGCATCAAAGAAAAAACGAGGATGAGGCAAATTTTTGTCACAAAAGCTTTAAATAAAAAATAAGTGCTTTGACAAAATAATAAAGTGGATAATGCGTTTATTGTAAAAAAAGTCTTTGTTTACACTGAATTAAAAAATGATTAATGGAAAACATAAGACCTAAATATCAGAAAAATGCATACAGTATATGAGGAAAAGAATCCAGTTAATAATTATCATTTGAAACCAACAGAACAATTTTCAGTAACGCTTTTAAGTCAGAAGTTATAACTGTTGAACATGTGATCAGTTTACTGCTATAGTGAAATCGTTAAATATTAAAGTTAAATGAAAAACAAAGTAGAAAAAATAATCTGCTTAAACACATTAGCAATCTAGAAGTGCAAAATAAGGTGCATCTAAGAAATGCGCAGCAAAATAAGGTGCATCTAAGAAATGCGCAATCATTTTATGTCAGAAAAAGAGAAGCAAGGAAAAGAAGTAGGAAGTACATTTAATTCCTATAGGTTTTCAAAAGAATCTTCTCTGCAAATATTACCGCAGACTTAGTATATTACAAATATCATTTGTCTGTACATTCTTTCAATGTAGGCTATATGCAAACTCTTAGACAACAAGTCGCGCTTCTGTGCTTATTCAGAATGTGGGGGCTAATAAAGGATCAAATGGAATTATTTGTTTTCTGAACACTTGCGTCAGTAATGGAATGAGCTCAGATGTTAAGAATTTTTACATGTTTTGTGACTTACATAGTGATTACATGTCATGTAAGGAGTCATTCGTACCTTGAGTGCGATGAGAATATATATGAGGCATAGTCAATGCAGACATTAGAACTGAAGTGGTTGAAAAATGGATAAATATCTTTGCAAATTTACAAGTTAAGAACTTTTTGCTGTCGAAAAGAAAAGAACATAAGAGACAACAAACTGATAACGGAGTGACATTCGTTTCTGACTACATTTTCGAAAGTATACGTTAGGAAAACGACTAACAAGTAATTTAATTTTGAAGCTGATTTGCCATATGCCGTTAGTCATAAAATGGAGCCTGGGTAACATCTTTAATTGATAAACCGAGAATACACGAAACCCTGGAACAGCAACAACGGCTTTTGATCAGGGAGAGTTTCTGTATTCCCAAAGGTAAGTGTTTTCCAGAGAAATGGAAAAATGAGTGAAGTTTGAGTGAAGGAATGAGTGAGACTGTGTGTATTCAAGAGAGAGGGTGAGGGTGAGAGAGAGTTCTGAGAATGAATGGGGCTGAAGTATAAACGGCAGTATCTGACGTAGAACCAAAGCCCCCTCTTCACACACACACACACACACACACACACACACACACACACACACACACACACACACACACACACACACACACACACACACACACACACACACACACACACACACACACACACACACACACACACACACACACACACACACACACACACACACACACACACACACACACACACACACACACACACACACACACACACACACACACAAATAATAATCATTGTCTTTATTTTTGCAGAATTTCTGGCAGTAAGAAGCGAGAAGTTCACAGACCAGGAGTTAAAAATGTTTTGTTCCCTTGAAGCACAGGTGCATTACATGTTTCTAGTTCATGAATGATGGTTATTTTAACTGGAAACGAATTGTTCCTTAAGTGAAACGATTGCCATAGAGTCAAAAAGTGCTAATTACAGCACGTGGTGAGTACATGTTCTGAACTTACCTTATTTTTCCGCTATAAGAAGCGAACTTATAAAGAATTTTATATTTTTTCTTCTACTTAAAGGACAAACAATTTTATTTCTTATTTTTAGAAATAATTAACATAATGTACATAGTGTCGAAAAACAAAGTTTCTTGGAATAAAATATTGGTTTAAAACATTATGGCGTTACAAACTTCAATTTTGCATTCCTGTAAAATTTGCCGAAACGGGCTTATTCCATTTTCCTCACGGGGTCTTCATATGCAAAAGTCACAAAGATATAATAGACTAATTCCTGAACAACTACAAATAAACACCAAACACAGCGTTGTATTCAGTGTAACAATAGATTGAAAATTTAACAGTAACAGTTTAACGTCACGCACACACACAATGGTTTAGGCACATAGAGCACATATAAAGTACAATGGTGACCTCTCTGCACATAGGCGTACGTAGGGTATGCGTGCACAGATATCTCGAGACAGACCTGCAGCTGTAATTAACTGAATAGTTTCTTCTTCTTCTACTTACTCGCAGGCGGACAGCTGCCCTTGGCCTGCTCTGCTCCACTGCTGGTGTGAGAGCATTCGTAGCTGAGTACGTACAGGATGGAGAGTTAAATCATCGTGTATCCCAACCTGAGCGCCAGCTGCTTTGATTTGATTGTGTAATAACAGTCACAACCTATTGCGACTTTTCCGTCGACGCCTACTCCTGCTGCAGTTGTCCCCTCAAGCCAGGAGCACAGCACACGGGTCAAAACACAGAACTCCTAGGTTGCCCCAGCAAACGTTGCGCACTTCATTACGCACACAACTAAATCGCTTGCTTGAGTGAAAGGATCTTCGCCCTCTCTTTAAATAGGCGCGGAAATATAATGTAAGCAAAATCAATTTTAAATGTATGCAGTTTTTTCTTCAGCGTATTAGTAGCTTTGTTTTGTGAGGACAAGAACAACGTTAGTCTTCTGCAATTGTCGTCAGTCTTATGGCATAATGAAAGGAAAAAGCTGAACTGAAACTAGCATATAAACCAAGATTAAATTGTGTGAAGTTATCACTGCGCTTATTTTGTCTTAATTCTTAATTTTTTGTGCTTTATATTTAAGAGAAGAGGTCGTATTTCAATAATAACTAAAAGTATGTCATGTAATGATACGATCTTGTGTTTGAGCTTTGTAAAACATGAGATGTAACTATTTTAGACAATATCCTGTATTTATTTGTTTTTATAGAAACCATAGCCTAAGAATGAGAAAAATACCTAATGAGGACACCGTGTTTTCACTAATGGGGTTAGTCGAACATATTTTGAATTATATTCAAAGATATGTAACACTGACGAATGTAGTATAAGCAAATACAAAAAATAATTATTATATTAAAAATAGGAAGAAAAATATCAAAATAACATTTTTCCAAATAACATTTTTATATTTTTGTTAAGTTTGATAGTTTTGTAAGTTTGATGTCTTTTACAAAACGCAGAGCACACTACACACCTATAATTTATAGCATACGATATACAATATTCAATACATAACGCGCAGTATACAATATAGGCCTACACTGTATAGACCTAATATAGCCTATAGGCCTATGTAACTGTTTCTTTGCAAAATGGTAGACTTTCGTTATTATATAATTCATGTCTTTTGCTTTCTTTCCGTGATAATCTAAAGCTTATAAATAAGAATAAGATTTAAAACTGACAAACGGTTTACGTATAGTAAGGTGATAACCGGGTAACTATTACTGTACTGTACATTGTTCGTTTGTTAGCCATAAGTGCACGGGTATTAACCACACGGGTACTTAAAGCACGCAACTACCTTCTCCTCAAGACAGTTTATTATTTTTACTAGTAGGTGTATATTAAATACGACTGATACATTATCATTATAAAAGCACTGAACACAGTCAGAAAAATGGAAGTGCTTGTGTTATTTAATAAAATAAAATACATCATGTGGAGTTTTATGCTAAATTATACAAGGTTATCATCCATATTATTACGAGAGAAACGTGTAATGGAGAACACACGAACTCACGGGCACATACACAAGTAGTGGGGGTGGGGACTGCATTATTTTTTGTAAAAACATGCAATTACCTGTGCAATAAACCTGGAGGGTAATTTGAATATAATTCCATTACTTAGTCATCATTTTTTGCTACTAGTGTATTTAACATAATATGAATTTGTATATAAGTAAATAAAGTGCATGTGATTGATTTCCATAATGTGTGTTCGCTTATTTATTCACTACATTAACTTTAATACAGTCGAGAAACGCAAAGCCCTGCTCAGCCGTGCATGCGATAACTCGATACATTGCCTGCTATTAAGCTTGTGAAAATGTACACCTCAACATTTAAAATGATCTTAATTAAATGATATGTCAAATTTAAATTATTAATAAGCATAATATTTCTGGTGTTTGTGTGTATTTCTATATTCTTATTATACAATGTGCCTTGTTAGGAATGTAGTAATTTTTTAAATCGTCTGCATTATAGTTTTATGGAAATAAATGTATAATTAGGTTGTATTCAGCAGGGACAGTAGTTTATCACAGGTTTTTAGTAACAGGGACACCTACACACACACAAGCAAAAAGATTCAAGTTTGTTTTATACACATAGCTTGTTTGTTTTTATGTAAAAGAATAAGGTATTGCTCCGTGGATCTACATTTAATTTTTAATGTGAATAATATTTAGAGTCTTTTGTAACATCATCCTTACTTCACGCACTCCGTATAACAGTGCGGGTTGTTTTGCGCCACAGAAGACGTAATGTGTTTGCATCGATGCAAGTTAAGTTAATCCTTTTTATCTTTACAATAATTAAAAATAAAACACACAATGGATGACACTTGACACAGCTTTGTTTAAAAAGATAAGCAGTAACTCTCTGACACACATATATTGGGCTACTGTTTGGGATGTATACTCAAATGGCTTCAGACGGAATAAAAAATACATTTAGCCTATTATTTTAGATTTTGAATTACCAAAACGTAAAACATTTAAAACATTTTATTTACTTAGTTTATTTGTTTTGAAAAACTTACCTTTAGGCTACAGAAATGAAATTTTTGCGTTCCATAGGTGGGTACACGATATTAGATATAAAAAGAAATAATCAGGTAAGAGAGGAACTGAAAGTTGAAGAAGTAAATGGAATCATCATTCAGTATAGAGAATGCTGGAAACAACACATTAGCAAAATGGGCAGTGATAGCTTCCCCAAGGTAGCGTTATTGTATCAGTCGAAAGGGAAGAGAAGCCTGGGAAGACCGAAGAAGAGATGGTCTGACCAGTTTGAAGCCGGAACAGACTAAACAGCCTAAGGCGTGACTAAGAAGAAGAAGAAGAAAACTTAACCTAATTCTTTCATAGAAGATGTAACATTTTATAAATGTTTGGCGTCACCTTTCCTCAAAAAACATAGGTTTCCTTGTAAGTATAATAAAAATCAATAGGCCTAAGTATAAATTCTTCTAAGGAAATTAAAGAACTCTGCCCACGTCATAAAATTAGTAACAAAATTAGTTTACTTACTAAACGAAATAAATTAAAAGAAACAATTGAACCTAGACAGTTGTAGTTCTATGCTACCTTTTTTAATGAATATCTTCAAAAGCCTGTTTTAATAGAGAACCGTGTTTGTAACACTTCTTCTTCTCCACTTCAGGCATTAGGTCATAGACCTGTTGCGCCCTCCGGCCGTGATAGAATTCACGCCCACCCCAGCCAGAGAGATATTAGCCAACCTTTTAACCCACGCTCAGGGGCAAGCCGTGCGGGGGGGGAAGAGTGTTGTTTATGTGAGTAGTATATATTGTGTGCTCTTGTTACTTATCTGGCTCGGGTATGCCAGAGAAGACGTACGTATTATTTGTCCGCGTACGTGCGGGTGGACGAGCAAATCGAGCCGTTACCTTGACTCGATCTCACCACATCGGCAGCACAGCAACGCTCTGATTGTGAGTCAGAGACGCCACAACTGTGCCGGCTCGCCCACGTTTGTAACACTAAAATAGAATTATTTTACTGTTTACCTAAAGGGGAAAATAACGCAATCACGTAAATTTGTGGATAGGTTTTGAAATTGGTAAAAGCGATTCCTTAACATAAAAAAGATTAAACTTATAGTTATTGTCCTGTAGTCAATAACCATAGATATTATATTCTTAAGAATCAACTAAATTACAGCTAAGTTAATGAGAGGTTGTAGTTTTTCCCTTCGTGAAGGTAAACTAATCAACTAGAACCAATACTTGAAGGGGACAACAATGTAACTAAATTGTCGTTTGATGGTTTTTTTAATTAACCAAACAAAATATTTACTCCAGGCTACAGCAACTGAAACCTAACAAAGCGACGTCCGTAGTTAGGCCAATAAACATTTGGTTATTTAGCGACCTTTATTACCCACATTTTTAAGGTTTATAGTGAAGCATGTAATACTATAATGTATGAAATGTGGAATACATAACATTTTACAGACATCCATAAATACTGACACGGTCGAGCGCCCAGTATGCAGTATGCAGTATGCAGATTATGTAGGCCTACAGTAGTTTGGTTTTAAACTCGTCAAGCTAATCTCAACTATAAATGTTTAAGAACTTTACATCAGTAATTTAACTTACGTGAGCTATGCAAGCACTAACTAACTGGAGACTACACTTACTGAAACGCTTACGTAAATACCGTTGTAATCATTTAAATCAGCAAAGATGTGCAAGTTCGTAATACAAATTATAGACACTAAACACACTGGATACGAGGCGTAAATACGAGGTTAACTTTTCTGTCCCAATCTGTACTTTTGTTGAGCTAATCTGTCAAAAACTATTTATAGTCACTGTTAGCTAGCTAAAATGAGAACCAAACAATACTTTAATTGTCCAGCCTAAACTGCTTGGATGCTAAAAATGGGTAATAACGCAACAGTGTATACTTAAGAAATGGTTTTGCACAATGAAGTACTTGATTTAAGTGACTCTTGATAATACAACAAAGTCGTACAATAATCTAGGAAATCCTATAGAACATTCTCATCAAGAAGGAATCTTTAACCTTATTTTTGATGGTAAGTTATTGTAGTGTAACACATTGAATTGGACGCCAAACATGGTGTGATTCTAACTATCACAACGTTTCGATTACATAATTTTTCGACCGTCTTCAGGTGACACGAAATGTGGTTTTATTAAAACTATAAATATATAGGGCTACAATGTTCTCAAATACAAAAGCAAATACTCAACTAAAAATCGAGAAATAATAATATTAAAATAAAATATGTTTTCAATGAAATTCAGTGGTCTACCAAGGGACAGTTACAGCCCCCCGCTGGGCCAATCGCCAGTGGAGTTTTATAGGGGAAATCTGTAGGTGTAGTACAAGCCCCCAACCGGCTGTCACTCAGCATATTCGTACAGTAAGCCAACGCTATTACTGGTGAATCCTCGACTAACAGACTACACCCAACGTCTCTATCCTTGCTTTACTCTGTAGAAAAATTCTAAATAGTAACTTCCCTCCCCCTAATGGAAAACTTGGCTATGCTTCTGACAAAAATGACAAAAAAATAAAATAAAATAAAAACTAAAGGGTAAAAGTGATACGTGTGGAGGCAGAAAGAATTTCTGGGGTGAGCAATTACAGTGCAATGAAAGTAAATCCAAGATGGGTATGTTACAACCTTCTCTACAGGGCTACCTGCACATCTGCCCTACAATGATCGTTTTCAGATTTAACCGTTACACAATTCATAGTTCACAATTTACGCTCGCGGTTAACACACGCGCGCGCGCGCGCGCTTTCACACGTAACTTCTGTTATTCACTTTAATTTCTACATTTAAATTTTTATTACTATTAGCCTACTATTTTAATTAATTAGAATTAAGGAATTTGTAGGAAATATTTAAGGATTAAATACGTAATATTAAAATCGTGTGTCAGGTACAAATTTGCATTAAGTTAATGTCAAATGTCAATAATATCAAAGAATTCCATCGTGGATTATGAATGAGCAAAGCAACGTACGAAAAAGTCTACAGTGTATCACAAACCAGCAAATAAGCAAATGAGCCGCAATTGAAATATAAATTTTCCTGTACCAACTACATTAGGGTGCTTTTGGGAGGATAGTTGGCCCTACAGGCTAAACGTGAAAGACGATATAGGATACTTTAAAGACAGACCGAAGAGGAGAAGGGGGGAGAGAGAGAGAGAGAGAGAGAGAGACATAAATGCCCAATATTGTACGGAGTAAGTAAAGCGAAGAAGTAGATAATTGCAGGTACAGTAGACCCTGTAAAACGGTATTAGGCCAACGCTAAGACTTTTCTAAGGCCCAGTTTTATAGCAGACCTGTTGTTCACTTCAAGGAACAATTTGTCTCCAAACGTATCACTTTTAGCCAAACTAAATATTTTACACATATTCCTGAGAAACCGAAGAAAAGTATCTCCAATTTCCAGCCAATACGCTTAACAAAACATTGATGTAGGCTACAAAAGATACCTCAATTACAAAACGAATTGTTTGCCCATCACATTTAAGATGGTTGACTTCTTTTTCAGTACTAGGCCTACATGCTAAAAAAACTTTTTGTCTCTAACTTTTTATGGTTTTGAAATCGCTAAATTACAGTAAATTATAATTAATAAGTGTTCTGAAAGTATAAATGAGCTACCTTATTTATAAATTCTCGTAACGACAGTATTGTTTTTACCTTTAACTTTTATTTTTACCTTTAAAGTTTCAAAGTTATTTTATGTGTCGTGGTTTTTTAAATGTTTGATATAATAATTTCATGAGATAATAACGTAAAAACAGTTTGGTCTCCTCAGATTAAACAAAATTCCATTACAGGCGGTTTTTATTTACTTTGAAATTTGACTTGCCTTATTTTAATATTGCAAAGTGTTTGCAATATAAATACATTCTAAATTTTTTTTTATATTGGGGAGTTGATTTTATATACAGTTAGTATCTTGTAATACACGTTGTTTCATATCACTGGAAGGACAGTCAATGATAACGACTTGCGCAAGATCTCGCTCCGTATGAATAGCCTAATATCATCATGGATTTCAAGTTGCAAGTCTCTTGTCATGTGCGCAAAGTAAACCTACTAGATATGCGCGTCGTTACGCTAGATACGCCTACTAGTAGCTAGAGGTGGGCAAAGTAGTTCATGGAAACGAACTTATAATATCTAGGTCGGTCATATAAGCGAACTAGCGACGTGAACTAGGTTACTAGTTCAATATGTCGGGGCCCTACTTTTACTAAAATTTTTATAGGTATTAAAAGAACAAAAACTGATTATCAAAACATTCTTCCTCTTTCTGTTTATCTTAGGTTGTAGGCCAGCCTCCTCATGCACTTGAGATAACATCAAAGCGCATGAAGCTTAGGTGAAGATAGCCAATACCTTTTTCTAGCGTTTCAACAAAACAGACCCAATAAAATATTATTTAAATAAAGAGAATTATGAAAATAATTTTAGTCATGTCGCCTTCGGCCAGAAATGCGAAACCCGTCTCTCATTTAAGAGTCGTAGTGAATAACATACATCTGAAATAATAAAAATAATTTATCCTTTTCAGTTATTTAATAACTTTTAAAGCAACTTCCCCCAATCCCACCATACGATATTCCTGCTACTTTGTTTTTATCACACTTATATCAGACAATAAAAAAATTGTTCAAACAGTATTCTCTCACCACCTTCCCATTCATCGGGACTGATAGACGTTTACTTTTACAAATCCTTGTCTTCAGAATTATCCTTGTTATTTATTATCATTTATTTACCCTTGTTACATTTAATTATTTAACCGTAGTCTATACAAATATTTAAAAACATAAAAATATGGACTTTGTAACACTATAAAAATTCAAAAGGAAACTGCAGTCAAGAACAGTAAACGAATTAAACAATGGACCGACAGCAGGCAGAAGCACTCAGTTCTAACACTCGTTATTCATTCGTGAACGACCTACTGCAAGTGAACGACTGAACTAAGGACGAACTACGGTTCTTTAGTTTTATAAGTGACCGATAGGAGCGAGGCTAACGCGAAATACGAACGAACTACTGTCATGCGGCGCGACCGGCTACAGTCAGTAGGTCACTTGACTGAGTAGTTCTTTTTGGCTATGTCGTTCGCGAACTACTAGTAGCTCTCAAACTACCGTACCTAAAAGAGTTGCATCAAACACCGCTGACTGATGTCCGGATGTAAGTGCCTTTCGCTGTTGCAGGAATTTGAATAATTTTTTCTCCTTTACTCAGTGCATTAAGATTTTTAAATAACGATCTCAAGCTGCCATTAAAGAACTACCGTATTATACCATATAGCCTAAATGAATTACACAGCCACCTCGCATTCACCTCAAAATGTGTTTTGTAGACAAATCTACTTGCATCATCTGATTTCTCTGGCATTATGTTGATTGTACTCTGTCTGTTGCTGTGTACAGTACAACGTTTGTGAAGGTGTGAAGGTAAATTGTTCAAATTGTATAGACGTCGGTGAGATTTGTTCTTCTTAGTCATTTGAAATCAAATCCCCACAGCAGCTAGTCACCATGGGAAGAAGACTCCTGGAGTAGGACTTTTCATACAGCTGGAATGTGTTGGACGAAAAACAGCAACGACAATAATCGTCTTCTTCTTCTTCTTCTTCTTCTTCTTCTTCTTCTTCTTCTTCTTCTTCTTCTTCTTCTTCTTCTTCTTCTTCTTCTTCAACAAGCATTAAACCAAAAATGGTTTGTTTCGGTCCCGAGCAGATGAATTGAAGCTGGTCATTTCAACCCTTCTTCGGACGTCCCACACCTCACCGTCCTGGATTTATAAGTCAATAGTTCTTTAGGAATGCGGCAGTCACCCCTTCCGTTAAGATGTTGTAACCATTTTAGGCGATATTGGGCAATCCTGACAAGCATACTCAACAACAACAACAATAATAGGCCTAATGATAACAATCCATTTTGTTCAGTCAGCAGGTGAGTACCTGGTATTGAATGACTGGAGAACAAGTAGGCCTATAACATCAAATGGCAACACATGTGATAGAAATTCACAAATAGGCTATAAGTAACCGACAGGACAATCTGATAGCAGACTTCATTTTTATAATGTGTAGTTATACAGTACATATTTCTGTTTCTGCAATTATTATTAAACCGTGTTTATTCAAGACTAAGTCAAAGGTAACAAAGTACGTTACTTCGTGGCATCCAGTAATAGGCTACCAAGTAAAAATTATTCCTTTTAGAACGCCGAACGAATTAATGCCATAAAAACTTTTCATTATGTTTAAATAACAGAATTTATTTATGAACTCTTTTAAGCTCTGAATGAAGACTGGGATCAAGGTTTTCTATTACATCTACGAACTAATTAGAATTGAAAAGTACGGTTTTCAACAGCTTTATGTTACACTCTAGTTGTAATTTTAAACTACTGTAATTTCCAAGACTACCTACCAATACATACCCAACTTACAAAAATATGTAAATTTGTAATAAGGTGTGCATAGCCCCTTCTTCATCACATATATCTGAATAATTGTGAAATTAATTTTTGTACTTTATCATCATAGGCCTGTAAGGTTTTAATTACTGTCAGAGAATAAGCTACACGTCTGTTATGTAGACTACTAATAAGCCTGTTGGTGTTTTAACTCGTTACGTTGTTTGATAGCGAGTTACATTGCTAATTACGCAGAGAAAACAAATTAAAAATTTTGTTTAGCTTTTTTTGTTGTTGCGCTAATAGGTGTAGGCCCTACAGTATGTAGTATTTTTGATGGGATAGTGTTATTAAATAATGATGTTAAAGTATTAAATTGTTGCTCGTATTATTATTATTCATAACATTTAAATTGGGTGTGTGTACACTTCATTTATGGTTCTTCTACGATGTTGATGATACTGAGTATTGATGTTGGCACTATGACAGTACTCAGTTGTTTAGTTGTTTAACACTCTTTAATCTCTTAGACCTAAGTGCTCGAAATGTCCCCCAACAACGTTACAACATGCATACAACCTATCCAAAACGTTGACATTGGTTAAGCATGATTTCTCAGAAGTGCAACCACAGGGCTGGGTCGTCCTCCACAAGATCGTGTAACAGAAGATTTGAGAGGTATCTGTACTGCTTTACATTAAGCGTCGCAATGACGTTCTCGGCATGTAGACTGTATGGAGTGTGTTATAGCGATTCTCATCTCAGTTTTTTCTGTCATAGGCGTCCTAGGACATTAAGAGTCTTTGATGCGTAAATTGTTTGGCGTTTGTTGGTGACATAGCTTCTACCCATGCTGTGCGTGCGTGCGCTTTGTTCTTCACTTAAATTCCCTGCCATTATTCACAATACCTGAAAAGAGAGAAATAATTACTGCATACTGTAGCCTACACCTAAGTTTTTCCCACTCTATATTTATTAACTTATATATGTAACATATTTTGAATACCTATTTATTTATTTGTCCATTAGGTCTAATAGCTGAAGTGTGAATATTGATTCCAGCATTTTCAATTGTTGGAACAGTTTTTACTTTCATCAGTGGTTCATTTGCCGCCAAGTCAACCTCTGAATGTAGCCTACGTATTAACATTAGATGAACTACTAAAAATAAATTCTATACCGCAGTTAGACAATACAATAAAACTGATATGACATCATTTGATGTCGTCGGCTTACATAAAGCTGTGAATTTATTGTCTAATATTCACAACAATATTGTGTTTGGCTCTACTAATTTATTTTTTGTTTATTCAATATGTAGTTAATATATAATACCGTAGTTCAAATTATTATATCAACTATTTAATCTCTACTTTTCATTTTACCTTTGTAGAATACAGAAGCAATTAGGCCTATACTCAAAACACGTCAACACATAGTCCTATAAATCGTTGGAATTTAGTAATTAACCTATAGGCTCTACTGCAAAATATGGCCTACAAGATATAGTCACAGTGGTAAACACGCTAAGAAACATATTAATAATAAGTTAAGGTACTCAGTCTTGTTACAATCGTGTTACTAAAAGTAAATAGAAAAAAATTACATTTATATTTTATATTTAAAATTAAATTTACATTTACATTTAAATTTATTTTTTATGACTAGTTATTTAGTCAGACGTATTTAGTATAAATTTGGGGAGTTGATGCAAAATCAATATAACTGTGCGTTTTAAACTTAAAAATTAAACTTTAATAAATTAAAGGTGCCAGATAGTACTTTCATAAGGTGCCAATTATGAAAAATCTCGTTCACATAGTAAACGTACGATGGCAAATATGATCCAACAAATGATTACAGGATATTGAGGTAACGCATTTTTCCTGTAAGCATTATTACTGGTTATAACCACGAATAAAAAAATCTATCAACCCAGTAAACTTACGGTTCTGAATACTTTAGTAAATTGTTTTGTTTCACTTGCGTCACCTTCATATTTTTCGTGAAGGCGTTACTTCTTTTTATTCTGCTGTCTCAGTTGCATTGCACTTTCATTAGGAAGTTTGTAAGAACTTCCAAGAAGCAGTGTTTATTAAAAAACTTGCATATCTTATAAAACTGTTTTTAAAACAAGGAGATTTAAATGAGTACTGATGTACTTGTTTTATAAAAACTACATAAAATCATGAAAGAAGAACACGTAGTTTGACTCGTTTCATGAAACAGTGCTTGCTACATTTCTTACATACCTTTTTTTTGTTAAGAAGTGTTACGCAAATATAACCCAACAAACGGTCACAGGATATTGAGATAACGCCTTTTTCCTGTAAACGTTGTTACTGGATGTGACCAGGTCAGTGGATCATCACGCAAAATGGCCAACGGAAATGAATAATTATGAAACTGCCAAAGCAGGAAGCAAATTTTTGCACCAACAATAGGCTATGCTAGTAATATGACATAGGCTAATATCTGTTTAACGATAGTATCTGAGCCAAAATTCTTGTTGACTTTTGGGCTACTAATAAATTTGGGCCACAAAGGGACAGGGAAGTTGAGGGAATGGTGGAGCGAAGGGTCACGCTGAATTCAGTACCAAATACATAAATTTACTGAAAGCGTTTGTCTGAAATTACTCAATTTGAAAATCTAGTAAACTAAGATTGATTAAAATATTTAAGATCGTCGGAAGGTCAGAAAATTTAGGCTATAGGCCTATTTACTTTTCACTAATACTTAGGCCTACTGTCATATCGATCATTAGATTTAGAACAGATTATTGACAGTCTTTTCCTTCTAGAAAAAAGAATTGATTAAGTTAAAATAATAATTGTGCCTTTGCAGTTTGTTAGGCCTAATCTACTAGTCATTTTTAGTTTGTCGCATACTTAAGATCAACTGATGTCACCCAAAACTTCATTTTAATTCGCTGTGTTAATTTCATGAGTGTTGTTTAATATTAGGGCCTATGTGTTTAGTTATGTGAGGTTTGTGTAGATATTAATGAGACTGAATTTTTTTCTCCACGGAATGGCAACACTAAGAGACCAAGGTTGCAACAGCCGGTGCTATAATGTTTGGTTAGCTTCATTAAAATTTTAAATTTGTACTTCATCAGATTTTACTATGTAACAATTTTAGATTGTGTTTGTCTCACGTCACAGAAATAGAGTTCAGTAATAATGAATAGCATTAGCATTAGGATTTGTGCCAAAATTCAAGATAGTGCAACAGAACTATTTAACAAATTGAAACAAGCTCACATAGACGAAGCCGTGTCCTGGGTTCAGCTTTTAAACGGCACAAAGCATTTTTTAATCTATAAGACTGTGGAGGTTAGACCCTGATCTGGACGACCAAACACAACACGGTACTGATAAAATCGTGTTGATGACAGTGAGAGATCTCGTCTAGTCGTCGTTGTTGGTAACAATGAGTGTTGATGAATCAAATTAAAATCACTAGGCTGTTCGTGAAATTTTGGTGTAAGATTTCACCAAATCGTGAAAGAGCTTATTGACTCTAGCATCTTACAATGACATTAATTGTCACATCACACTTTCTATGTATAAGTATTTGACCATGAAAGGATTACTAAAGCACTCCATCCCATTTTTTCCATGATCTTAGTCTACATGATTATTTGCTGTTTCCAAAACTCAAAAACTAGCTCTGGAACCGCATGGAGAACATCTAAACGACTGTGACGGACTAGCAAAAAGCATTGACAGTTGAAAACTTTCAGCACTCTTTCAATCAATGGGAACATACCCCTAAAAGTTATGCTACTTCCCGAAGAAAATAAAAGCGGTTTGTAGTACATACAATTAGTTTTTCTACTTTTAAAATACTGTACGTCTTGGAGTTTACTTGATGGTACTTTAAATAAAATCTTTACTGGATTTTTTAAAAACGGGGTTACCTGCTTTTCACTGAATATAGCCTACGTAACAGAAGGTTACGTATCTACCAAAGGTTTGATAAGCCTACAAAAAAAAACATCATATTTCAATTTTTTGAAAGAGACGCACAATTCAGGGTTAGCTCTGGGCGCGTGGCCCTGCTGACGGGGTACTGTAAACTTAAATACTTCGCTTTAAGTTCAATTGATCTCGATGTTATCTAGTTTTCACAAAGGAAGTTCTGACTCTCAGAATAAGGATGCCCTACTAAGTACCAGAGGTGTTAAGAGGACTGAGGTGGCCTCTTCTCCTTGGAATGGAAAAGTATACATAAACGCGGATAGATAACGTTAGCGGGATGTTGTACACCCGTTATCATTGGTGTGCAAAATGATAGGGTAGGCCTACCTGTAACGTAACCTTCAACTTGCACTGCACTTAGCTAATAGACCCATAGGAGAAAACGCTAAGCCCACAGACCCGCATGGTGGGATTTGCGTGAAAAGCGTCTAGTTAAAGGTTTTCCTGAATTTTACCCATAGACTCAACTTATGGCGGGACTTACACATTGGGGGGTTTGTAATCCTATCAAGCCCCCTTGGCTATTTACCGTAAATATTGCCCAGCTCTTATGTTTTACTATACAATATTTTTCTTTGTAGGTTCAGGGGAGGAAGGATTATAGTCTTCTGATTATAGGCTATTATAAATTCAGTAACCTATAAAATGTCTACATCGCACGGGAAATAGGCTTATAATATCTGAATACCAGGGTACGTGTAGCCTAATGTGATATGAGCCCTAGGTACGTATTTGAAAGTATGAAGGTGTTAACCTGAAGGTAGGTAATATATAATACAAAGCTTTTATATATGCCTATATTTATTTATTTAGGTATAAGTCTATTTATATGTCGTCGTCAAATTCAAGTAGGCCTATTAGGCTTTGAGACCTGTTCAACTTCCATAACCTAGGACGGCCGACACTGCGTCTTCCAGTAGGCCTATACTGGAAAGCTAGCTTGGACACCCTGCCGTCTGCCATTCTTAAAGCACGATCGTGTTATCGTTTACATCGTAAACATAAACTCGCTCGACTTAGGAGAAAATGCTGAGCTCCTCCCGAACATCATTCCTAACTTGATCTCGTTTAATGTAACCGTTAACAGATCGGGGAAACTTCATTTCTGCTGACTGCTTTCGAATTTATAATATATATGTTTACATAGCCTACACACACACACACGTTAGGCCTATAAAATATCATCAATATAACTACACCCGCAACCGCGCTGTGTGTGTGAAATTAATAAAAATCGGTATGGAGAACTATAAATGACTTCCATGTTGTAAGATTTATGTTTAAAATAATTTACTTGAATTCGGTTAGGTAATTTCTAAAAAAATATCGTCCACCTTATTACGAAACGTGTACCTTAAAACGTGTATATGTAATAAAAACTGGGTTGTTTAATAAATACTTTTGCTCTATGTGTATCTGTTTTTGTCAGTTGATACTAGGCCTAATGGTTGCTTGTTTATTCCTCGTATATATGTTAATTCTATTTAATTACAATTTTATTTTATGGATGAATCTTCTTTATCGGTTAATTCTAGAATTAACTGAAGAGAATTCTTCAGTTCGTCTGCTTCAAATGTTTGAATATAGCGCTTGTATCGTCCCGAAACAATTTCTTAATGAATACGTCCGATTTCCATCTCAAACTTATTCGTTGAGGTTAATTTCGGTTTCGTAATTTTTGTTATTTTTACAACTCGCAGACGTCTTCTTGATCTTCGTGCGTATAGAGCGAATCCTATTTATACTTTACCTTCGAGAAATACAACACATGGAAATGATATTGGTAATAATAATAATGTTTAATCTTTAAAATTTTTATTCAGTTTTAGTAAAAAATTGTTATTTCGATATTAACGTTAGCAATGATCGATTCTTATCTCAGGGTCATTTGTCAAATGAATTAAGTATATAAAAGTGAAGTTCTTTTGGCTGCTACGCAAGGTTCAATTAATTAATAAAAAAAGGAATAAAGAGTACATTACAATGGAAATAGATTAATACATATTATCTAACATAATATTATAAATAGCTATTAATGTTTGAACAGTATGGCCTGTAATATTTCATTTCGTTATGTGCGCAAGGCATGCTGGTTGGTTAGTGACGTCATTATCATGGCCGATGAGTGACCAGCTGTAGTTACGGGTAAATTAGTTCCCAATGTATATTAATAAAATATTGTCACTTCGTGTTCACTATTTCTTATATTACAAGAAATACTATTTCGTATTTGGATTACAAGAATTGGTTGGTTAAATTTTGTAGAATACATACAGTTCTTTAGTTAATTTTAATTTAGGCTTCCTTCTTGTTCATCTCTTTATATTTTCGTTAACTTCACTGGTAGTCTTTCATGTTGGGTTAGATGACTTATTGTAATGACTTCATGATTTTTCTTTTTTGGTAATTTATCCTTCTGAGTTTGGTTCCTTTCTTGACAATTTTTTATATAATTTTTTTTTGTCAGCACTCCTCAACCGTATTCTATCGTGGTTAACAATCAAGTGTCCCAATTTCTTCTTTTTTTCACAGAAGCTGACCAAAATTTCTTGGATTCTTATTGGCCCATTATGCAAAGTTCAAGTGTTACATTACCATGATCATTAAAATACATTACATTTTATATTTTCCCTTCAAATTACGTTTTTATCTTAATACAATAATGTTTAATAAAATTTATATGTGGTTATTCCAAACAAAATTATAAATCATTTGATACCAAAAATGGCCTGGTTTGGTCATGTAAAACTAGTATCTTGTGGATTTTACATTTATCTTACTAAACAATTCAGAATGATGGATGACAGTTGACTATGACCCTTTGATACAATATTAATTTAACTTGATCTGCTAGTAACAAGAACTTTTTTTAATATAACACAAAACTCTTAACTATACTCCTTATCTTAATAATTATAATTTCCTACATTTAACTGGTTACACACTGCTAAACAATTGTCTGTGTGTTATTATCTAAATCACTAGTATCAAATTCTGTTTGATTGAACATAACTTCTTAATACTAAATAACACCCCACTTTTTAACTATAGTCTGTGTGATTATTATTATGCCACCTTTTATATGTTTGTTCTCACTTTTGTCACTATAAGGTTTTGTGCCCTTTTGTCACCTTATTTTACTAAAAGAAAGATTTTTATTGGCCTATTTAGTTCTATAGGTAATACACATTTTATGTTATAAAGTGGCTGTACTCTTTATTATTTTGGTTATTGTTTCTTTACTTGATGCTCGTTTACAGCTTTACTTTTACTGATTTACTGCCCTATCTAACTACGTAATGTCTGGTTATTATTGGTTAGTCATAGTCATGTCAATGTTTGGTGTTGTTGAGTTAATTTTGTCCATTCATTATCTTTAATTTTTTGGTTTTCGGTTTATTAGCTGGTGATCATAATGCTTGGTTATATTCCTGAATGAGTTTTCACAGTTTATTATTTATAATTAGTCATACTGTTTTCTGTTTCGTTACAAATTGCCGTCCTTCAGAAGTAATTATTTCTGAACACTTCGTTAGGTGTGATGACATAATTACTTATGTTACATTTTCCTTTTCTTCTTCTTGATATTTCTTCAGTGACAGTTGATTGTAATTACCTTTTATCTTCTTCGAAATGGGGTTGGTCAATTCATACGTGTTATTGTTGTGGTTTTTTGTTACAGTGTATGGTCCTACGTAGATAACAATTTCTTCGAAATTCCTTCTAGAGTGCTGGGCAATTCCCTATTCCTTAACAATACCTTCTCTCCTAATTCATATTCAATTATTTTACCCTTGGTTTTCTTGTATTTGTTTTTCCGTTTTTCCATGTTTTCTATTATTTTATCATAAAACCTTATTTTGTCAAATTGATATTTCTGGGACTCAGGAAACTCAATTAATTCTTGGATCTCTCTGGGTGGTCGTTTTTCATGCATGGCTGTGTATGGAGTGCAATTTATTGATGGATGATACGCTAGGTTTATAAAATCCTCTGTGGCTGATAAGTATTCTGGCCACTTCCTTTGTTGGTGGTGACAATATGTCCTTATCTTATGTGGTAGTCCAACACTAGTTCCGTTTCTATGGTTCTGGGAATGATTATTTTCCAGTTTTCTTGTTTCAAATTATTTTTTATAAATAATATACCATCATGTAAACAATAGAATCTGTTTATTATGGCACTTTGTTCTTCCAAACGCTCCTTGATGTTTATTAATTTTGGGTCTGATTGTTGGTGGATACTTATATTTTGCAGTAATGCCTCCAGATCTGATCTACTTTTGAGAATGTTGTACACCTTGATGATTTTTTCCTTCTCTCCCTTAAATGTCTGGGTGTCTATGTTTATTCGTGATAACACGTCTGCTATTACGTTTTTACACCCTGGAATGTATTCCCATTTGACATTATATTCTTGCAAGGCGAGTATCCACCTTGTAAGCCTCCCGTGACTCAGCTTACAACTTCTCAAAAATGAAATGGATTTATGATCTGTTCTAACGGTTACAGGATATCCTAGGATGTATGTTCGGAATTTACCACAGGCAAAGACTATGCTTAGTAGTTCCTTTTCGGTTACATTATATTTTCTTTCGCAGTGGTTTAACACCCTACTGGCGAAGCTGATGACCAAATGGTTACCTTCTTCATCTTCTTGGTATAATACTGTTCCGAGACTGACATCACTGGCATCACAATTTAAGAAAAATGGGTGATTAAAATCTGGGTGATGAAGTATCACTGTTTCTAAAAATTTGTTTTTTATTTGTTGTAAAATAGTGTCTTGTTCATGTCCCCATGTCCATTTGTTCTTTGAGGACAGCTGTTCTTGGAATTTAGATGTTAACTCAGAATAATTGTTTTGGAACTTCCTGTAATAATTACAGAGTCCTAAGAATGATTGTAGTTGTCTTCTGTTTTTTGGCGGTGGGAATTTTTGGATGGCTGTAACTTTTTCTTGTGATGGGGAAATCCCTTGTTCAGTTAAGTTGAAACCTAGGAATTAAACTTCCTTTGCTATTAATTTTGATTTCTCTAGTTTCAAAGTTATGTTATTATCGGCTAGTTTTCTCAATACATGTTCCACTCTATGACAATGTTCCTCCCAGTTGGATGATGTAATTAACAGGTCGTCTACATAAACAGTGGTAAATTGGAGCGCTTCCTGACCCAGTACCTGGTCCATACATCTGACAAAAATTGCTACCGAATTTACTAATCCAAAGGGCAGTCTCTTGAACTGGTAGTTTCGTCCCTCAAAAATAAAAGCCATATACTGTCGACTCTTCGGATGCAACTCCACCTGCCAGTAACCACAAACTGTGTCCCATGTACTGATGAACCTTGTGCCGTGGAACTTTTTTAGAATCTCTTCAATTTCTCCGGGTGACGTACGATCGTTTATTATCATCTTATTAATTTCACTGGCATCCAAACAAAGTCAGACGTGTCCACTTTTCTTCTGAATTGCTACTATTGGACTAGTAAATGGTGATTGGCTATGCTCAATGATATCGTTTTGTAACATTTTATTAATTTCAGCCCTAACCGCCTCCTTTAGTGAATATGCAATGGGATAGGATTTTCTGTGGAATTCCACCGGTTCCTTAAAGTGTATTTTACACTGATAGTTTTTTACTTTTCCCGGTTCTTCGGAAAATACATGTTTATATTTCTGATATATGGTAATCAGGTCCTCTATTTGCCTTGCTGTCAAATTATCTGTTCCTTCGTTTCTGAATTCTCTTATTTCCTGTAGTTTACTATTCCATAGGTCGTCATTGGTCATTTTATAGACTATCCTTTGGCATTGTGTGTCATTCCTTAAATAACACAGGCCTGCAATGGAACAATTGTCTTAAATCTAATAGGTGAGTTTTATAGGTTTTTGGGTGCTAATTACGGGAAAAATAGTGAAAAAATTCCATCACGTAAGGTTTTTTCACAATAAGGGATTTTTATGTTGATATTTGACAAAACCCAGCTAAATTAACGGTAATTTGTTTGTATGATTATAAATACCTACACTGAAAAATGTTTATATAAATTACATACCATAAGTAAAAGAATAATGTAATAAGTTAATGTGAATCAGTAAAAAGATATTTGGAAGAAAAAGAAAACAAGTTGAGACCTGCACGCATTCAGGCAGCTACACGTCTATCCCCCCTCTCCCCTTCCACCTATAGCACTGTAATGTTTACTTCTGTTCCTCAGTTGTTTTTGTGTACCTCATTTGTGTCATTTGTTTGTAGTGTGTAGTCATAATACAGAATTAGTTTTGAATTGTCATCTTGTTTAATTTTTAACTTAAAATGGCTTCAAGAGGTTGTGTAAATTCACCAGATTCCTTTTGTTATATTTGTGGTAACTTCGCAGTAAAAAAACAACAGAGAAATATAACTGATTTTGTGAGAAAGGTGTACTATACGTACTTTGGTGTAAAATTAGGAGACCAAGACAAATCGTGGGCTCCTCACAAAGTGTGTTCAATTTGTGTTGAAGAGTTTCGGCAGTGGTCCCAAAGGAAAAAACAATCTCTTAACTTTGGAATACCCATGATTTGGAGGGAGCCAAAAAACCATAGTGATTACTGTTATTTTTGTTCTTGCGATGTCCGGGGATTTAATTTAAAAACAAAAAGGAAATATCTTACCCAAATCTTCGATCAGCGATTCGTCCTGTGCCTCATGGACCACAAATTCCTGTTCCTTTCCCTCCAGAAAAGTTAGACAATGTTTACGAGGACGTTGAATCAGTTCCCGGTATTTCTAATGACGATCATAATGATGATGATGATGATGATGATGATGATGATGATGATGATGATGATGATGATGATGATGTGTATGATCCGAGTGTTAGTGATGAACCACAGCTGTTCACCCAGTCAGAATTAAATGACTTGGTGAGTGACTTAGACCTACCTAAAGACTCTGCAGAGCTTTTAGGCTCTAGATTGAAAAAAAAAAAATTATTAAAGAAGCATGGAAAGCCTTCAAAGATGTAGTAAAAAACTTTCTTGGAAACAAGAAAGACCCAGACTATCAAAATATTGTCAGAAATATGTTGAACAAATATAAAAAATTGGGATGTCGAATGAGCTTAATAGTAGCCTACATTTTCTGGATTCTCATTTGCAATATTTTCCGGAAAACCTTGGTGCAGTAAGTGAAGAGCAAGGTGAAAAATTCCATCAAGATATTACAGAAATGGAAAGAAGATACCAGGGAAGATGGAATGTAAACATGATTGCTGACTACTGCTGGATGCTTAAGAGAGACGACCCGCAGAACGTTCATAAAACGAAAAATACCAAAAAAAGTTTTGACAGCCAGCGAAAAAGGTACCATAAAGACTTATAATAATGTACAGTGATCTTTAAATGATTTTCGGACCATATTTAAGTAGATTTTAGTTGTAATTCATTTGTCAACATTTTGTATTAATAAACCTTCATTTAACAAAAATCTCATTTTGCGTAATTTTTTATAATCTTAATACCTTTTTTCTCAAAAAACCCCTTACGTGATGGAAAAAATGGAGGTCATATTTAAAATCAGCGCTAAAAACAATACAACGTGCACATAAAATATTTAAAACAATTTTCAAAAAGTGTATTTTTGCAGGCTTGTGTAATTTAATTCCCTAAGTTGGTGGTGGGCACGGCTAGGAGGGGCACCATCGCTTCCTATTAACTCCGCCGTCCACACTGCACCTTCTGAGTACAAGGACACCTTCTCCTTGCTCAGATCAATAATGGCTGAGTAGCCTATGTAACGAGCAGAAAATTTAAAAATTTTTAAATTTCACCTCGGCAGAGTACGTTCACACGAGGCAAGTGTCAACGACTTATGGTGGAGCAATAAATAAGGAGTAATGAGAAGGTGTCAGTGAAGCGTTGCTGACTTGACAATAGAAACGCATTAAGCTCAATCCAACTATAGAATTTGGTGGCGTAAGATGACAGGGAAAGTTTCGTCCAGAATTATTGCTCTCCGCAGCTGTAACAACGTAAGTGAGGACATTCACACCCGTACCGAGAATTGTAGCAGATGTGGCCGTGTTACGTCAGTAGACGATAAGCGACAAAAACAAGTGATGCTCCATACTACAATGAAACGGATACGCTGCACCTTAAGTAACAATACTGGAAGATAGGCTGACAAAAACTAAAGTCATGTTACACAGCTGGAGGTATCGTCTAATTGACAGACAAGAATTTACGAAGGGAAAGTTGGGGTGACTTCAACGACCAGCAGATGTTCGAAATTAGTAATAGCCAGAAAAAGGGGTAAGAGCATAGAACAATACGCCAGGAAGACTGTAAGTATAGATAATGGGAATCTATAGAAACGCAGAGTTTACTCAGACAATAGGCTGATAGACAAGTTGTTAATAGCCATAGTTTCTTCGAAGCGGGTCAACGATCGTCAAGCCAGAGAGCAGGGAGACCTAAGGACCTATCAGAGACCTTCAGCCAGCGAGAAATTTGATGGTGAGGGATGTTTCCATAGCAACTGAGACGAAGAAACTATCGGAAGAACTATGACGTAGGATTTTGACAGAGTGGGACAGTATTTTCCGAGAATATCAAAAACTGACTAATCTCGAAAAGAAGTGGGCGTGAAGCGCGCCAGAGACAAAATTTTGAGTAGGGACGAATTAATAAAACTAGCTGTCCAGGAAGACGGAGAGGCAGTCATACTCAATTTTTAGGCAGTCATACTCAATTTTTTAGACAGTGATATTCAATTTTCAGACAGACAGTCAACACTTAAATTTTGAATAGTTATACTAAAGTTTTTACAGTTAGAATTTTCAGACAGTTTACATTTAAATTATCAAGCAGTTTAACTTCAAGTGCGAGAGACGGTACATCATAAACATTCCATTGTTTACTAAAATCATTCGGAAGTTAGATAAATAACAAGGAACTTAAAACTTAATAATACATTCATATCGCGGTAGTGGAACGTTACCGGAGTGCGCAGTAACGGACTTAGTGAAATTTACACCAAGTGAACAATCAGACCGTTACACTAACAGACAGCATCACTAAACGATATACAAATTATTGGAACTTAATATTGTGTATCAACAACATAATGAACACGAAACATTAAACAAACTAATCAATTATAGGATCGTTTGTGGAAGCAGCGACAAATGAAACTAGACATGCATATTGACTTTAAAACGAACACACAGCAAACACAGTAAGATAGAACATTGATTGAACACTGAACTTCAATTACCCACACATATACAAACACCTACGCGAGTGGTCGGAAGAATAAAGTGATAAGTGGCAGTGATAAACAACTTACTACGGAATGTATCTACGAGCCATCTCCATCACCAGAACGAGACTTCATCAACAACTAATGGATATTCACTAACCAAGTAACCACTATTATAATTACTTCTAATTAATAACTTCTACTGACCTGGTTTCTTTCAAAGAATTCACACCTGAGAAATTATTAAGAAAAGTAATGAGTAAAATCGAATAAAGTAGTTAATGAACGTATAAACAAAAGCTTATTTGGGATATAATGAACGCATTAAATAAGTAGAATATTGAATTGTAACATCATTTGATTTATATATGTATGTATGTTTTCCTTTGTTTCAGCATATATTAAGATATGTCTTTGTTATTATAAATATGTATGTATTTCAGGTACAGCGACGTAACCTATGTACTATTATAATATGTCATAAATGATAATTAAACTAGTATTTTAGTTAATCAGAAACATGCGTTCATTATTACTAATGCAACCCAAATATTAACCTAAAGTTTGAAAAAATGCAAATAGATTTTAAGAGTTTCTTATGTTCAATTAAATAAATGATATCACGTATGTGTTGATGAGCATAGATAGTTAGAATCATCATTAAGATTAAATTATGCACATACATGTCAGAGATTGATAAATTTACATATATAATAATTAACCCATTAACATATCAAGTTGTAAAATGGTTGCCCAACGTGGCATAAGAGATTTATAAAATTCACATGTTGTAAAATGGCGCCCATTCGCACGGCATGATACGTATTAACACAGATTGTTAACACGTACAGCTTAGGTAAAGAACAGGCAGTAGAAGTAGTAGAAAAGTAGTGTCATAGAAGTAGAAGTAAGATAAGTGTTATTAGTGTAAGTCAGTTTGAATGATTACGCGCAGTAGGGCTAAAATGGCGAACAATTCAGACAGTGTAGAATTTGATATTAATAACCAATTAGGTGCAGTAAATACCGAGGACAATACTACACCTAGTGAACCAAGTAGCGTGGTAGAGAGTCCAGAAGATAGGGCGCGAGGACAGACATCAAAACTAGAGGATGGAACTATACAAATGTTGATGGAGTTTATCCGTCAACAGAACGAAGAACAAAAGGAGAATATGAAGTTAATTAGCGAAGAACGAGACGAGAAACAAGAAGAACGAAGCAAGAAACTAGAAGAAAATATTAACAGAAAATTAGAAGAAAGTAATAGATTAATTAATGAAAAATTAGAAAAACAAGAAGAAAACAGTAGATTAATTAATGAAAAACTCGACCAGCATAAAGAATAGATTACACAAATAAGGTCGGAGATACGTGAAAGTCAGCAGACTTGGGAAAGAAAGGTTGATGAATTACAGAAAAAAACAAGATGATGTCGTGAGAGAGTTGAGAGAAGAAGCCGACAAGAAGTACGTAGAAATACAAGAAAAACAAGATAATGATCGTCAAGAATGGATGGCGGCGGTACACTCTACCCAGACGACCGTTAAAAAGATTAATCACAAGTTCGATGTTCACGTTAAGGATTACAATAAGAAGCACGAAGAACTCAAGGCCGAGATGCACAATACCATACTGCAGAGACAACAGGAGCAAGAAGGAACAAATAGTAATATTATACAAAAATTAGAAGACGTAGACGGTAGACAACGTTCAACAGAACAGAAGTTGGACGAGACTACGAAAGAAAAGACAACTAGGATCGAAGAATTAAAAGGACATTTAAATAAGGTAAGAGAAAACCAAGAGAGGTTACAGCGACAACTGATGGAAGGTGATTGTGGAATATTAAATCGATCTAACGGACCTAACCACAATGATCTCAAATATAATGGCACAGACAGATTTCCTATGGAATTCCTCAAAGAATTGTCCGAAGTTCAAGAGTTATATTATCCCGCTGACAATATCAAGTGGATTGGCAAACATCTGGAGTTAGACGCAGGAATTTGGTGGCGAGTGATACGTGACCAGATATCAAACTTCGCAGAATTCAAGGAAGCGTTCTCTCTAAAATATTGGGGCCAGGAACGACAGGACAGTATCCGGGACCATTTGGAGTTTGGCAGATTTGATTGGCGCGGACCAGTTACTGCTATTCAATATATTGAACGGATTTTATTGGAAAGTAAGCAGTTAACACCTACTTTGTCTGATTATCAGTTAATACGTAAGATATCTCGTCACTTTGGGCGGGACATCCAGCTTGCGGTGGTCACAAGAGGAATTGTGACGATACCAAACTTCGAATCTCTGATCATCGAGTATTCACAGATTCAACCAAGAATTAATAGAGAAGCGAACTATGCAGCAAACGAGGGAAGAAATACGTATAAGGAAGGTGAAAGTAGCCTGAACAAAGGAGGCGGTATACAGAAGAAAACATGGGGTGACAGAGCCGCCATAAATAACCAGCCCCGTAACGCAGACCGGCGCGCTGTCAACACAATAGAGTTTACAAACACGACAGCTGGTGCATCGGGCACTCAACCTAAAAGAAATCGTCAACAACAAGAGGAAAAAAAAATCCCTCCACCCATTAACAAAGATAGCCGTCAAAACAAATGACTACCAGACGAATATTATCCTACCGGACTTACGAAGCGATTTATTGTGTAATGATGATGAAGAAATTTCTCAACGAATAATCAGGTGTCCAGAGATAAATATCAAGTTCAATAATAATGTTAGTGTACAAGCGTTAATCGATACTGGATCTGTAATAGCTGGGTTATCCGAGTCGTGGTTTCACCAAAACAAACATGACATTACACCTTATGAAATATTACCGATGTCTAACACATTAATAGTTAGCGCAGTTGGTAATAAATCAAAGCTAATCAGAAAACAAATATTATGTGATATCTATATTGAAGAAATTAAATATGAATGTGTTTTCCTAATAATACCAGATTTGATAAAACCATGCATATTAGGAACCAATTTTCTTCAAGAAACAGGGTGTCTCATTGACATGGGAAGAAGAATCGTCGAGATAAGAAGAGAGGATAACGAAGCGACGTACACGGTGCCTATGATGCATATAGAAGTGGTGGACGTAGAAGAAGAAGAAGAAATCATCAGAAACATTAACAAGAAGATAGAAAGTATAGAATGCGGAGATAGAGGAACGTTGGAAAGATTAAGGGAGATCCTAATGAGGAATTGTAGTTTATTCAGAGAATGCCCCGGAAGAATCGATGGGTATGTCCACGAGTTTCGAGTCACCGACCAGACACCGTACTTCCAGAGAGGATGGCCTGTCCCATTAGCCTATAAAGGGAAGGTAGATGAGGAGATTCGGAAAATGTTACGGTATGGGGTCATTGAGAGATGCAACAGCGCATATATCAACCCACTAGTTACGGTAATCAAGAAGGATGGTAGCGTACGATTGTGTTTGGATGCGAGGAAGGTGAACAGTGTGACTATCCCGGACTACGAGGGTGCCCCTCCAATAAACGACATTTTGGCGAGATGTGGGGAGATGAAGTACTTATCTACCGTAGATCTAACTAGCAGTTTCTGGCAAGTACCACTGAAGTCGGAATGCCGGAACTTCACCGCTTTTATGTACGACGGCAAGTGTTATCGTTTTACAGTTACACCATTCGGTCTGAGTACCAGTTCTGCTGCACTGACCAGGGGATTGGACACAGTACTGGACGAAGAAGTAAAAGAAAATACCATTATTTATGTCGACGATTGCCTGTGTTATTCAGAAGATTTAGAAACGCATTTGTTACATTTAGACTTATTATTATCTAATTTAAGAAGGGCAAATTTAACCATCAATTTGGAGAAGTCACAGTTCTTCAGACAAGAAATCGCGTACCTCGGTATCAACTAACAACGCAAGGAATACGAGCAACGGACGAGAAGATAGATGCCATTATGAAGTTCCCTGCACCTCGGAACCAAAAACAATTAAAAGGTTTCCTGGGGTTGACAAATTTCTATAATCGTTTTACAGACAAATACGCTGAAACTACTAAACCATTACTCGAGTTGTTACGGAAAGGACAGAAATTCACCTGGACACAGGAATTAAATGAATGCTTTCAGCAGGTTAAAAGGTTATTCGTAGAAACAGTCATCCTAAAGTTTCCCCGAATAAACCAAAGATATTATATGCAATGTGACGCCAGCAACTTTGCATATGGCGGACAACTATAGCAATTGGACGAAGAAGGAAGAATTGGAGTAATAGCTTTTACCAGCAGGACATTCAAGGGTGCGGAAATAAATTATTACACTACGGAGAAGGAGCTTTTGTGTATTGTAAGATGTCTTGAGCGGTTCCGTATATACATACTAGGACAACCGTTAACCATCATTACTGATAATAAAGCACTGACTTTTATGAATAAATGTCATTTAAACAACTCGCGTATTACACGCTGGATCTTAAGTATTCAGGAGTACAAATTTGACATTGTCCATTGTAGAGGTAAGGACAATATTATTGCCGATCTTCTGAGCAGAAATCCAGAAGATGCCACACCAGAAGTAATTAGTGACAATATTTCCGAATATTTAATTAACCACCTGACAATCAAAATGGATAAGAAGGTAAGCAAGATCCTAATGGATATTGGAAGGCACCAAATTCAAGATCATAAGCTTAAGTATATTATTGATAAGATTAGGGAAAATTGTGTAGATAAGAAATTAAATAAATTTTATAGATTCGTCGATGAGAAATTGTACAGATTACGCAAAGGAGAGTGGAAACTATACGTACCGAACAGTGTGTCTGGCGAAATAATTGCTGAAATACACCGTATGTATGGGCATCCCGGTGCGAAGAGATGTATCAAATTATTGCAGGAGTACTTTACCATGGACGGAATGTTAAAGAGGGTGAAAAATTACGTATGGACTTGCGACACATGTCAGAAAAAAAAGGATTCCGGCAACAGAAGCTCGTTCGGAGGAACAAAAGCCATAATACCGTTACGCAAGGGTGACCTTGTGAGCGCGGACTATTACGGACCGTTACCTGCTTCGTCTGGCGGGGTGAGGTATCTATTTATTATGGTTGACAACTTTACCAAATACGTACGACTTTTCACACTTCGAAGGGCAACGACCGTCGCTACACTGAGGAGAGTACACCAATATCGTGAAGAACTAGGGTCTCCTAGAGTGATTATCACAGACAATGGAACGCAATTTTCATCTAAAAAATGGTTAGATGGATTAACTGAACTAAATATCCAACCACGATTTACCGCAATAAGGAACCCTTGTGCGAATCTGGCTGAAAGAATCAACAGACAGCTTGGGAACTTATTTAGGATCTTTGTTGGTGATCAACATACAAAGTGGTCGCGTTACGTACCAATCGTCGAAAGTTGTATTAACGAAACGTACCACGAGACGATAGAAGTAACACCGTACGAAGCTCAGCTCGGAAAAAAACCTCCCAGAGCGTGGGAAAAATACATCAACAAGGATATGCTCCTAGTTAAAGGGGTAGATCATAACCAAATATTTATCAAAATGAAGGAGAAGAGAGAAAAACAAGCAAAATTATGTAATGAGACTAAAACCATTACAAGATTCAACATTGGTGAGAAAGTGTTAATCAGAACATATCATCAATCGGACGCGGTCCAGAAAAGAATTGAAAAATTTTGCGAACTATACTGCGGACCATATAAAGTGCATCAAATTCTCGGAGAAGCTACTTATCTACTCGTTGATTGCGATGATGACAAGAAACTCCGTGGGAAATTTAATGCCAGACAATTGAAAAAATACTATGAATCAGAGAACCGATTAAAACCAAAAGGGGGTGTACCACTGGTCATATAAGCTTTTGAAAGTAGGTTATTGTGTATACCTTCCCCTGAAGAAGATGGACACGGCGAGGCGACGTACAGGGCGCAGAATTTAGATTTGAGTTGTTCCCAGAGGTCACATCGTCAAATCGAAATTGAGGACACTGTAACGAGCAGAAAATTTAAAAATTTTTAAATTTCACCTCGGCAGAGTACGTTCACACGAGGCAAGTGTCAACGACTTATGGTGGAGCAATAAATAAGGAGTAATGAGAAGGTGTCAGTGAAGCGTTGCTGACTTGACAATAGAAACGCATTAAGCTCAATCCAACTATAGAATTTGGTGGCGTAAGATGACAGGGAAAGTTTCGTCCAGAATTATTGCTCTCCGCAGCTGTAACAACGTAAGTGAGGACATTCACACCCGTACCGAGAATTGTAGCAGATGTGGCCGTGTTACGTCAGTAGACGATAAGCGACAAAAACAAGTGATGCTCCATACTACAATGAAACGGATACGCTGCACCTTAAGTAACAATACTGGAAGATAGGCTGACAAAAACTAAAGTCATGTTACACAGCTGGAGGTATCGTCTAATTGACAGACAAGAATTTACGAAGGGAAAGTTGGGGTGACTTCAACGACCAGCAGATGTTCGAAATTAGTAATAGCCAGAAAAAGGGGTAAGAGCATAGAACAATACGCCAGGAAGACTGTAAGTATAGATAATGGGAATCTATAGAAACGCAGAGTTTACTCAGACAATAGGCTGATAGACAAGTTGTTAATAGCCATAGTTTCTTCGAAGCGGGTCAACGATCGTCAAGCCAGAGAGCAGGGAGACCTAAGGACCTATCAGAGACCTTCAGCCAGCGAGAAATTTGATGGTGAGGGATGTTTCCATAGCAACTGAGACGAAGAACCTATCGGAAGAACTATGACGTAGGATTTTGACAGAGTGGGACAGTATTTTCCGAGAATATCAAAAACTGACCAATCTCGAAAAGAAGTGGGCGTGAAGCGCGCCAGAGACAAAATTTTGAGTAGGGACGAATTAATAAAACTAGCTGTCCAGGAAGACGGAGAGGCAGTCATACTCAATTTTTAGGCAGTCATACTCAATTTTTTAGACAGTGATATTCAATTTTCAGACAGACAGTCAACACTTAAATTTTGAATAGTTATACTAAAGTTTTTACAGTTAGAATTTTCAGACAGTTTACATTTAAATTATCAAGCAGTTTAACTTCAAGTGCGAGAGACGGTACATCATAAACATTCCATTGTTTACTAAAATCATTCGGAAGTTAGATAAATAACAAGGAACTTAAAACTTAATAATACATTCATATCGCGGTAGTGGAACGTTACCGGAGTGCGCAGTAACGGACTTAGTGAAATTTACACCAAGTGAACAATCAGACCGTTACACTAACAGACAGCATCACTAAACGATATACAAATTATTGGAACTTAATATTGTGTATCAACAACATAATGAACACGAAACATTAAACAAACTAATCAATTATAGGATCGTTTGTGGAAGCAGCGACAAATGAAACTAGACATGCATATTGACTTTAAAACGAACACACAGCAAACACAGTAAGATAGAACATTGATTGAACACTGAACTTCAATTACCCACACATATACAAACACCTACGCGAGTGGTCGGAAGAATAAAGTGATAAGTGGCAGTGATAAACAACTTACTACGGAATGTATCTACGAGCCATCTCCATCACCAGAACGAGACTTCATCAACAACTAATGGATATTCACTAACCAAGTAACCACTATTATAATTACTTCTAATTAATAACTTCTACTGACCTGGTTTCTTTCAAAGAATTCACACCTGAGAAATTATTAAGAAAAGTAATGAGTAAAATCGAATAAAGTAGTTAATGAACGTATAAACAAAAGCTTATTTGGGATATAATGAACGCATTAAATAAGTAGAATATTGAATTGTAACATCATTTGATTTATATATGTATGTATGTTTTCCTTTGTTTCAGCATATATTAAGATATGTCTTTGTTATTATAAATATGTATGTATTTCAGGTACAGCGACGTAACCTATGTACTATTATAATATGTCATAAATGATAATTAAACTAGTATTTTAGTTAATCAGAAACATGCGTTCATTATTACTAATGCAACCCAAATATTAACCTAAAGTTTGAAAAAATGCAAATAGATTTTAAGAGTTTCTTATGTTCAATTAAATAAATGATATCACGTATGTGTTGATGAGCATAGATAGTTAGAATCATCATTAAGATTAAATTATGCACATACATGTCAGAGATTGATAAATTTACATATATAATAATTAACCCATTAACATATCAAGTTGTAAAATGGTTGCCCAACGTGGCATAAGAGATTTATAAAATTCACATGTTGTAAAATGGCGCCCATTCGCACGGCATGATACGTATTAACACAGATTGTTAACACGTACAGCTTAGGTAAAGAACAGGCAGTAGAAGTAGTAGAAAAGTAGTGTCATAGAAGTAGAAGTAAGATAAGTGTTATTAGTGTAAGTCAGTTTGAATGATTACGCGCAGTAGGGCTAAAATGGCGAACAATTCAGACAGTGTAGAATTTGATATTAATAACCAATTAGGTGCAGTAAATACCGAGGACAATACTACACCTAGTGAACCAAGTAGCGTGGTAGAGAGTCCAGAAGATAGGGCGCGAGGACAGACATCAAAACTAGAGGATGGAACTATACAAATGTTGATGGAGTTTATCCGTCAACAGAACGAAGAACAAAAGGAGAATATGAAGTTAATTAGCGAAGAACGAGACGAGAAACAAGAAGAACGAAGCAAGAAACTAGAAGAAAATATTAACAGAAAATTAGAAGAAAGTAATAGATTAATTAATGAAAAATTAGAAAAACAAGAAGAAAACAGTAGATTAATTAATGAAAAACTCGACCAGCATAAGGAAGAGATTACACAAATAAGGTCGGAGATACGTGAAAGTCAGCAGACTTGGGAAAGAAAGGTTGATGAATTACAGAAAAAACAAGATGATGTCGTGAGAGAGATGAGAGAAGAAGCCGACAAGAAGTACGTAGAAATACAAGAAAAACAAGATAATGATCGTCAAGAATGGATGGCGGCGGTACACTCTACCCAGACGACCGTTAAAAAGATTAATCACAAGTTCGATGTTCACGTTAAGGATTACAATAAGAAGCACGAAGAACTCAAGGCCGAGATGCACAATACCATACTGCAGAGACAACAGGAGCAAGAAGGAACAAATAGTAATATTATACAAAAATTAGAAGACGTAGACGGTAGACAACGTTCAACAGAACAGAAGTTGGACGAGACTACGAAAGAAAAGACAACTAGGATCGAAGAATTAAAAGGACATTTAAATAAGGTAAGAGAAAACCAAGAGAGGTTACAGCGACAACTGATGGAAGGTGATTGTGGAATATTAAATCGATCTAACGGACCTAACCACAATGATCTCAAATATAATGGCACAGACAGATTTCCTATGGAATTCCTCAAAGAATTGTCCGAAGTTCAAGAGTTATATTATCCCGCTGACAATATCAAGTGGATTGGCAAACATCTGGAGTTAGACGCAGGAATTTGGTGGCGAGTGATACGTGACCAGATATCAAACTTCGCAGAATTCAAGGAAGCGTTCTCTCTAAAATATTGGGGCCAGGAACGACAGGACAGTATCCGGGACCATTTGGAGTTTGGCAGATTTGATTGGCGCGGACCAGTTACTGCTATTCAATATATTGAACGGATTTTATTGGAAAGTAAGCAGTTAACACCTACTTTGTCTGATTATCAGTTAATACGTAAGATATCTCGTCACTTTGGGCGGGACATCCAGCTTGCGGTGGTCACAAGAGGAATTGTGACGATACCAAACTTCGAATCTCTGATCATCGAGTATTCACAGATTCAACCAAGAATTAATAGAGAAGCGAACTATGCAGCAAACGAGGGAAGAAATACGTATAAGGAAGGTGAAAGTAGCCTGAACAAAGGAGGCGGTATACAGAAGAAAACATGGGGTGACAGAGCCGCCATAAATAACCAGCCCCGTAACGCAGACCGGCGCGCTGTCAACACAATAGAGTTTACAAACACGACAGCTGGTGCATCGGGCACTCAACCTAAAAGAAATCGTCAACAACAAGAGGAAAAAAAAATCCCTCCACCCATTAACAAAGATAGCCGTCAAAACAAATGACTACCAGACGAATATTATCCTACCGGACTTACGAAGCGATTTATTGTGTAATGATGATGAAGAAATTTCTCAACGAATAATCAGGTGTCCAGAGATAAATATCAAGTTCAATAATAATGTTAGTGTACAAGCGTTAATCGATACTGGATCTGTAATAGCTGGGTTATCCGAGTCGTGGTTTCACCAAAACAAACATGACATTACACCTTATGAAATATTACCGATGTCTAACACATTAATAGTTAGCGCAGTTGGTAATAAATCAAAGCTAATCAGAAAACAAATATTATGTGATATCTATATTGAAGAAATTAAATATGAATGTGTTTTCCTAATAATACCAGATTTGATAAAACCATGCATATTAGGAACCAATTTTCTTCAAGAAACAGGGTGTCTCATTGACATGGGAAGAAGAATCGTCGAGATAAGAAGAGAGGATAACGAAGCGACGTACACGGTGCCTATGATGCATATAGAAGTGGTGGACGTAGAAGAAGAAGAAGAAATCATCAGAAACATTAACAAGAAGATAGAAAGTATAGAATGCGGAGATAGAGGAACGTTGGAAAGATTAAGGGAGATCCTAATGAGGAATTGTAGTTTATTCAGAGAATGCCCCGGAAGAATCGATGGGTATGTCCACGAGTTTCGAGTCACCGACCAGACACCGTACTTCCAGAGAGGATGGCCTGTCCCATTAGCCTATAAAGGGAAGGTAGATGAGGTGATTCGGAAAATGTTACGGTATGGGGTCATTGAGAGATGCAACAGCGCATATATCAACCCACTAGTTACGGTAATCAAGAAGGATGGTAGCGTACGATTGTGTTTGGATGCGAGGAAGGTGAACAGTGTGACTATCCCGGACTACGAGGGTGCCCCTCCAATAAACGACATTTTGGCGAGATGTGGGGAGATGAAGTACTTATCTACCGTAGATCTAACTAGCAGTTTCTGGCAAGTACCACTGAAGTCGGAATGCCGGAACTTCACCGCTTTTATGTACGACGGCAAGTGTTATCGTTTTACAGTTACACCATTCGGTCTGAGTACCAGTTCTGCTGCACTGACCAGGGGATTGGACACAGTACTGGACGAAGAAGTAAAAGAAAATACCATTATTTATGTCGACGATTGCCTGTGTTATTCAGAAGATTTAGAAACGCATTTGTTACATTTAGACTTATTATTATCTAATTTAAGAAGGGCAAATTTAACCATCAATTTGGAGAAGTCACAGTTCTTCAGACAAGAAATCGCGTACCTCGGTTATCAACTAACAACGCAAGGAATACGAGCAACGGACGAGAAGATAGATGCCATTATGAAGTTCCCTGCACCTCGGAACCAAAAACAATTAAAAGGTTTCCTGGGGTTGACAAATTTCTATAATCGTTTTACAGACAAATACGCTGAAACTACTAAACCATTACTCGAGTTGTTACGGAAAGGACAGAAATTCACCTGGACACAGGAATTAAATGAATGCTTTCAGCAGGTTAAAAGGTTATTCGTAGAAACAGTCATCCTAAAGTTTCCCCGAATAAACCAAAGATATTATATGCAATGTGACGCCAGCAACTTTGCGTATGGCGGACAACTATAGCAATTGGACGAAGAAGGAAGAATTGGAGTAATAGCTTTTACCAGCAGGACATTCAAGGGTGCGGAAATAAATTATTACACTACGGAGAAGGAGCTTTTGTGTATTGTAAGATGTCTTGAGCGGTTCCGTATATACATACTAGGACAACCGTTAACCATCATTACTGATAATAAAGCACTGACTTTTATGAATAAATGTCATTTAAACAACTCGCGTATTACACGCTGGATCTTAAGTATTCAGGAGTACAAATTTGACATTGTCCATTGTAGAGGTAAGGACAATATTATTGCCGATCTTCTGAGCAGAAATCCAGAAGATGCCACACCAGAAGTAATTAGTGACAATATTTCCGAATATTTAATTAACCACCTGACAATCAAAATGGATAAGAAGGTAAGCAAGATCCTAATGGATATTGGAAGGCACCAAATTCAAGATCATAAGCTTAAGTATATTATTGATAAGATTAGGGAAAATTGTGTAGATAAGAAATTAAATAAATTTTATAGATTCGTCGATGAGAAATTGTACAGATTACGCAAAGGAGAGTGGAAACTATACGTACCGAACAGTGTGTCTGGCGAAATAATTGCTGAAATACACCGTATGTATGGGCATCCCGGTGCGAAGAGATGTATCAAATTATTGCAGGAGTACTTTACCATGGACGGAATGTTAAAGAGGGTGAAAAATTACGTACGGACTTGCGACACATGTCAGAAAAAAAAGGATTCCGGCAACAGAAGCTCGTTCGGAGGAACAAAAGCCATAATACCGTTACGCAAGGGTGACCTTGTGAGCGCGGACTATTACGGACCGTTACCTGCTTCGTCTGGCGGGGTGAGGTATCTATTTATTATGGTTGACAACTTTACCAAATACGTACGACTTTTCACACTTCGAAGGGCAACGACCGTCGCTACACTGAGGAGAGTACACCAATATCGTGAAGAACTAGGGTCTCCTAGAGTGATTATCACAGACAATGGAACGCAATTTTCATCTAAAAAATGGTTAGATGGATTAACTGAACTAAATATCCAACCACGATTTACCGCAATAAGGAACCCTTGTGCGAATCTGGCTGAAAGAATCAACAGACAGCTTGGGAACTTATTTAGGATCTTTGTTGGTGATCAACATACAAAGTGGTCGCGTTACGTACCAATCGTCGAAAGTTGTATTAACGAAACGTACCACGAGACGATAGAAGTAACACCGTACGAAGCTCAGCTCGGAAAAAAACCTCCCAGAGCGTGGGAAAAATACATCAACAAGGATATGCTCCTAGTTAAAGGGGTAGATCATAACCAAATATTTATCAAAATGAAGGAGAAGAGAGAAAAACAAGCAAAATTATGTAATGAGACTAAAACCATTACAAGATTCAACATTGGTGAGAAAGTGTTAATCAGAACATATCATCAATCGGACGCGGTCCAGAAAAGAATTGAAAAATTTTGCGAACTATACTGCGGACCATATAAAGTGCATCAAATTCTCGGAGAAGCTACTTATCTACTCGTTGATTGCGATGATGACAAGAAACTCCGTGGGAAATTTAATGCCAGACAATTGAAAAAATACTATGAATCAGAGAACCGATTAAAACCAAAAGGGGGTGTACCACTGGTCATATAAGCTTTTGAAAGTAGGTTATTGTGTATACCTTCCCCTGAAGAAGATGGACACGGCGAGGCGACGTACAGGGCGCAGAATTTAGATTTGAGTTGTTCCCAGAGGTCACATCGTCAAATCGAAATTGAGGACACTGTAACGAGCAGAAAATTTAAAAATTTTTAAATTTCACCTCGGCAGAGTACGTTCACACGAGGCAAGTGTCAACGACTTATGGTGGAGCAATAAATAAGGAGTAATGAGAAGGTGTCAGTGAAGCGTTGCTGACTTGACAATAGAAACACATTAAGCTCAATCCAACTATAGAATTTGGTGGCGTAAGATGACAGGGAAAGTTTCGTCCAGAATTATTGCTCTCCGCAGCTGTAACAACGTAAGTGAGGACATTCACACCCGTACCGAGAATTGTAGCAGATGTGGCCGTGTTACGTCAGTAGACGATAAGCGACAAAAACAAGTGATGCTCCATACTACAATGAAACGGATACGCTGCACCTTAAGTAACAATACTGGAAGATAGGCTGACAAAAACTAAAGTCATGTTACACAGCTGGAGGTATCGTCTAATTGACAGACAAGAATTTACGAAGGGAAAGTTGGGGTGACTTCAACGACCAGCAGATGTTCGAAATTAGTAATAGCCAGAAAAAGGGGTAAGAGCATAGAACAATACGCCAGGAAGACTGTAAGTATAGATAATGGGAATCTATAGAAACGCAGAGTTTACTCAGACAATAGGCTGATAGACAAGTTGTTAATAGCCATAGTTTCTTCGAAGCGGGTCAACGATCGTCAAGCCAGAGAGCAGGGAGACCTAAGGACCTATCAGAGACCTTCAGCCAGCGAGAAATTTGATGGTGAGGGATGTTTCCATAGCAACTGAGACGAAGAAACTATCGGAAGAACTATGACGTAGGATTTTGACAGAGTGGGACAGTATTTTCCGAGAATATCAAAAACTGACCAATCTCGAAAAGAAGTGGGCGTGAAGCGCGCCAGAGACAAAATTTTGAGTAGGGACGAATTAATAAAACTAGCTGTCCAGGAAGACGGAGAGGCAGTCATACTCAATTTTTAGGCAGTCATACTCAATTTTTTAGACAGTGATATTCAATTTTCAGACAGACAGTCAACACTTAAATTTTGAATAGTTATACTAAAGTTTTTACAGTTAGAATTTTCAGACAGTTTACATTTAAATTATCAAGTAGTTTAACTTCAAGTGCGAGAGACGGTACATCATAAACTTTCCATTGTTTACTCAAATCATTCGGAAGTTAGATAAATAACAAGGAACTTAAAACTTAATAATACATTCATATCGCGGTAGTGGAACGTTACCGGAGTGCGCAGTAACGGACTTAGTGAAATTTACACCAAGTGAACAATCAGACCGTTACACTAACAGACAGCATCACTAAACGATATACAAATTATTGGAACTTAATATTGTGTATCAACAACATAATGAACACGAAACATTAAACAAACTAATCAATTATAGGATCGTTTGTGGAAGCAGCGACAAATGAAACTAGACATGTATATTGACTTTAAAACGAACACACAGCAAACACAGTAAGATAGAACATTGATTGAACACTGAACTTCAATTACCCACACATATACAAACACCTACGCGAGTGGTCGGAAGAATAAAGTGATAAGTGGCAGTGATAAACAACTTACTACGGAATGTATCTACGAGCCATCTCCATCACCAGAACGAGACTTCATCAACAACTAATGGATATTCACTAACCAAGTAACCACTATTATAATTACTTCTAATTAATAACTTCTACTGACCTGGTTTCTTTCAAAGAATTCACACCTGAGAAATTATTAAGAAAAGTAATGAATAATTAATGCTTGATGCCTTTACTTGGTGAAAATCCATTGTAAATTATAGTAAAAAATAAAACCATAAAATAGTTTTTGTGATTTCCACTCGTTAATTTTTTAATAAATTGACGAGTGGAAATCACAAAAACTATTTTATGGTTTTATTTTTTACTATAATTTAAGAAAAGTAATGAGTAAAATCGAATAAAGTAGTTAATGAACGTATAAACAAAAGCTTATTTGGGATATAATGAACGCATTAAATAAGTAGAATATTGAATTGTAACATCATTTGATTTATATATGTATGTATGTTTTCCTTTGTTTCAGCATATATTAAGATATGTCTTTGTTATTATAAATATGTATGTATTTCAGGTACAGCGACGTAACCTATGTACTATTATAATATGTCATAAATGATAATTAAACTAGTATTTTAGTTAATCAGAAACATGCGTTCATTATTACTAATGCAACCCAAATATTAACCTAAAGTTTGAAAAAAATGCAAATAGATTTTAAGAGTTTCTTATGTTCAATTAAATAAATGATATCACGTATGTGTTGATGAGCATAGATAGTTAGAATCATCATTAAGATTAAATTATGCACATACATGTCAGAGATTGATAAATTTACATATATAATAATTAACCCATTAACATATCAAGTTGTAAAATGGTTGCCCAACGTGGCATAAGAGATTTATAAAATTCACATGTTCTAAGTATTTCTCAGTACATCACATCCTATTAATAATTCAAATGGTAAGCCGATTGCGACTAGACATATTATGTTAATGACAACACCATTGCTTTTTAATTCTAATGACACTTGCTTCCTTACTGTTTTATTTTGACGCCCAGTGGCACCTAGTAGGATAATATTATTGACAGGTAATGTTGGTATTATTTGTTTGCTTTGCTTTTGTATTTTCTCTAATTCAGTGTCGTTAATTAGTGACACATTGCCACCGGTATCTATCATTATTTGTGTTGGAATTCCTTCGATTTCTGCGTTTATATATAGAATTTCATTATTATGGTTGATTATACTTGTCACCGTTTCCTCTAGTAGTTCTTCGCGAAGATTTTTTAAATAGTGTTTGTATATTATGGTGAGTTTTTGACCGTTAGTCCCTAAAGTCTGTCTATGTCTATACTCAGTAGGTAGGAGCAGTGATGGGTCGCGAGGGTGTTTCACTGCCTCCTCCCGTTTTAATTAGTGTTATCGTTGTTGTTGTCCGGGCATGCCGGTTGATTCGCCTGGAATGCTGGGCTGGTCCCTGGTTGTTCATTGTCCATGTTGTTAAACGGCTCACTTATCTTCTGTCCTCGGATGTCCTCCTGGCTTCGACTTCTTCTTGCCCTGTTGTCATGATGATTCATGCCCCCGATATTTCCCCTTTGATTATAGTGGTTGTCGAAGCTATTCCTTCGTGGTTGTTATCTTCTGGAATCAACATCTTCTGCACTAATGTAATTGATCCTAGGCCTGTATGGGCGATTATTATTATTGTTATCTTGGTTTGTTCGATTAGCATTATTTTCCTGATTGGTTCTAAAATTGTGGTAATTCTGATTGTTTCTATAATTGCTATAATTATGGTTCATTCTATTATTATTATTATAATTTTGATTTGCCCTGTTGTTGTTATAGGAATTTATTGGGTTACGGTTGAGGTTCATTTGATGATTACTATTCCGGATATTACTTGGATTGTTATTACGATCATTACTATTAAAATTATAATTACTTCTATTATTATTATTATTATAGTTATTATTCATTCCATGGTTGTTATTTCCCGAATCGTACCGATCGGTTCGTTGCCTGCTTCGTCGGTAGTAATTTTCGTGTTCATCATTTTCTAAAAAGTCAGCCACTGCGTGTATGGTTTTAATTTGGCTTCCTAGACGGGCTCTGGTAATTCCTCCATCGTACTGGTACGCCATTTTAGTTACAAGGCATTCCTCAGGTAATTTCGGCTCCAGGTGTCTAGCCAAACACACCTTTCCTAAGAAGTAAGTGGTTGGAGAGGTACCTCTATTCACGTCATATCTACCATGACAGATGTTGTCCCTGATAATGTTTTGTGTAGATTCCGACCAATATTTCTCTTTAAATAATTTTTTGAATTGTGTATAATAAATAAGGTTATTCCGTGTCGCTGTCCACCAGTTGTCTGTTATCTCCCTAAAATACTCGTCTAACATCTCTCGAATCGAGTTCCATATTGTTATTCGGTGTTTATTAAAATGTTCATCTATTCTTGCAAGGAATTCCATGCGATTTCTCCGGTAGTTTTTGAAGTTAATTCCTTCTCTGTTTTCATTCGTGGAGATATGAGCAATATTATTTGGTCTGGCTCTCATCATTTCAATTTCTTCTTGGTTTTGGTGGACTTGACCTGTTAGATTAGTCACCGTAGCGTTAATGCTATCACACCTTTCTCCGCTTTGTTTCTGTAATTTTCCCAAGTTTTCTTGTTCCTTCTGTATCCCTTCCATTAGAACACGATTATCTTCTTTGACCCGGTCTATTCTGGCATTTAATGCTACTCTATTTTGTGTAATGGTTTCGTTAGCTTTTCCCAATCTCTCATTCGTGTTAGCTATTTCTTGTTTCCTTTTTTGTCCATCCGCTGGCTCATTGTTTCGTTGACGTTCTCGATCTTCTTATGTATTTGCTTTAATTTTTCATTATTTTATTTTTTTTCACTATTTTTTTGTTCATATCTTCCCTTTGTCCGTTAATAGTTTCTCTCAATTCGTGGTTTTGGTTATTTGTCTTATATCTCCATGAATGGTTTCGATTTTTTCGTTTATTTGCTTTACCAAACTTTCTTTAATACTATCTATTTTCTCATTGGTTTGTTTATTGCTTTCTTTAAGGCTGTCTATTTTGTCATGCATTAGTTTATTATTCTCTTCAAATTTGGCATTAATTTGTTTTAAGTTCTCCTTCATTTGTCTATTGTTTTCATCAGTATTCCTATTAATACTGTCTATTTTTTCGTTTGTACTGTCCATCCTCTCATTCATTTGTTTTATTAAATTTTCCCTCCAATTCTCGTTTTGTATCATTGCATTCTCGTTAATCTCTTCCTTCACACCGTCTATTTCTCATTTGTTTGTTTGTTATCTTCCTTGATGCTATCAATTTTTTTATTTGTTTGTTTATTTTGTTCCTCCATTTGTTTTAATAATTTTGACTCAAAATTTCATTTTGTTTCTTTGCGTTTTCAGTGATTTCTTCCTTCTGTTTCTTAAAATTGTCATTCGTTTCTTACTTATTTCTGTCCAATTATTCCTCCATTCGTTTACTATCTTCCTTCATCTGTTTAAAATTTTCATTAATTTGTTTATTATCTTCTTTGATACCGTCAATTGTTTCATTTGTTTGTTTATTTTGTTCATTCGTCTGTTTAATATCTTCGTTCATACTATTCAGTATTTCCATTAATTTCAGTAGATTCGGGTCTCCTCTAGCTTCCTCCCTTACTACCGTTTCCACATACTCAACCGATGTTACTTCTTTTTCTTCCATCCTGAATTCTTTCTCGGCCTCCTTCGTCCGTTTCTTTGATGTCGCCCTCCTTTGCATCTTTATTACTTTTCAGAACCTATAGCAGTCGCCAGCTAAAAATTAGGAAATTGATTCACTTATTTTTATTTCTTCACCTATTCTTTCCCTAATTTAAGCCTCACTAGTTGGTGCGCCAATTTATTACGAAACGTGTACCTTCGTATTAAGAGTGTTAATATATAGTCTAATAAAAACTGGGTTGTTTAATAAATACTTTTGCTCTATGTGTATCTGTTTTTGTCAGTTGATACTAATGGTTGCGTTTTTAATCCTCGTATATATGTTAATTCCATTTAATTATAATTTTATTTTATGGATGAATCTTCTTTATCGGTTAATTCTAGAATTAACTGAAGAGAATTCTTCAGTTCGTCTGCTTCAAATGTTTGAATATAGCGCTTGTATCGTTCCGAAACAATTTCTTAATGAATACGTCCGATTTCCATCTCAAACTTATTCGTTGAGGTTAATTTCGGTTTCGTAATTTTTGTTATTTTTACAACTCGCAGACGTCTTCTTGATCTTCGTGCGTACAGAGCGAATCCTATTTATACTTTACCTTCGAGAAATAAAACACATGGAAATGGTATTGGTAATAATAATGTTTAATCTTTAAAATTTTTATTCAGTTTTAGTAAAAAATTGTTATTTCGATATTAACGTTAGCAATGATCGATTCTTATCTCAGGGTCATTTGTCAAATGAATTAAGTATATAAAAGTGAAGTTCTTTTGGCTGCTACGCAAGGTTCAATTAATTAATAAAAAAAGGAATAAAGAGTACATTACAATGGAAATAGATTAATACATATTATCTAACATAATATTATAAATAGCTATTAATGTTTGAACAGTATGGCCTGTAATATTTCATTTCGTTATGTGCGCAAGGCATGCTGGTTGGTTAGTGACGTCATTATCATGGCCGATGAGTGACCAGCTGTAGTTAGGGTAAATTAGTTCCCAATGTAGCCTATATTAATAAAATATTGTCACTTCGTGTTCACTATTTCTTATATTCTGTTCTTTTTCTTTTATAAAATGTTTTATCAGTTACTAATGTGGTGTGAGTTGTTGGTGTTGCTGGTGATTATTCGTATTTGGATTACAAGAATTGGTTGGTTAAATTTTGTAGAATACATACAGTTCTTTAGTTAATTTTAATTTAGGCTTCCTTCTTGTTCATCTCTTTATATTTTCGTTAACTTCACTGGTAGTCTTTCATGTTGGGTTAGATGACTTATTGTAATGACTTCATGATTTTTCTTTTTTGGTAATTTATCCTTCTGAGTTTGGTTCCTTTCTTGACAATTTTTTATATAATTTTTTTTTGTCAGCACTCCTCAACCGTATTCTATCGTGGTTAACAATCAAGTGTCCCAATTTCTTCTTTTTTTCACAGAAGCTGACCAAAATTTCTTGGATTCTTACTGGCCCATTATGCAAAGTTCAAGTGTTACATTACCATGATCATTAAAATACATTACATTTTATATTTTCCCTTCAAATTACGTTTTTATCATAATACAATAATGTTTAATAGAATTTATATGTGGTTATTCCAAACAAAATTATAAATCATTTGATACCAAAAATGGCCTGGTTTGGTCATGTAAAACTAGTATCTTGTGGATTTTACATTTATCTTACTAAACAATTCAGAATGATGGATGCCAGTTGACTATGACCCTTTGATACAATATTAATTTAACTTGATCTGCTAGTAACAAGAACTTTTTTAATATAACACAAAACTCTTAACTATACTCCTTATCTTAATAATTATAATTTCCTACATTTAACTGGTTACACACTGCTAAACAATTGTCTGTGTGTTATTATCTAAATCACTAGTATCAAATTCTGTTTGATCGAACATAACTTCTTAATACTAAATAACACCCCACTTTTTAACTATAGTCTGTGTGATTATTATTATGCCACCTTTTATATGTTTGTTCTCACTTTTGTCACTATAAGGTTTTGTGCCCTTTTGTCACCTTATTTTACTAAAAGAAAGATTTTTATTGGCCTATTTAGTTCTATAGGTAATACACATTTTATGTTATAAAGTGGCTGTACTCTTTATTATTTTGGTTATTGTTTCTTTACTTGATGCTCGTTTACAGCTTTACTTTTACTGATTTACTGCCCTAACTAACTGGGTAATGTGTGGTTATTATTGGTTAATAATGTTACACAAAGGCACTCCACTCCACTACAGAATCCACCTTTGCAAACCACCTCATTGAAGCAAACCACACATACAAAAACATCGTCAATAACATGAACATTCTACACGTACACACAAAAGGCCGAAAACTAAATACTCTAGAACAATTGGAAATATACAAACACACGAAAACAAATAAAAACGACATCCTAAACGAACAGACGCAATTCAAATTACACGCATAATTCGAACATATCACACCTCACAAACACAACATCGATCTTTCGAAAATCAATTTCGTCGCCAACAACAAGACGGACTGTACTACCAGCGGCAACCTCTGAAGAAGCTTTTTAAAAGTGAAAACCGGTTCAGGTTGTAAGGTAAAGCTTTTACGTTTTTACCCATTAAAACGTTTTGTGTTCCGAGTCGTAGTGAAATAATTATAGCCTATTTAGTTAAGAAACGGACAAGTCATGGACAACGAAATCCAAGAGCAATCAGAATCTGCCATTATCTCGAACACGATTTTTTTCGCCATGATCATACTTCCATTTCCTTATGGAACATGGAAGTAATAATATACATGACTTATAGAAATTGTCGTAACTAATGGCGGGTTAAATTTCAAAGTCTGAATTAGATTTAAACCATGGCATGACACATGGCAGTGCACCTAAGTCCAATTCACGCACTGAACTGACGTTACTACAAACTAATAGGCCTATCTACACAACAAAACATTGTTAACAAATATTAATTAAAGAAGGAAGTCTAAACAGGTAGGCTGTGCCTATTATGGGTTGTAGTACATGCCTAATATAAGTTTTGTAACGCAAAAATTGAGCAATCGCAAATTTTACGAAATCAAACTATGCTGAACGAAAAGAAATGTATATGTTTTAGAAAGCGGGGAGGTAGTGAAACGCCTGTACCGTTAGGCGGCGTTACATGAAAGAAATTAACTTGTAAAAAGCTGTAGAGTATAGCGGTAGGTTAGCAACGCCGGCCTTGGGGCTGACGTCTATAAGGAAGGTAATATTAGGCTAAGTCACGTTTTGGGACATAACTATCATAAAATGTATTATTCGCTAGGATATTAGGGGTGTTTGCCAATGTTGTAAACTTTAAGTGCATGTAACAATAGATACCGTTATGTGCGAGAGAGCGATGTAAGAGTGAGATAATCTATAGTGACGCTAGTTTGTTAAGCTCGTGAGACGCGAAAAACGTTCGGCAAATCAGAGGAAGCGTCATGTGTTGCGCGGGAGGTTTTCGCTAAGGAGATTGGGCGATTTTGTATTCAGCGGTAGTCTAAACCTATGGGATTGTTTTCTATCGAGACTTGGTAAGGGAAATTCAAAGCGTAGTATAAAAATATGAATTTGGAGAGAAATCAGGCAGTCTTCTTTATATCGGCGAAACTACACTGAAGAGACTCGCGTGAGCTGTTTTGCGTTAATTATATAGATATAAATTTTATTAGAAATTTAAAGAATAAAGTAAATTCGCAGCAGTAAACAGAAGTACGGGAACGCGATAATTGCTAACGCTAAATTTATAAAGTTTAATATACAGTAATAAGTTAATGAGTGAATGTTCGGAGTAGTAACGAACAACGAGAAGTAAATACTACATATAAATGTTCATCAATACGATATGTTGTGGTGAAATCACTGAAGAAAGCGAATTAGTTCGGGTTAAATTCACGACGGTATGAGATAATCGAGACGCACGCGACGCGAACTGTGTTAGATGCACTTAATGTAAATTCAAGAATACGTTGTAAACCAGAGTGTATAATTTTACGACATAATTGTATGTATCATCAATATGTCAAGTGTAGTGTACATCTGTGATAAAGTGAATTAGTGCATTCATAACCAGGATTAACACGCAACAAACAGCTGCTGACGACTCACCGGCATGCAACACCTTAAGGACTACGCACATCGGAAGGATTATCCACGCAAGTAACAAATAAATGAACATTTTATTCAATATTGTTTTATAAATATATATATTTGTAATCAAATATAGTGACTCAATTTGTCTAAAAAGAACTCATTGCCACGAAATAATATTCAAATTGTAAGGCAAAACTATTCAAGTCATGTTAAAGAAATTTGTAGTATATAAATGCAAATGAATCATTAAAAGTTGATTGATATATTTTAATTTGTGTTTATTATTACTGGCGCCCTGAGGTACAATCAAGAGTCGGTACACTGGAGTAAGTGTTATAGTCTATTGAGTAGAAATATTAATATTATCAGTGATTAAAGTAGTTGGTAAACCTTACTTCTCACATGCTCATAGGCCAACATAATATGCAAATCAACAATGTAACTCTTTCATAAAGGCCTATCAAGTAGTGTATTACATTCTGACGCCCGGAACGTGGGACAATTGAGTCATTATTAAACAAATTATAGATTAAGACTAAGTAGAAGTTAAGAATAGAAATAGTATCAAACATAGTATATGATTACGCGAAGTAGGGGTAGGAGAGACAAAGACACACAAAACAACAATCACAACCTGTACAACAACATGAGCACAAATACAGATACCCAAAGCAACGAGATGGAATTTGAAATAAATAATTAGTTAGGCGATCCAGACACGCTCGCAGACATTTCAGAGGAGAATCAAGCGTCAGGGACGTGGGGATAAAACGGACAGAACGATGAAAACGCAGAAACACAACAATTTACACCAAAAATAATAGCAGAAATTCTAGAAAGACCGGTATGTCAAACACCACTAGAGAAAGACAAAAACACTGATATATACACAATACTACAACGATTACTAGAACAACAGTTGTCACAACACACACGACGAATGGAGGAACGATCGAAAAAAATAGAAGAACAGATACAAAAACAACAGAACAAATAAAAGAACAGCTCTCACAACAAATACAAGAAGAATCGAGAATACACAAGAACAACTCTCACAGCAAACACAAAAAATACAAGAATTATCACAACAGTAGAGAAAAATAGAAAAACAACTGTCACATCAAACAGAACAAATACAAAGGCAATCAGAACAGCTGGTACAAACAAAAGCACAGATAGCACAACAAATTGCTGAACATGCGAAAAGAACAGACGAACGATTAAAACAACATGAATTAAAATTAGAACAAGCGTTACAACAAATGAAAAAACAAATCTATAAACAACACATAGAAATAAGAAACGAAGTCGCGATACAAATGGAACAAGAGAGAACAAACAACAAAAAACTGTTCCAAGACTGCCAAGTAGAGACTAACAACAAAATCCAAGACAACACCGATAAGATTACTGAGCTTAGTGTTAATACTAAACAGCAGATCATAGAGTTGGACGAACGGCATAGCAACAACATTCAAATCATGAGAGAAAAAATCAATGTAAACAACAAAAGATGCGAAGACAATACGGCAGCAATCAAAGAGTTACGAGCCGGAAAGCTGAAAGAGATCAAGAAACAACTTAAAAACATACAGAATTATCAATTAGCCGACACCAAACTGAAAAAGATTATCGAGTCAATTCAATCAAATGAACAGCATAAACTTGCCAGGAAATACACTTGGTATAATGGAAAGCTGTACCGTAAAGATAAGGGAGTATGGAAGCTAATGTTGACGGAGGAGTTGTGCCACAGCATGATCACGGAGCTACACGAGGCATACAGTCACGTGGGGAACCGGGGGACATATAAGCTGTTTAAGGAAATTTCACCAGGGATTCCATAAATAAAATCACAAAAGCAGTTACGAAAACCTGTATCACATGCCAAAAGAGTAAGGATCATTTTAAAAGGATGTTAGGAGAGACGCGACCGGTCATACCGAAGAAGAAAGGCGAACTGATCAGCGTCGACTATTATGGACCGTTGCCGATTTCCACAGGGAAAGTAAGGTATATCTTAACTGTAATCGACAATTTTACTAAGTATGTCAATTATATAAACTGAGGCAATCCACAACGACGACAATCCACAACGACTGCCACAATAAAGAGAATTCAGTTATATTGTGAGGAGATAGGAAAACCAGTAGCTATTTTATCTGATAACGGTACACAGTTCACCAACAATAGATGGTCTACCGCATTGACAGACATGGGTATTAAGGCAAAATATACCGCAATCCGAAATCCAAATACAAATCTGGCAGAGAGAATAAACAGGCAACATGGAGAGCCTAGTGCTTTGCTTATACCCTAGTGACACATAGGCCTATCTATAGATAGTCCTATCTTTGACTGCAGCGAGAAAGTTTCGTGAATAGAGAAACAGAGTAGTATAGGTGGAGCGGGGGAGTTGAGAGAGTGAGAGGTCAAGAAGAAACAATGAAAAGATGAAATTTGAAATTCATTTTTTGCATACTATCATATGGGCTAGAGATTTTAAGCCTATATCGTGATCATCACACAGTTCTAAGTTATTAAAAAAATACGTATTAGTCCTATCATTAAACCGATAGTTATTAGGCCTAAAACAATGTTTGTGGATTTTTGTTTTGAAAATAATGTAGACTGTCTTAACGTACCTACATTCTTACTTTTTTAAATTAGCGCAAAGAACTGATTAAGATGAATGAAGGGAATCTAGTTAAATCTAGTTAACAGGGCTAGGCCTTACTATGCTAAATGAATCTGGTTAATCTAGGCCTGTAAATAAACTGTTGATACAGGCCTAAATGATGTTCGTCAGTTTATGTCTTCAAGTGCAATAGGCCGACAAGTAGGCTAAAATGAATTATTGCCATTAAAAGATCAGGTAAGTTATTTTGAAAGAAAGTAGCCTAAGCCTACGCTCGTAAACAGAAGTACGTTCGTAAAGCAATTTGTTTTAAAGAAAATAACACATATATTCAGTGGCGATTCCAGTAGGATATAGAATTGGAGGGAAGGAGACCTCAAACAGGCTTGTCCACGCCTATTGAACGTTTACAAATCTGTAGGCCCACCTCATATAAACTACTGTTTGTTATTATTCTATGTGTAATTGGAAATTACTTTTATGTTTTCATTAATATTATTGTTATTTCCACGTACTAGATATCTCCCGCACATTACAACCCTACGGCTAGCCTACCACTGAAGAAAATATAGGCTACGTCGTATATGTCATAATACTAATACTTATGGCAATCATACTTGACATTGACAGTCATACTTTATAGGCTACTTGACAGTCGTCTTGCACATGTTCAGGTATAGGCCTAGGTCTATGTGTTCACTTTGAATAGGCCTACAGGTAAGCGTGTTATGTCGTGATAGGTTACGTTTATGTAACACAAACAGGCCTACAGACAGCAGACCATCAAACATTGCTTGATTAGGAGTCCTTCAAGGTGTTTAACTAAGAGGCGCCGAAAGTTGTTGCTACATTACCTATTGCGTGTCATAAAGAAAACGTTAGGCCTATGTAAGAAGCTAAAATACCGTGCTACGGTGGATTTCGACTAATATGTTCATTTTTATAAAGATAATTTTTATAAAGATTGTTAGGCCTATATCTCTGTAAAAAATTAATGTTATAAAAACAGAAGGTCTGAAGGCCAAGGAGTTTTTTTTGCTTACAAAAAAATTATTAACTACACACATTTTACAAAATATTTACCCATAAATTTGAATTCAAATAGAAACCTTTGATGATACAGATTTATTCTGTGAAATGTGCGTCATGTTGAAATATGCCTACAACAATAAAAAATAAGCAAAGAAGGCATACACTTTGCAGACGTAACTATTACGTTTGATAACACATAGCCTATATAATTCAAAAATCCTAAAAGAAACATCGAGAATTACCTACGAGAGAAAATATTTATGTTAGGCCTATATGTTTTACGGTTAGTGAAAGTCTAGTTGTATTGACGGATAAGTTATAGCCTACCACTTATTACCTCTGTACTAAACCCATTCTACCACTGAGTAATAAACGAGTCTCAAATTAATTTTAAGAAATCACTTTTTAGATTGTGTAGTCGGTGAATATTCGTTTTTACGACATCAAAACAAAACAAAATATATTTTACTAAAGCTGTAATGTAGAACCGGGCTCCGTACACGTACTGAACAATTACTGTTGGCCACGCCCACTGTCACGCGATCGTCTTCTCTATCGTGATTGGTCCAACAATGTTTCCCCGCCATCTTTCTTTCTAATGTCAATTACAATAAAAACTGATTTTTAAAAATTAAACCTTAGAAGGGATCGAAGTATTGAAAGTGTGTAATTATGTTAATAGATCGATTAATGTCGGCAGAATACAGATGAGCGCAGAGGTGCATCTGTTACTATGCTGTTAGGTTCTCGTACAAACTGACTTGTTTCTTAACAGCGTAGAAAAAGTCTGAAGCTTAACAGTCTGCAAATTTAGGTATAGTACATAAAACAGAAATACGTATAAACTTAGGTATAAATATAGAAATACTGGAAATACTATGTAGCCATAAAAAATACTGTCTAGTTATGTTCTAATTAGAACGGAACAAGAATAGCCTATAGGCCTAAGTGGAGTTACAGGCAAAGTAAATTGAGCCTAAATTGTCCAAATAGTTTGAAAACTGTGCCTACTTAGTAAGGACATGTTAAACGTTGCGGAAGATTTTAAGCATATTCAAAATGTAAAAAAATTACAAAATTGCTCTAAGGGTGTAAAAATAACAGAACTCAGTTTTAGAACAAAGTTAGGTTTTAAGTGGTACGCAGCTCTATAGGCTACACATAGTCCTGTGTGTGTGTGTGTAAATGGCAAATAATTTCACACTGACACAACTCCGTGTTATTCTATTGGTTGGGCTAAACTTAGGCCTATTTAGCCTATTACATCAGTTTCGATTTTACGCAGCCTAAAATCTGCGTAGGCCTATACCTAAATATTTCTGTAGACCATAGTAGGCCTACAGAATAGCCTACGTTCTATTATAATCTGTGTACTACTGTACATGCAATTATGTAGGCTTGTTAGGCTACAAACCTATGCTCTAAATTTAGGACTACTCTAAAATTGTCTCTACCCTTACTCTAGTACGTTTACACTGCAGTGATTTAGTTGAACACGATTCTATAAGAATCTGTGATGTAAGACAAGAGAGGAATAACCTATTTGTAAACATTTTTGTCATCTCTTAGCTAATACACACTTGTTCAGCCTGTGCACTTGTTTTGTATATAGGCCTGCATTACATTACACAGAATAGGCCAATGTGTTTTGACATAGGCCAATAGTCCTACGCCGGTATCCTTATAGATTATATCCTATTTAGATTATCTTATTAGGTCTATTAGTTCATTACTTGAATAACGTTAGTAGTTAAGGTTTTGCGTGTTCAAGTTTTAAACTTTATACGTTGTGTAGGCTACGTGTGCAACTAGGCCTACATTCTTTAGCTTGCTATGAAACCACAATATAGAAGGAATGAAAAACAATCGTGGAAAACAATAATAAGCTGTAGAGTTCCCCAGGTAGACAATGTTCTGAAACTAATGAATCTTTTCCGGGAAGTAACGTTCTCATCTTGAAGAATACAGAAACTGAATCGGAATGTCAGAACTTGTTGCAGATAGCTGAGCCTTACATTGTTTGTGTTTCCTTAAAATAGCGATATTCGAATGTCACGTTAGAATGGTAGCAATGGAAACATTTTGAACTGTATGCTTTGTATTAATTCGTGTATTAACAAACGAATGACTTTTTTATTATATTTTCATGTTTTGCTGTGCTTGAGACAACTTGGCTGAGAGGATACTAGCCTATAGGCCTACTCAAAACATTGCAGAACACATCGAATAAATGTGCTTCGATTTTCAGTTCGTGGAGAAAACAAGGATAAAATAATTTATTGAAATTTCAATAGGCCTACATGATCACAAAACCTCTTTAGATTGATTTGTCACAATCATTACATGTGGATCTATTCTAATATTTTGAACGAACTTAGTTGAAATCAGAATTAACTTAGAAATATCTGGTACCTACGCCTATTTGTGAAGAACTTGCATTACAAAACCTAGAGAAGTAGATATTCTATAACATTTTCTAATTAAGTGCTAGGCTACTGAATATAGGCTATAGGCCTATAGGCCTACTATGAGAATGAGCAAAAGTCAGAGAACAATTTTTTTCACTCCACAATTTGTTTACCTTCCCCCTCTCCCTTCCCATAGAGAAAAATGTAAGTAGTTTTTTTAATTAGGCTAAGGGTAAATTAGGGCCTACCATCTAGCAACACACACACACACACACACACACACACACATACACACACACAAGACATCTTTTTCAACATTCTACCAGATATGAATTTGTTAGAATATAAGGCCTATGTGTTGTCAAATTAGCCAGATAGCCTACAGCTGATTGTCACACGCTTAACAGTAGGCCTACGTACCCAACAATAAATTAGGCACATAGGCTATGATGTAGCTAAATAGCTACAGCGTATAGCCCTGTAATTAACAAAATTATTGTGAGCAGTGCCGGTAACTAAGGACGCACGGGCCCCCGCGAATTTACCTAATGGTCCCTCTCCATCACATCGAAACAGCCATTAATTCCGAAACGTATAGAAAAAGTTAAGAATAGAACAACGTAGGGCCTATAGGTTTCCTTATAAACAATTTCTGACTTTGGATTTTATGTGTAACAGTTGTTTTTGGCACCCACAAAAAGTTTTAAACAAATTACATTAGGTCTATAAGACAGAAAAATCAGCGTACCTTTCTCCGTACAGAAACTAATTTTGCTTTTTTAATGTTTACAATATGACGACCAAAAGCTCACCGAAACCTACGGGTCACGCTCACAACTTCTCAAAACGACGTTCTTTATGGAAGAGTAACTCGTTGACTACTTTGTCGATATCCACATTCCTGCTTTTTCATTTTTACGTTTTTAATGCAGTGTAATGCCAAAGAATTCAACCTCGTCTGTGACATGGCGCTGCGAATGTATCCTACGTTTTGATATTTAACTTACTAAACGATTGCTATGGGGTTGCTGTCATCACAAGAAAGCTGAGATACAGTTATAAAGTGTACACACATCCGTAATAGTAGGCCTACTAGCAATCGTCAATTTTCTATCTAAGATTAACCATGTAGCTAGTTCATTGACAGCTGAAAGTTCAGGAATTTTTTCCTTCAATACTTACTGTTTGAAAATTTAACGAGTTAGCCTATTGGGGCAAAGTAGGTGACAAATCTGCTGAATAGACTGTACATAGTCTGCTGGCTTGTTTAACGATTTATAAACAATATAACTTGACGCAAGTTATTAAAACTTCGTGACTTCTGTGGGTCTCCTTAAGCCATGGGATCTACCGGATTAAGGGCCTTGCGACTAGATAGGCCTATGAGGTGCAAAGTAACAGAGAATGAAATTCAATAAATACATCCTTAATTGCAAAATAATACTTTTTGGCTTTTTAAATGGATTTTGCCACTAACACACGCACACATAATATAATAGTACATTTTTATAGGAAGAAAGTAGTTTAATTAAGCGTATTTGTATTTCAGTATTGACACGTAGGCCTACACTTTCCCAGAGCAAATAATAGGCCTACGTGTTTAAAACACTAATATTTATCTTTGGCTTTAGGCCTAAATGAACTATAATTTCCAAGGTCTTTTTAAAAAGAAACTGAGTCAATTTCTAATATATACAGACTATTACAATAAAAGACCTGACGTACCAACTATGGATAATTGAATGAACGTTAAAGTTATTAGGTCTATCAACATTAAGAGAATGTGGTTACCTGTTCGCCCCATTTCCATACGCGTACAGTTAACGCATTTTTTGAGAGAATAAATTTCTAAAGTTTAAAGTCTGATGGTACTGAAAACGTCAACACTATAGGCCTACAAGTTCTGTTACGATGAACAGTTCAATTCAGTAGGCCTATTTCAGAAGTTACATGATTTAGTTACATTTCATTGTCAAATTCAAGTTTAGAGAACTATGGAGAACTACAATAGACTGAAGATAGTCCTACTGTTTAATCATGTTCTCATTAATCATGTGTCAATTTATTTTAATAGTCTGTCAATTAAAACAGTCTTAACGATCTTACCAGCTAGTCTTACTAACCTTAGTAGACAATGTAAACCTAATCATCTAATACCAATAAAAAAGAGAAATATTCACGCAAAGAACAGCGGTTAAGCCTACTTGGTGAAATTACGTAAATAACATAACTGCTAAAGAAAAGTACACGATTAGGTTACGTGGTTTACTTAACTCCAGTCCTTAGACTTGGCTTTCCCGTTGTCGGGTTCATTGACCTGTAAATGTGATATTTCTACGTTATAAAATATTTACGGATACGCTTAATACGAAGAGTATGAAAGTAGCCTATAGGCTTACAGGTAAGCTCATGTTGAAAAGCTTCCTGATGTCGCCTTAGGCCTACACAAAGCAAATGAGAAATGTTTTCGCTGTGTTACTTACGAGTACTTATCGTAATTACGTTTGACTTTGATCGTTAACGACTCCCCAAACGTAACGCAAAGCTGTTAATTAACCACAATCTTACTTAACGATTGCTTTATTTGCCTAACTTGAATAGAATGATTAGTTATTTCCTCATTTTCTGATCATAAATTTATAAGAAAGACTACCAAAGTTTCAGAAATGTTTAAATGAAGTGAAAATAAAATCTAAATACCGTTTGTGCATTCGACATTATTGTATGTTAATAGGGTTTTAGACTATAGCCTACATTTACATAGATAAATTATTTATAAAATAATATTTATTCAACGCTTATTAGAATTAGTTTATAGCCTACTACAGTGAGTTACGAAAACAAGTCGATAGACATAGGCTACCCACAATTTTTTAATAGTTTTGACGGGCGCAAAACACACACACACATATACATTGGACTAAATTGAAGTTAGGCTATAATGTAATGCTGTTTATGCCTATAAAACATATTCTCTTTTACATTAATAATCAATTAATAAAAAATGTCTACAATAAATAGGCCTACTAATAGGCCTAATAAGAAGACTTAGGCCTACATTTTTCTCGAGATGTTTACAGTAGTAATAGGCTATATTTTCTTTACAATAAGTGTAAGCTATTTTTACTTGATACGGGTTAGTTATTATTTGCAAATATAGGTAACAACATAGCCTATTTCAAGTTTCTTTTTGAAATACGTAGGCCACTTATTTTCAAAACGAATTCAAGACATTTCAATCAAAGCTTGTGTAGGGTACCATATGTTCTGAAAGAGATTAAAAACAAAAATATATCCTTGTAACGAAGACATAAGATTAGTATTTCAGTAAATGTATAAGCTACTAAATTTAAATTCAAGGAATGTCACTTAACATGACACTTATTGAAATGTGTATCTGTTATACATAAAACCATATTTTTTCATCTAGCCAGTTTCATAAAAACATCGTATTTTATGAAACTGGCTAGATGTTAAAAATAATCGTATACAATTAATACGTTTCACCGCTCTAAAACGTTTATGTAGGCCTAAGTTTTCGTTGGCCGTTAGGTCTACTATGATTTAATGTCAGTGTTAGTTATTATCCGATGTACTACTAAAAGTTAAAGCAGTAAAAAAGTTTACCAGTTTTATAAGACTTTCATGGTATGCCTGTACTTATTGTCCCTGAAGTTAGGAAGCTGAAAGTACCTTAAAACACAAACACTATTAGACCTAAAGTTTACGGCACAATAAAAAAAATTATGTATTCTACACCATCCGTATCCAGAGCGAAATGTTTTCAGTTACGTTTAGCTTACTTGATCGACTCGACTCCAGACTGCCAGATGTAATCGACGTGCAACACATGCGAACCCACATTTAAGAACAATTTTCACAAAAATCATACAAACGCACAAGATTCACAGAACTTGGTTTCGTAAAACTATTATTAGACCCGTACTTGAGCCTAGAGTATAACAAAAAAAAAAAAAGAAAATGTAGACTAAATATTGATCCCGTGGGTCTCATGTAACAGAAATTATATAATTTTTGTTTAAAATAATAGAAATTCAACAGTAATTACTCGAGGCTGTAGCAGACGACTGAGCGTGGCGGTCAAAAGGGAAACACACGGCGGGGCCAATTTGCTGGGGTAATTTTCCAATCAACCCTTGACAGCTTGAATGCATACATACATAGAGGCGAACAACAACCGGCAATTTGAGAGGCTCCATGTCTTCTTGCTTTAAACAGTCCGCCTCGCCCGTGCCAATTTGTACAGCTGTTTCTGTTGTCGGTAAGTCACAATTGTAGCGCAAATATTTTGGTGTGGCGACAGTCCCACACAGCCAAATACAAAAACGTTCAAATAAGTTAATTATTTTATACTGTGCATGTCCTACTTTCATAATATATACCGAAACTCTACAATTGTTGTGTAGGCCTATTCTTGGCATTACGTTCCACATACTCTCCTGTAGTATGTTTTACGTTCCACTCTCCTGTATTTATTGTTTTCACATAGGCCTATGTAAACTTTAGAACTTACGTTTCTAATGTTGTAGAAACAGTACAGTACTGTAGAGCGTTGTACGTAGTTTCTGAACATAAGCTAGGCCTATCGTTAATAACACACGGCCTATTTAGTTACAGTAGGGTATACAAAAGTCCCTTATTAAAATTTGTTGTTTCTTTTTCCTTAGACTTCGGTTTTCTTATTTAATTTTCATTACCTTTATAATATTACCTTTATAACTGTTATTAATTTATTAACTAGTTATTTGTCTCCACATATCACAAATTAAACGAGACATTGCTACGGCACTTGACAATTTATCATGTTTAGTGGCAGCGTAAAAACATTTACTAACCATGATAGCCTACAAAGTATCAATGTGAAGATGACACACAGTACTTCTATGTTTACTTTCGTAACATTATAAATATATTACCAACTTAGTACAATACAAAAATTGATTTTTAAATCTATTTTCACATAGCCTATCTGTCTCAGCAAATCTTCAACTTGTCATCAATTAAATTTTTGTTATAGGCCTACAGGCCAACTTTACTGAATAATCAGGCCAACTTTACTGAATAATATTTTAATATAATTTTATCAATAAGATACAGCATTGTAAAGCAGTATTTATTATTTTTTTCATTTGTCAAGAAATTCTGTGGTGAAAGAACACTCGTTCTGTTCTAGCCTACTCTCCTTGAAAGCGAAGACCGTTTTTCATTTTCCCACATAAAAAAGGGTTTTCCCTATGATAATATTTGTCCATAATTAAGGTCACAAATTGTTAATGAATTAATAAATAATTTAATAAACTTGTGCAGTTGCCAGAATTACACTTAACTTTGTAACAAATGGTTCGTGAAAATTCGATAAGATGTTTTCTTAAAATCATCATCAAGATATTTCATAATGCATTTCTCAAACGTTATGACAGTATGTTAGTTATTATTTACACAACGTATATAAGAGTTAGCTCTGAACCCAATGTTAATAATATTCAGCGGACATTCACCCTTCATAAAATCTGACATTTTTAATTTTTTGAGAATATCTAAAAACACTTGAATGTTTTGGATTTAAAAAATAGGCAGTCACACGCTTAACGATAAACAAATTATTTGAATTTGTTATTTTCCTTGCGAATAGTTGTTAACGACGGACTAACCGTGAAGCACTCGGTGTACGAAAATGAAATTAAATAGCTTTTTCTCCTTAAAAAAAATGAATTGTACAAAAAAACCTTTAAACAGAGCTTAACGTACAAACAATGTAGGCTCCTAGACGATTATTGTTGTTCTACATATACGAAGAACTAAAGAACGTGGAGGGATTGACAGAGAGACATTTAGGTGACAGATAAATAACAGGCGCGCACACACGCTCGCAGTTTACTGTACTAGGAGCGCGAGGTGTACGGGAGTGAGCCGTACACCATAGTGCCGTATATAAAGTCCTCACTTTAACAATGGGTTTTCTTAAAAATGAAAACCAATAGAGTTTACGAGCGCAGTCATTAGGCCTTACTGCGACTCAAACGCAGTGCTTAGCCTTACGTACAAAATAACGACCTTTTATGGAATTGAGATAGGCCTACAAGTTTTACTATTTCCTTCTGACAAATTATAAATTCAAGATTCTTCCGTATAATTTTATAAATAATAATAATAATAATAATGGCTCCCATATGTACCATCTGAAGTAGTGTAGGAGAAGGCAGGGTAGGCTGCCTTATGTGAGCCGTACAGCATACAAGGAAGGCAGTGTGGCCAGCACTACGCTTCAGCCGCCCATTATTATCCCCAGGATGTTATCCCAGGTACTCATTGTCAACAGGGTGAGTCGACATAGGGGCTGAAAAACGCACCTTGATTTTATGGTGCGGGCCCGGGAATGGAACCCGGGACCTCTAGGTTAGTAGCCAGGATTTTATAAACACATTTCATAAATTCTTTGCATCTAAACGTTTTTGAGTAAACCGACGTAGGCTACTGCAAATACGTACGTTATTTGTTATTTACCATATGTTAAGTGATTGTCGTTATTAATAATTTACAAATAGTCTTACTGTAATTCCTTTTATTTCTATAGTAGGTATAGGCTAAGCCTTATTTTAACAGACGCAACTGGCTTAGAAATAGACCTATATTACGTGATTACCGGTAGAAATTTCGGCAAAATGTTTAATAGCTCTGAAGGGGGGGGGGCAGTATTCTCTCGTAGTTACTCCACTGGCTCTCTTTAAAAAAATAAATTAATGAATTTTCTTATGCAACTTATAATATAATCTTATGTAATATAGTGTGTATTACTAAACACGAGGCTTTTATTTTTCTTATTGTTGCCTTTAACATATTTATTTGTTCATTTCACGAGTAGTCTTAATGTCTGAGGATACATAACAGTAGTGATTTAAAAATTCTAAAATAAAAAAATACAATAATTATAACTAAATTCATAATAGTGAGAACGTAGCAGAGCTGTTGTAACGCGCTAGTTAGACAATGTAATAAAAAATTAATTTATATAATCTTAGAAACATAAAAATGTTTGCGTCCTTTAAAGTATCCGCATTAAAATGTTTGGGACATTAACGTGTTATCCGCAACATTACAGTTGAATCTGTAAAAAGCAGTAGCCAGAATTTTATCAAATTAAATGCCTAATAATTCAATGAATATAAACATGATGAAGTCCGTCAGCAAGACTGAGATACAACGATAGGACGATAGGTATACCTAAATGAAAAGTGTGTGTGTGTGTGTGTGTGTGAGAGAGAGAGAGAGAGAGAGAGAGAGAGAGAGAGAGAGAGAGAGAGAGAGAGAGAGAGAGAGAGAATCCCTTTATTTGATGGGGAGTGAAAAAATATTTTTGCATGAAACAAAGGTTCCAATATTTTCACTGTCAGTAGTCTGACAGTTTATGTATTGTCTAACCTGATTTTATGAGATCACTTTTCTTTCTCAAGTAAATAGCAAACTACCTAATAATACTATAATTTATTTACACAGGTTCGTTAATCGTTCTAAACCAGGCCTACTTTCCAGGCTATTAAAGGCTGCTCCAATTACGACATGATATTTTTACTTTGACGCTAGATTAAAACGTATCTGGAATATGACTATAAATTAGAAATTATCGGTCGTACTGGCTCAGTGAAATAACATAATTAATATTTGACGATTTTGCGTGTTAGGCCTAGTTGGGTATTACTATATGTATTAGGCGTACTGACATAAGAATGAACTCAAGATTATGATTTCTTAAAAACACTTACAGTCATACCAGATGCCATTCGTCTATGAGGCCTACAGACGAATTCCTAGGAATGGAAAGATAGACCTAACACTATCTTTTATAGACCTAAGTTATTGTGATTAATAACTTCATCGTATTTTATTATAAGAATGTTGGAACATGAAACACCACAAAATTCAGCTAATTTACTATAAAACAATTTGCAATTTATTATTCCGCTTGTATGTTAAAACATAAAATTATTAAATTATATTTAATAAATGTTATGCTAATTAATACATTCATATGACTGTGTAATAACAATGTTCTTATTTATACGTATTAATTTTTGTGATCGAAAAAATGATAAAGTATCATATAATAAGTGTCTCAACAGCACATGCGTCACAGAAATGGCAGCTTCACTCCATTTAATTGAAATCTGCGACCAACGAAACAAGCGTTAATTGACGTAAATTGCTACTCCAGATTTGTCTCATCAGCCGTTCTTGTTGGAGATAAAACGGACGGCAAAAAACGTGTCTCGCGAAAGCAGTCATGTCTCGATTACACCTGTGCTGGTTCCGTGAAAAACTTCTTAAAACTCGAAGGTCTTAGGCTAATGATGCTTATTCATGCAATGCTCACAGACACAAGGTTCATTGTATCCCTGCATTATGTGCCAGTAATATTTAACTGACATGTCGGAAACAGTCATAAATAATCGTAAAACTGTGTCGCATTTTTATATGTTTCATTTATTTTATAATTGGTGGTTAGTAACAATGGATTTATGTTTTGCAGCAGGCTATCACCTTAATTTCTTTTTAAAATATAGGCCTATTACTTGATAAATATATGAATACAATATTTTTTCAGTTACCTCTTTATAGACCTATAGGTCTAAAATTACACTTTATTAATGTGACAACACAATTTTATCTAATCGAAACTACTACTTAAGAGTTTTTTGTTTGCGTCTCTTAGCTTCAGTTTAAGTGTTGAATGCACTTTACGGGATGTTTTGTTTGTTTGATCCATGCTGCGTTGTTTGTCTATTTTAACGTTCTATGTAGCCTTTCTTTATGTTTCCTTGCAAACACCTGGATTGCTCAAAGCCACATATTCCATTTCCAGACCCCTGTGGAGATAGTTATTCCTATTGAACCAAGTCGCAAATCGTTCCATGACTATTTTGGAAACGCTGATAGACATAATGTTAAGTCACTCTTCCAGCTGAAGTTGGATATCACACTTTCATATAGGTTTTAAAATCGAATTACAGAAGAGAAGTTTACTTATAATCCGAAAGCGAAGAAATAATAACATTAGTGCCTATAACTTTCGCGGACGGTGTCAGTTTCTCTAAAATTATATTCCGGGCTGATGGGCCGTGGTTTCTCTTACTTAAACACCAGACGTTTAGACTGCAGCTGCTGCAGTGATCTTCTGTTCACAGTCCTGCTCCTCCGGCGACTAACTACGCGACAATCCAAACCGTCGCACTTAGACTTAAGTAGACGAATTTATCCAGCTACCCGATCACAGACGTCTACATAAGTGCGACGGAAGACCATTGAAGATGACTGACGCAGCTGCAGTCTAAACGTCTGGCGTTTAAAGAAGAGGACCACGGCCTGTCGTACCAATACGAATACAGTTTCTGTAAGTTTATTTCCAGTTATTCTATTTTGTTAATACAATATGTGTAATATATTTCTGTATGTTAATAATGTGTGTGTGTGTGTGTGTGTGTGTGTGAGAGAGAGAGAGAGAGAGAAAGAGAGAGAGAGAGAGAGAGAGAGAGAGAGAGAGAGAGAGAGAGAGAGAGAGAGAGAGAGAGAGAGAATATTTAGACCTAGGCCTATATTAATATCCCTACATGTAAAGTATAAATAATTGGTTTACACAATAAATTAAAGTATATACAATAAAAAGTACAATTTGTGCCTCTGCAGTGTAGCCTACTTGAATTGGCCATAGGCCTACTTTACTTAATTCCGTCTACCTATAGACAAAGTTACAACCTGCACGGGTAAAACATTAAGGCCTACAGGTAAGCCTGCAGTTGAGATTGTGTTATTGTAAATGAAAGTACATAAAATTATCATTTTATTAGACGACTGAACATAACCACAGTTTTATTTAACTTGCGTTCCGTAGGCTACATATCGTATGTCAACATTGTTCAACGTTCACTGAAGTGTTAAAAGTCGTTGTTGAAAACGTGACTGAAAGAACTAAGACAAGCCAAGACAATTTAATACGTGTTTTTGGGGTATAATCAACAATTTTTATTGCATATACAATGATGTCAAAGAATGTAAGCGGAGAGTTACATTTGAGCTTTAACGTGAACAACAACAACAATAGGAATAGTAATAATAAAAATAAGAATATTTATTATTAGGCCTATATTAAAAATGATTATACGTTTTGATTAGCGATATCGTCTTCGACTTACAAGAATCTGAATCTAAAGCCTGCTGATTCACAATCATATAATTTTTGTGTTGCCTTCCAGTACCCTACCTGCAGCATCAAACGCAAATTCTGTTTTTCTGTCTCGTCTAACATGTTTTCTTATTACAATGGATTTTCTAAGAGGAGCTACCAATTCTTCTTTCTTTCTGAGCAGAGCATGTTTTTCTTTTACAGACAATACTTGCAATTCTTCTTCCGTTTCAGTACGGTCCTCTTGCTAACGGTACAGAACAAAGATTATTACTTTTAGGTATTTAAGTTTCTGAGTCAACACATAATAGCGATTTGGTATTTGAAAACTAGTACAAACAGTGTAAAGTGTGTCGGGTAAACATAATAAGATAATTTCTTGTATGACTGATTGTATACTGACGTGTAGACCTATTGAAGTAGATAACAATAAATTTTCAAAAAAAAAACTTCTAAAATTGACTTGATTAACCAATCTTAATAAAAGAAATATAGGCCTACCGAAATTGGAAGACATCCAGAAATGAGGCAATTTTCCAAGTAAGTGGTGTTTGTGTTTTTAAAATGATAAATGTTTTAATACTGTAGTCATTAGAAGATGAGTTTTAGAAATCAGTCACTAATCGCAAAATCAGTGTATCCTCAATAACCTCAATTCACATATGAATGGGATGTTAATACGGGTATACAAGCAATGCGGGTAAGTACAACCGGACCAGTTTGAGTTTAGAAAGATTAATTTTAAAGCACGTATTAGAATAATTAAAACGGCTGATGGAATGAAACAAGAAGAAGATGGTGCAATGTAAAAGCCTTGACAGCGATCCCGCTTCAACTAACTGACGGAATAATAGCCTAGTAAGCTTAGTTTGTGTGTACTTGACCGTACATAAGAGCCTCTTTGTTACTGAAGCCTCACTAAATGTTCCACAATATTTTTAAAACGTCTTTAACAACGTAAAAGCTACATTATTTTCTGGTGCATTAAACATTTTTGTTTAGGACGTTTATATAAATTGATTGTTCTTAAATAAAATAAATGCGTGTGTAGATTATATAAAACACAGGAGGATAAAGAAATACTAGTAGCAACAACAACAAATAACTGTACTACTATTGTTAACAGTGATGACAATAACAGTAATGACAATGAAAATACTAATTCTCTGCCACATCCTCTTTTATTGTTTACTCTTTAGGCCTACATCTACCTACAACATTAATTAACAATATTAACAACAACAACAACAACAACAACTACTACTACTACTACTACTACTACTACTACTACTACTACTACTACTACTACTACTACTACTACTACTACTAATAATAATAATAATAATAATAATAATAATAATAATAATAATAGTAAGCGTCATCATCGTTGTCGTTATCATTAAGAACATAGGCCTAATATCACTGTCTTAGACGATTACGATTATTATTATTATTGTTGTTGTTGTTATTATTTAGTAGTAGTAGTAGTAGTAGTAGTAGTAGTAGTAGTAGTAGTAGTAGTAGTAGTAGTAGTAGTAGTAGTAGTAGTAGTAGTTTTTGTTGTTGTTGTTGTTGTTGTTGTTATTGTTGTTGCTGTTCCTGCAGGTTGATGTACAAGGTCTCTCCAAAAAAATCATGAATGAGACTAACTATATAAAATCAATTATTGACACTCTGGCTACAAAACAATTTTATCTTCATCAAAGCTGTTCCTTTGGGAAGCAGAAGTTGTTCCTGTTTATTCCCGAAACAGTACTGGAAGTCTCCAACTGTCAATAGGCTTACCTGTAGCTGTTCTGTTACGAGTTTTTGGATGTTCTCAACATTTAAAAGACAGTACCCCCTGTATTGCCTTTAGATTTTTATAAAGAGAAAATAATCACATGAACTAAGTTTAGGGGTTGGAATACAATAGAAATCCCTTTTTGGGATAACATTTGTTCACAGAAACTGCGATGTGACGTTGAGGGTTATCATATGAAGTATCCAAGGGTTAACAATCTCTGGCCGGACTCAAAATCATGCACCAAACTTTCACAAAAATTTACGGATTTAAATTTAATTCATCAAAAATCGTTGTTACCACAAACCACCATCATAATTGAGATATCTCATTTTCAAAAGACTTTTATCGGTTGGTACTGACTTGGTCGCCCAGACCACAAGGTTCATCCTCTATGTTTCATAGCCATCCAAAAATCTTTATGCCACCTAAAACGTGACCCTGGACATGGCTTCGTCTCTATGAGATTGTTTCGACATATTAAATACTTCTATTGCACTGTCTTGAAGATTCACTACAAAATTTGGATTAATTAATTTGGAAGCATAGTGCTGGCCAGTGTTACTGAACTTTAATTTGTGACGTGAGACAAAACACAACAATAACTAAGGGACAGTGAAATCTGATAAGATTAAACGAATGATTTCACGAAGATAACCAAACATGCTCGTGTATTGTTGGTGTTACAGCCTTGTCGCTTCGTGCAAACATGCTCGTGTATTGTTGGTGTTACAGCCTTGTCGCTTCGTGCAAAAGTTCAGTCTCATTACTTTTTAGAGAAATTCGTACAGAAGTAGAAGGATGAGGAGGAGGTGATTTTGTATTTTCATCACGATCATTATCATTATCATTACCCGACAGGCCTGTGTGATGGAATGATGTCTTGAGGTCTTCGAAGTCCAACTTCAATTTTTAATATCTGTCTCCTACTTAAAAATGTATTGCCATATTTGTGTGCGCAAGCATAAATACTATAGTTAATTAAGAAATTATTTAAAATAAAATGCATTTAACTGTGTAACAGGTGTAATTAATTAGGCCTAATATTTAAAGGAAAGCGCTGAGTGTATTTCAAATATTTTATTTTAAGGGAGTATAATTTAATTTAAGAAAGAACATTACACTTGTACAACTGTTCGACTACATTCATTTTTTTATTTTTGTCTTCTTTGTTTCTGCACAGTGCCAACTCTAATTAATAGCCAGGCTTTCATGTTCTTAGTGTCTTTCGTGAGCGTGGATTTTTACATTTTTCCGCTTTTGTTATTTTGCCACCTTAAAATTTTTACACTTTTATTTGTTAATTAATTTCTGCTGTGCCGCCAAGTTAAACCACGCACCATGTCCTTCTCTAACTAATACTGAAGTATGACAGCGTCTTCTTTAATCACATTTAATAATACACTACTCATTCACAGAGTTCTTTTGTTTAATGGGGAGGGTTTACATCGCACGACATAATTGGTTGAACGGAAGGCTCTGCCGAATGTAAGTTTTGGTCCGCAGGAAACAATCTGTTCAATGCGACCTCCTGCTGATGTCACTTTCTTTGTAGTTGTCTATGCGAATTTCTTATTATTTCTTCAAGTTCAATTTCTCATAAGTCTCAGAAGTTAGATGAATACGCCAACAGAGAATTTTCAATACTCTTATATTAATAATTCACCCAATATTTGCAATTATTTTTTCAAGTTAGTTATTAGTAGAAGCGTTGTGCTGTCGGCTTGTTTGATGTTAACAGTCCACTGCCTTGTGTTACTAGGAATAGCCTAACTGTGTATTTAAACAATATGACATTGTAAGCGGCGCGAGTGATGACTGTAATGTTTTGCGCGACATCCCGTCCACAGCTGCTCAAATAGTTTGTTGTTAGGTCTATTACGGATCATATCCTCATTAATAATGATCCAATAATCAACAGTTAGGACGGGTAAGTGTGTTTATAAGAGTTACCGAGTAGTTTACACGAATTAACGTTGATCAGCTGCTCATGTTCGGTGTCGTTCTTAAACAGTTCATTAATTTCGTTAAACGATATTTCAATTCTGTTGTATCATTGTGAACAACAAATGGATGTCTTCAAACAGACATACGGCGTTTAAGTTATTAAGACTTAGGCTAATGAACACTTGGTGACCGACTCACTATAGGCTACGTTAATTGTTTAAAGTTTGACAATTACTTAAATCTTGTGTATCATCTTATAAAGTACACAATCTTATACTGATGACTACAGGATTATATTAAAATTATATTTAAATAGAATAATATTATAAACATCACAAATTTAAAAAGTTGTCATTGCTTTACAAAACAAATTTACTGTGAAATAGTTGCTAAGTTATTTATTATTTTAATATTTCTTGCTTCTCCAAGTAGGCCTACCGTGCGAGACAAGGATAAGTGAAACAGCTGTTTCATGACAACAAGGTAGTATACTGGTAACATTTGTGTCATTTTATAATTTGAGGTAAAAATAAAACTTTGAATTCAATAATATATATTTATTTGAACCGATATTTTATTGAATAATATAGTTAATAAATGAAGTATGCACTTGTTTTACCTAACTCATGAGATTGGAAACAAATTGATTTAAAGAGTGATTACAGGAAAATTTTCCAAGCGTCTCTTTTCTTTTGTCTGTTTAAGACTCTCTTGCGACAATGGGAGAGTGATCAAAATGTCTGACCCGCCATAGTGGAAATATCTTGTCTAAGTTCTGACTGATCGTATCGTGGGGACAATGAAAAAATTGAAGTGGGCGTATTTTTAGAATCTTGTGGTTGATTCTCTGTTCATTAATAGTTTCAAATTGAAATGATTTGCTATACAAAGCCATGCCTTAAACGAATAAGAATTTCAAAATATAAGTTACAATTTAGTTGTAAGCCTACTTGGAAGGTAATTGCAATTAACAAATTTGCTAATACGTGTAAGTTTACAATCGCTACGATGCAAACAGTAATAGACCTACAAAGTATTTTTGGAGTAGGCCTATATCCTTAAAGTATTGGATTTTCAAAGCTTTTAGATAAAATCAGTACTTAATTTACACCTTTCTGTTTAATTGCATATTCGATATATTATTTCCATTGCTCACTTTTTCAAATGTACTACGTAGGCCTATAAAATAATTATGAAATTAAAAATTTAGAAAGTTATAACTAAAAAGTATAAAATCATCGACCTTAATTTTCATCCGAAAATAATACCGTGCAGTCCACTTTGTGAAATCTGTATAAAGAAGCTTAAATAACAATAATATTAGAGACCATCTTAAAGTGTTGCTTAAAAAAATATATAGGCTACGTATATTATAACATGACCAAAGGTACAGAGAACAAAAATAATAATTGAATGTAACTAATGATAAGACAGCATATAAGAAAAGTATGCTAAATATTAATTATGACAATGACGAACCATGACTTACGAAGACAATAATATCCAGAAGGGAAGATCAAGTGACAGACAAACATGTAAATAATAATTAATTAATAGAGTTAAAATGTACAAATGTTAAACGTAGTTAATAAGTAAAAGACATTTGTTAGGTCACAAGCAATAGAGTAAAACTATGAGGTGGTATGTGTACCTCAAACAGTTATTTTGTAGTATTGAATCACAGACGGTGAATGATACAATTTTTACATACATAATCATATCAAATTATGATTACCAAAGTTATGTTGTGTAATGGTGAAAGAAAGTGAGAAAAACAGTGATAAACGATAAAAAGAAAAAAAGTGTCTAGTGAATGTGTATCAACCCAATTATAATGAAACATAATTTATATGAGAATACTATATAGCTCGTGGGGTATGAATAAACAAAGTGTAAATAACTAAAAAGAGAGAAATCTTAAGTTACGAACTCACAATATCATCTAGGGGGAAGATAAAATAAAATACAAGGGAATAATATTACTTATAAAAATGTAAAATCGAACCTGAGACCCAAAAATATGATCCAAGACATTAACTTAATAAATTAGAGTTTTGGGGAAAAAGAGGATTATTGTTGGAAAAAATTGAAAAGAACCAGGAGAACATATTAAATTTACTACTGAATGTATATTAAAATTAATGACTGATGAAGGATGAAATGGTCCAGAAAAACCATTAGAAAAAACCTAGAAGAATACTAGTTTAATCTCAAGTACAAAAGAAAATTTGATATACTGAAGTAAAAAAATCAAGAAACAAGTTCTCAAGAAAACTACAGATTGGTGAGATCATTCCGATAGACTAAGCCAGATATTTTAACAAACATTATCACGTTTTAAAAAGAGAGTTACAGTGAACAATTATAAAAGAAATAATATAAACAATTTAATAATTAATGTTATTAGTAAACTATAATTATTAGTATTAAGAGTTCAGTTTTAGTTATCTTTTTGTATGATCCAAAGGACCTACTACCACTACTCAACATGCATTAACAGCATACAATTACAAAACATTCATTATAAATAATGTGTTTTATGTTATGTTATGACTTGAACAATACCTTGACATGAATTTTATTTTAACCCTGAGATTATAAGAGTTGTCATCTTCTACAATTGAAATGAATTACCAATAAATGAAGAGACATTGAATGTCAACACCATTAAAACATGTCAAAGAGGAATAATAAATTTATTTGAAAGTCAGAAAAAAATATATAAGAAAAGGAGTTGTTTATTTTATTTTAACAATAATAAGGTAATTAACCAAATTAAATTATATATTAGATTTGAATATATTACAATATTTCAATAAATCAGCTCATCGGTACAAGATAAACCAAAGAGACCGTAGAGTAGCTCATATAATACCGAGAACAGTAGTAGAGCACGTCGACCGAGGTTGAGATGGAACAGACGGACAAACAGACGACGATTATTTCAATATTTCACGTAATTTTGTTTTATCTTACAGTGACGTTAATTAGATTTAATGGTTTAGAACTAATTTTTTAAACCAGCTGTTCTAAACAAATCAAGTATAAAACAATTTTAAATACAGTTAAAAAATATTAAAAACAATGTCAAAGTTAACATTTTTTTATATTCAGTTTTGTGTACATTAAAGTTAATAATAAACTTTTGATTATAATTCGCAGTCTAAGTTATGCTTACCAGTGGCGTATCTAGAATTTGGCCTTGGGGCGGGTCCGGTCAAGTCGGGTTAAAAAAAAAAAAAAAAAAAAAAACACACACAAGTTAAGACTAATTATCATTCCTATCTTTGGAAAACGTGTGATAACATCCTGAAATCAATCCGATTAAAGTAAACGGTAATAACACAATAAAAATACGCGTCATTGAATCATTGTTTAGCAGATAGACCTACTCATTGACTGAATTGATTTTCTATATTTCATATTTTAAACGTAGGCCTACACGGAAGTGCTGTGTAATGAACCTGTTTGTATATTTAAAAACGAGTGTTACTATATTGACGTACAAAGCTGGAAAAAATAATAAAAGATATTAATCTTTAACAGAGATTAAGAGATTAACGAAATTCGTCATTTTTTTGACCCTCTGGTGAAGGGGGGGAGTCCCATTCGTCCGGTTCCTCCCGAAAATACGCCCCTGATGCTTACTTCAAAGAAAATTTTCACAACGTAGTAGGAATCTAGAGTTTTCTCCGGTCATATTAAAACCTGTAAGACATTTGAGTTTATCACAGAGTTGTTTTTGTTGTCAATGAATCGATAGGGAAAGTAAGTTTAAATTTTACACTAGTAGGCCTACGTGAGTAATTCCAGTGAAAACTGAAAATACTGCTCTTACAGTTTCTTTAAAAGTAAGGACAAAAATTATAATAATAAGACACAGTAAGTAATGTGCTTATAGAAGAGAGACAGGGTGCTTCACGATTCTGAGAATGGTCGGTACACCGTCCCCTTTGGCGCAGTTAGTCGAAGCACAGCAAACCATAACAAAGCTACAAACACTATCCAGTAACTTGATTAGCTTGTGGCAGGGGTAAGATTCCAAAATGAGGGACCACAAAACACTTTAAATCCTCCTAAAACAGGATAAAAAAAAAGAATTTTAGCCTAACATTACGAGGGTTGCGAAAAAAGAATTTTAATATTATTTTGTAATGGCACATACGGCTTACGTAGGCTTAGGCTTGCTTGTGATTTGTTTTGTCTTAATACGTATATATGTCTTAATATGCAAAATTTGTTTATATCGTTACCGTTATTTAACAAAACATTTCGTTGTGTCGTCATTGTTTGTCCTAAGTATTTAGGATACTTTGTCAGTGAATCTTATATTAATTATTACATGTAATCACGATCATTTTGATAACATACAGAGACATCATTCAAGCGCCCCTCACACACACACGTGCGTTTTCATTGTTAGACCGTGATTCCATGTTCTTCCATGTTCCATATTCCATGTTAGACATGTTGTTTCTTCGTTAGTTTTATTTGAATTTTCCTATTCATGTTGCGTTTTCATCAGTATTTAGCTTTGTTTAAGGGCACTAGAATTTGCTGTTTTTGGTTTGAGTAGGCGTGCAGGCCTAAGTCTAATAATTTTCATTAAATTTTTAGGTCTGAATGGATATTAAATTGTATTTAATACATTGTATCGTGTGATTTTATCTAACTCACATGGTGCTGTTAGCTTTACACCAGGTAATAAATCTCTCATAACTCTCTACAAAACATTTTAGTTATTTTTGTTAAAGTATAATAATTCTCTTATTATTACATTAAATTAACAGTAAATAACAATATTATAATATTAATATTAAAATATCAATATTAAAATTAATAATACTGTACTTATTATAAAAAATAACTTAAATTTTAATAAATAGCCTATAACCAACTGTGTAGTGAAGCAATTGTACTGTAATGGCTTGTGGGAGACTCGATACAATTATAGTCTTCATTACAATGGTTCATTTTGTATCTTTTTTTAAAGTGAAGAACTAAATTTCAATTAAGTTTATAATAAGTGAGGTAAACTTTCTTACGTGTGTCGTGTCTGATGTGTGTTGCAGAAAGCTACGATGAAAAGTATTCAGTAATGATGTTTTTCAGCATTGATACCTATGTAGGCTGCAATTCTTGTAAACTAACCTAGGCTGAAGAGAACGATACATATATATATATATATATATATATATATATGTACACATATATATATGTATATATACATATTGTACTGTTATTTTTTATAAGTCTTGTAATTATTTAATAGTATAATATAATTAAGAAATGTACCTACTGTTATTATGTTTTTTTGTTTATCAGTACATGAAAAGAAACTCTTTCTCTCAGGGTTAATGATTATTAAGCTGTTTGATCGTATTTACGATTGTATATAATATTTTCTTTTCTTTAAACCAAACCAAATTCAGTTAGTATGTAGTATTTTGAGAATTAACCATGTAAAAAATAAATACCAGACTAATGTAACTTGACCGACTCTGAATTCTTCCAGCTGTTCACTTCTGGTTGTTGTTTACCTTTTTTCAAAAGCAATATCAGGCTTGGCGATCCGTTCCTTCACACAAATTTCTTATTGATCTCACCGCTGAATGCCGCTCTCCAGGACGACTGCAACACAGATGTCTCCTCGGAATACTTAATTATCTTTTATGGCCACTTAAACTATTCTTCAGTCCAGGATTTCCCTCTTCTATCGTAGTTCTATTAAGGATATTTTTAGATTTCTCGTAATATTATTTATTTATTAAATATTATAATCAAAACTCTGGTATCACAAATTAAATTCCTTTACTATATTTTCTTTTACATATTACATTAAACTTGATGATGTACAAATGTTATTTTATGATTTTAGACTCTTCATGCTGTTACCATTAGATATCAAATTAGACTCTTCAAGTTACTCTTATTAAAAATAAAATTAGACTTATAACGTTACTCTTATTGAATATAATTGAAGACTAATAAACATTTCCTTCATCACTATACAATACAATTTTTTAACAATTTACAAAATTGCCACTTTGATAATTCCCTAATTTCTTTACATCTGTTTATCATATACCTATTAAAACAGATATCATTTTTCTATTTCTTATTAAACATCTTTATTTTACCTCTAATATTCATAATTCTAGTTGTTATTTATTAAATTATAATTTTATTACTCTTTACTCTTATTATAACATTCATTCCAATTTCATATATTCTTTTCAGAACATATAACTGAATATTGTTTTATATCATATAGGAATCGACCTCTATGTTGACTGGGTGAGTCGATAGTCGCAATGTTTTTTGTTTACATTTTTAAAACATATGTTACATTCAATACAAAATCTGCATCCTTTCTCTTTTAAAATTTATTACCTCCCTATTATGTACTTTGTGCCTTTTATCAGCGGTACAATATATATACATATATATATGTATATATATATATATACATACAATGAAGCTGGTTTTGAACAATTAGCTCTGCAATATTGGCTTTAATGTCTGATAATTTCAATATTAGTCACTCTCGACATCAAGTTTATTTCTTAGCTTTGGCAACCTCGGCTCTATCTTTCCAGCCACACGTGTCGAAATCAAGCTACTTAGGCGTAAAACCAGCTACATGGAAAAACGTTTTGCTTAGATACAGTGCTTGTAAGCAACATACAATGCTTATACTTGGACTAAAACCTTGCGATCAGTTCTGCGTTGATGCGGTGCTCTAGGCAGTTTGGCTGACCAACAGATCTGCTACACGACACGATTTAAAGACATCATTAAAGCAATTAGTTTGAAGTTACTTTTACAATTACAATTAGTTTGAACAAAAAAAACTGGAATCTTCTAGTAATTGTTTTAAGATTCTAAAATTAAAATTTAGAGTACAAAAAATCGGAGAAAATTATGGTATATTCTATTTTTTCTTAAAAGCGTCCGCGGACCCCCTGAAACATTGTCCCGGACCCCCCTTTGGGAACCACTGGTCTACACGACTAAAGGTAACGAAAGGCTAGCAACGAAGGCAGTAGTGTTAAGTCGGACAGTCTGAAGATTTTACGTTTGATAAGGACAAAGAAAGATTTGATGAAACAGTTCAAAATGCTTTCATACACATAACAATGTTCAATATAATAATGTAATTGTAACAATATATGATTACTTAAATAAAAACAAAGTTTACCGTAGAGAGAGAATGTTTTTTTAAAGGAACGTCTATTATTCAAAAACAAAATCTAAATAAAAAAACTATAGGCCTACCAGTAACAGGAAATGCAAGTCAAGTTAGGTCTGTCTCCAAATGAATTGTTTTTGGTGATTCCGTGTGTGTGTGTGTGTGTGTGTGTGTGTGTGTGTGTGTGTGTGTGTGTTCGCAGAATGCAGGTTTTGTGTAATGTCGTATGAAGCTGAATCAGAACTTGCAGATATAGCGTGCAGCTGTCGCAAGATGCTCAACGTTCACCTTACAATACCTCTGCGCTGTGATTTAAAAAAAATTGTTTCTTCTTGTAATGCCACAAACGTGCTTCTGTAATATTATAATGTATAATTTTTAGAAAGATATCTCTCTGAATTCTATTTGTATAATTTCAGTTGTAATTGGACCACAACAATCGGAACGACAAAAATAAACTTTTTAATTAGTAATGTTATTTATTTACATAACATTAAGTTCACGAGTTTTCTACGGTGGAGTTAAACACTAAAAATTTATTTTCCTCCGAACGTGACCTCAGACTATTAATCCATTTATGCAGATTAAACTATATTTTTCAGTAAAAAAAAACTTATCTCAGTAATTAGATAGTAATGAAATATTTGGTTGCAACTACAAGCAAACATTGTTCAACACTGCCACAAAAAGAGATAATATAAAATAAAATAAAATATTGCAAAACAGAATGTAAGTAGAAGGTCTATAAGATTGGTTATCAAATATTCTAATAGGATACTGTACGCTATATTATTTTACTTGACCATATTTTTTAAGTTTACTCGTTAAAATCTACCCTTACACTGTTTTGTTTTCCATGCAGCAAGTCATTCATGTAACTTCAGATAATTTGATAACTTGGTTATGTTCATTAAAATATCCTATTAAAGTTATTTAACCAAAAGGCCACAATTTTTTTCTGTCCAGCAATTTATCTTTAACTATTCTAGGCTACATATTATTTACTTGCTCGAAAGAAACGAATTAATTATTTAATTATCAAAATATATCTCTTGATTATTACTATCTTGGATTATGTATAACTGACTATACTGTACCCTGTTATTAGTACATTTAGTAGGCTTAACTCTGTCTAGTTAATATATGCGCCCCCCCCCACACACACAGTGAGAGAGAGAAAACCCCTCTTTCTTTGTGTGTGTGTGTGTGTGTGTGTGTGTGTGTGTGTGTGTGTGTGTGTGTGTGTGTGTGTGTGTGTGTGTGTGTGTGTGTGTGTGTGTGTGTGTGTGTGTGTGTGTGTGTGTGTGTGTGTATCGGTTTTAACATTATCCTGACGAATGAGAGCAATCTTAAGTGGAATATGTTTATAAAACAATTATCATCAGCCTACTTAACCATATACAAAATTCATAAATGTGTTGTTTGTTCTAAGTGTACTCAATTAGGCCTAATTTCCGTAAATGCTAAGTAAATTCTAAGTAATAACTAAGGTATTAATTCTAAATAAATTTCGGGAAGATCATTAAACGGTCGTGTTATCTTGCCGTTACGATTATCTTTGACTTTTAGTGAATCTCAGAAGTGACTTAATTAGTAACCCAGGTAGTATTCGCAATTAAGGTGGGAGGTGTAAGACGATTTACAAGCGATGTAATGTTGATTTAGTTCAAATGGAAGCGCCTGGGACTAGATTTTTCATTTTATACAAACGATGAGAACGAAATTGAATACGTCGCGTAAGTACATATAGATGTCTTCCAGACTTTGGAAACGCCTTTGGTCGGGTTCCAAATGTGAACATGAGATTCACTAGAGATGTTAAAAAAATCATCGATTCAAAACTTTTATAAATGCTCCGGAAAGTAAGTTACAGTTTTAAATTTTCTGTCCTACGAATTTCATAGAAATGCATATGACAAAGATGTTCTGTAATGAGCGTTCTGTTTTTACTAATCGTAGATGATACCCGATAGATTGAAATCTGATCTGCTGAGAAGCGTAAGGAAATATGAAGGTTAAAACTGAATAGCTTAGGCAAAGACAAAAAATTAATTGTTTTCTTAGGAAAGAAAATCCTAGAATATGACAATATCAAGGCCTCAGATTGAAGAAGGAGTTTATGTAAGAGTGCAGAGTTTAGGGCATATAGGACTATACGTCTGTCTCTATATGTGTGCATATGTAAATGGTAATGTTAAGAAGCAACTGAATGAAAAGTAGCTGCCGGTTTAGACCTGTCTAAACTGTTTGGCCTGTTATTTGATTTCATTTCAGTTTTCTTGCCAGTAGGCTTACTGAAGAGACAGAAGGTACAATAAAATTATAACTGAAAGATAATTATTAATAAAGCTTATCATGTAGGATCACAAAGCATAAAAAGTACTATACCTTTATATATATTAATATTTAATTATAATGCTTAAGACAGAGTATACGGGAAGGAATGTAGTATAGTAGTATAGGTGGGTAGTGCAGAGGCGTATTTACGGGGGGGGGGACGAACGGGACCGGACCTTCCCAGAGAGTCGAAAAAGTTGACAAATTATGTTAATCTCTCTTAATTTTTAGGTTGTTTTTATTAGTTTTTCAGCTGTGTATGCTAATATGGAGTCACGTTTTCAAATGTACAGAGAGGTTTAGCGTATAAGTTTGAAATACGAAATAGGCCCTATAGGAAAATCAATTCATTCAGTAAGTATCTTTTAAACAATGTTCCAATAACGCTTATTGTGTTATTACCGTTTACTTTAAAGGAACAGATTTCAGTCACTTTAAAGATAGTTGATTACAGATATCAACCACTTTAATGTTGATTAATCTTAACTTGTTTTTTGTTTTGAGCGAAGCCCCCCCTGCCCCCCCCCACAAGGCCAAATTCTAAATACGCAGGAGTAATGAGGTGACTTTTGAATAGGTACACTAATTGGATGGAATGATATGAATTAAAACTTAATTTTTAAATAGTAATTAGATGGCTGTATTTAAGTTACCAGCTGGTGTAAAAGTAAATCAGAAATACTAGACACCGTGTCGGATCAAACTGGCCAAAACGGTAATTAAGATGTCAACATTGTCGACTGCACTCTGAGCAGAAGGTTCGTTTGTGTACTTCGTAGCACAGGCTACTTGTTTCGCACTGGGGGAATTCTTACTGGCTCGAAGTGGAACAGAGATTCCATAAAGAGAGAGAGAGAGAGAGAGAGAGAGAGAGAGAGAGAGAGAGAGAGAGAGAGAGAGAGAGACAGACAGACAGACAGACAGACAGACAGACAGACAGACAGACAGACAGAAGACAGAGGGAGAGGGAGAAAGACAAAGTAGGCCTAACACTTACCAGGGTGCTGGACTTAACATAAGAAGAGTGTCGGGATGTAATTAATACATCCTGTGTAGGCGTATATGTGATTTTGCAGCTCATAATAGGCCTAATAGACTACTTGATATGTAAATATTCTTTTCTCTTTTATAAAGGTTTATTTATATTTACATTCATATTAAATTGATACTCTCACAACAAATTCCATCACAAATGACATCCTTCCATTTTTGTTGAAGCATTCTTGAACTGTGTTATCTTGAAATGTTTTTGCCAGTACCGTATTTGCCTATATGGAGTTTCATAAACACATCAAGAAACAAACGGCCTCTATTTTAGTTCACCATTAGGCCTATATTTGGTACAAACGTTTTTATTAACGTTGTTACTGTGATGACATAAAGAATATTATTAAGCCTATTACTTTTTCTTTCGATTTGGGCAACTATAGATTTAGTGAAATAACTTTACATGATATTCACTCTCTCATCGCCTTTTTGTCCTCCAGTAAAATAGAGTGCTTCTGTTCTTTTTTCCTTATTGTGTTTAGACAGGCTTTGTTTTACCTCTTCTTTCTTAAAACCCGAATCTCTTAAAATACTTTTCTAAAAACATACCTGTCTGAACTTTCTTTTTCTAAGATGTTTATTTGTGTTAGATCCTTCTTAACTGTTACAAACCAATGAATTTTAACACTGGGATTTTTATGAAAATGATAAAATATTCTTGTTGTTAATCTGACTGGATTCATATGAACCAAGCAGCCGTAGAATGCATATTTCGTTTCTCTGTAGCATTGGAATTTTTTTCAGTGACCAGACATAATTCTCTTTTGTTCCTTTTTTCCTGTTCACGTCTATTTTTCTTTGAGCCGAAAATCTTCTTTAGTAGGCCTACTTTATTTTTTGTAATTATTTCTTCAGTTTCTCCATTTTTATTTAGATGTAAGTCGAACTTAGATTAACTAAACTCCGTTTCAATTTTGCTGCGTAAATGCATCCAGGTTTTATGACAATTTTATATACCCCCCACCACTCCTATCATCATCACCTTCATCACGATCATCAGTATTATTACTTCTATACGCTGAATGTTTACGTAGCCTACTTTTTCTTAAATCCAATTATGATTTTTAGAATGATGTAGCATGATTTAGTTGTAGACCTACTAACAATTAGGACTCAACGAAATGTAGGTTAATTTTGTCCTTTTAACAACGAAAAGTTTTGTTAGTGTTACAGGGGTGACTCAAACACTTTACTCAATAAACTTGAGCAATTGTGTTTACTCCCCGTTACATCAATATTTTTTCTTGAATGAGGATAAAAGTCAAAAGTAATGTATTACGTATCCGTAAGTGACCACGCACTGATTGTTGTGTGTATTTAAACGGTAACACAGCAGAAACCAAAATATACTATTCAATTAAAACAATGACATCTGTGTTTGACGGTAAGACAGGTCTCGACCGAGTTAGAACTGCGAGTTTAAAGAAGTAGCCTAAACATGATATTTAATGTCCGTCAGATACCATTTTTTACATTTGACTTTTCTATATTTTCAGAGAAGCATTCTTTCCAACAGTCTATCTGTTAATTTGTTAAACATTCTGATTTTAAAATATAGTACAATTTTATTATTCCTACACGATCTTTCTTTTCATCAGTGTATTTAAAATCAGTATCCGATCAAAGTGTCTACAATCCGTGTTCCCGATGTCAACTCTCTTTCTTGTATCTTTCTTCTTTCTTATAGGCTTACCTGCTCACTACAATCTCGCTTTTCTTGACCACCACTACCCAATACAATAAACAACCTAGTATGTTCCCAGTTTTTTCACATAAAAGCCTAAGTATTCTAGATTATCAAAGGGCCATTTAAACAAAGTTAGCAGTTTTCATGATTATCTGCAATCACATAAAAGCCTAAATATTCTAGATTATTAAAAGGACATTTTAACAAAGTTTCAATTGTATGGTAGGCTACAGTTCACGATTGTCTGGATACGTTATTGAGAGGACGTTTGAAAACAGGAATAATTCTCTGACGCCTACCCAACTACAACGAATTAGAAACATAGATAATAACAACTAATCTAGATAACCGGGCGTTATAGAATTTATAAAATCTGATAATTTTTTGTGATACAATTTAATTGTTCAAGTAAAATGAATTGCTTATTCGGTCGGCCTTATCTGAACTGTAAAATTAAACTTAAATTGTTCGAGCCACTTGAAGTATCGCACTCTATTGTTTTTGAAGTGATATATAACCTTTACTATCGATTAAAAAGCTCATATAGGCCTATAATTGGATATAAGCAATAAAATTGCTAATGACTAAAACTGCAGGACGTTTTGATAGACAGGAAAATTTTTTATAGTAAGTTAGTAATGATAATGGCGGGGTAATGATGGAAATCATTAATTTCTATATTTAATAGAAATATTAAAACGAGTACGTGCTAAATTGTTATTTTAATACGTTTGTTTAACTTGTTAGATATTGATAGTTTATATATTTTTAGTCTAATTTGATTCTCAGAAACCTATGCTACACCGAGTTAATAACATTTTGAATTCGCTTGAGAAATTTGTTTTTGGCCATTTAAAACATGAGTGTTAAAAGTTGATACTACAGATTACATTTTAGTTAAAGTTTTACGTCCAACTTTCAAGCACATTATATTAAGATATACTCATACGGGTTTCCACAAGAACATGTAACCGCATACCTGGAGCTCAAGCGCCGGCGTCCCCAAAGCGCATTTACAAACGGTGATGTACAGATACAGATGATATACGTTACAGTCTCAATGAACAATTGCCAATAATTATTGTCATTAATCTCAATAAATCTCTGAACGGATTAACGCAATTAAAGTAATAGTCATCAAAGTACTGGAACATAAACATTTAATAACTGTATGATAAAAGGAGGTAATATCATATTTAGCAGGGTTTGGAATTAATTTCGTACCAGAGAAAGCAACAGCCGCAGTAACAATCAACAGTCTTACCATGTAAATGCAGACACTATTAAACAATTAAAACAAATGATAACGATCACTAACTCAATAAATTTATTGAATACTGTTATAAACAAAAACATTTGATAACACTACTCACAAACCATCGTATTCCAATCGCTAATTGATTAACTTGGTCTTGTTCATTTACTAAAGATTACTGTCAACTTAAACAATGAAGAAATAGCCAGGGACGTGTCAACATTTTATGGATAATGGAGCAATGCATGATGCACGTGTCTTTTTTTATTCTACGAGACTCGGGAACGTTGTTCTGTTCATTTATAGGCCTAGTTGTCTAAACATCACGTGAGATGAAAACCATTTTACGCAAACCAACAACTCGCTCGATGTAAACATTGTTTTCTTACGTGTATTGGATCGCCGTGGCAGTATTGTTCATTTTGATAGTAAGGAGCTTTACACCAGTTACTCAAAATTATCTTATGAGTATGACCTCACTATATCGATTCCCTAAACAAACGTTCTTCGCTTTCTGTCGAACATTCAGTGTTTGACAAAATATAATAATAGGCCTAATAATCAAATTAACGTCAAATCAAACTATTAAGCAAATTAGGCCTATTGAGCAAATTAACGCCATCAACTACCTTGATTTTAAGATATAATAAGAGCAACGGCGATTATGATAAAATTAACGTTTAATCAAATTATGTGAAATAATTAAAAGAGCGGTTCAAACACGGTCGCAGGGATACAAAAAAATCTACAAAATTATAACAGTTCCTTCTTTAGTGCACGGTTCCGGATGTTATACTGTAAGAACGGCACATCAAAACGAAATCTGACCAGAGAATGAACGTTTGTAGGCCTACGCTGGCTAGCCGGATACACCTTACTAGATTAGTAAAGAACAATATTTAAGATGAATTATAGCCTATATGTTCGTTCTTAAGGATCCGATCTCCTATCTAAATTTTGGACAAAATCGATGACAAATAATTGACAAACAGGTCTTCATATCCATACAACTTGGGAAAAGGAGCGTCAATAAAGAGCTGAACAATCCAGTTTCATGAAGTCTTTAATTGGCCTTTAGCTTAATCCTTGAAACTGATGACGCTGATGATTAATATTGCATACAAATATGAATTGTGGTTTATATAATAAGTAGGTATATAATCTTCTGGTCTTTAGAGCATCGTATAAACAACTGAGCTAATTAAATTTGAATTAATTACAGAAGGCACAAACTCGAATGGAAAATAAAGAATACAAGTGTCTCGACCAGTAGTTTTCAACTTGAATAGATAAAGACTTTAAAACAAATTTCTTCAAGGAATGGAATCGATAGACAAAATTCACATTTGGTAACATTATTCTGCGAGCTAACTGGTACGCCGAAGTATACTTATGTTATAACCTAGGCCTTATTTTAAGTGGAGCATATTAATATTAAATTTTTGTCAAAACTGCATGATACCATTGTTAAGGGTAACCCTGAGAGAATAATGACCTAGACAGTTAGAAATCACATTATCTGTAAAGAAATCACATTTATCAAATGTATCTCTACTAGGCTATATGTTGATGCAGACTGCAAACGTTTTCTTTACGTTTACCTATTTGATAAATAGGCCTAATATTGACAGTAGGGTTATTCTGAAATCTTCCCATGAAGTTAGCTGACAAACGGCAGAGGAGGTACGTCATTATTTACGATAGATCTGTACTTTAGACCTTTGGGATTCTTGCAAGCACACACACACACACACACACACACACACAAACACAACACATGAAATACATAAAAATAAGCCTATAGCCTACATGCGCTTAACTATGCACATATTACACAAGTCATTATGTGCTCAATGAAAAATATGTAGCCATCAAGTTACTTTAATTAGAATTCAGTAGTTCATCAAGTCTGCGCATACTTAACCATTTAGTTATGGAGATAGGATTTACATATAATAAGAATGACAAAACCTGGAACAGCCAATATTTAGAAGGTCTACTTAAACATATTTTAACTTTTGTTGTCGCTGTGTCGCCACAATTAGTTTTCATCAACCGCAGATTATCATCTTCAACTTATCAGCTTATCACCCGTCGTGTCGTTGTCATTTTACTGTCGTATATCCGTTGTTCAATGATGTGCAGAAAGACGTCAACAACGTAGCTAGACTGATGCGCGATAAAAAATTTAATTACCACTGGTAAAAGTTGCTTTAGTAGGCCCTACAGACTGTCGTCTTTTTGGCCGTGGGAATACTAAGATCTGTTAAAGAAAACGTGTCAAGTTTTAAATAAAAATAAAACGTTATTTTCATTTGAAATAAATGAAACTAGTCGGTTCTACAGGTGTTCAGTAAATACGGTAAGTAAGTTAACGTATTAGGTCCATACGGTAAGTAAGTTAACGTATTAGGCCCACATAATAGTTATAGTATGCACCGTCTTTTGCCACACAGTCGGCCAAATACTACCAACATGTCATTGTCTAGTAATGTCTTGTTTTCTACAATCGTTTTTCTACAGAAATGACTATTACGATTAGTGATAAAAATTGGTCATTCGGAAAACAATGCACTTAGCTAATATAGGCCACAATTACTAATGCAATTAGCTAATTGCAATGCAATTAGCTAATATTTATTTCACATTTTACATTGAAGTCACAATTACCGTTAGCTAACATTCATGCCTGGTGTAGAGTGAATCACATAAAGCAACACAATTAAGTGGTTTCAGGTAATAGGCGTCGAGAATTGGTATTTTTTTGAAACGTCGAATATTAAACACATAAATGAAACTAGACGGTAAAGGACACACTGCTCAGGACGGAAATCACTGCAGCGCAGGTTTTGTACATTTGTTTTGTGCACAGAGAAGATTACGCTGCACTCTGTGAGAATATCGGTTGTGGCGGTTTGGAATTACGCCAGGTAAAGCGGGCATGGAAGTCGTAACTCAGCCGGCGGGACTCAACTACCAGCTGGCTGTTTATCCCGCTGCTAATTCAGTAGTACTGTACCGTATGTGGATGGCAAAACAAAACGAAATGTTGTTAATGAATGTAAACCAATTCTACGTCCTGCGTCAGTTTATTTCAGTAGCTCGATCTAATTTGATTGTAATTAATGTTACGAGAGAAAAGACTTTACTGTCGTGAGATTCACACATACCGTTACATTTGTGAAAACATACAGGTAGGCCTAATTTCCAATTATTCAATACCACTGAGGTTATTCATTTCAAAATTTACATGAATAAAAAGTGTAAAAAATAAAATATAAACAAATGACAATAAAAGTTTGCCTGTTGAACACATGGTTATAAAGTACCCCTATATTCTGTGAAGCATTAATGTTACCAACTTATACACGGGAATAAGCGATTCTGCTCGTAGTTTCGACTGTGAGCGTATGTCATTCGGGAGGGTGAGACAAAGATAAAGAGAGCAGAGAGAAAGAGTGAGAGAGAGAGAGAGAGAGAGAGAGAGAGAGAGAGAGAGAGAGAGAGAGAGAGAGAGAGAGAGAGAGAGAGAGAGAGAGAGAGACAGACAGACAGACAGACAGACAGATAGACAGACAGACAGAGACCTCTAAGCGATGGGTGATTTCTTACGGGTAAATCCTCTATCCGGACTGATGATGTCATTGTAATTTTTTCCGTTAGGTCTTTCAACAGGGGCTTTCAACCGCCACACACAGCTTCTGAGGACGATCGCAGATTTCAGGAATCGAAACGTCAAGTGAAAAATTATAATGGAGGCAGTCCGGATAGAGGATTTACACGAGAAAGAGAAAGAAAAGTCTCATTGCTCTCCCCTCTTCCAAACAAAAACTGCCGCGTTCGCACATGAAAAATGCTCTATGGCCTATGTAACCTATTGTAGCTCCTTATTCAAAATTCTTCAATTAGTTAGTCAGTATTACGTACTAGTTATACACTGTCAACTGTAACTGCATACTTACACTTAAAACTCCCCTTTGTGGCGGAGAGGAGTGACTGAAAACAGCTATTTCCACAGGAGCTTGAATCACGAATTGTGAATAAGCCTATTTATTGTAACGTGAATGATATTTAGATATTCAGATTTTCGTGAATAACAATATCGTGTTCAAAATGAAGCCAATAATCTTTCTCTAATTATAACTTTTAACGAAATATTAAATATTTTCTATTATGAGCTAGTTTTTCTCATTCACGGAACAGAAAAAATGGTGACCGTAAAGCATTATCCAGTAGTACCAATGCAAGAATATAGAGAAAAAGAAGAGATTTTGCAGAGAAATTGTCTTTTTTGTGTCATTCAGTGAGTCACTACAGTATTTTTTGTATTATCCGAAAAGTTCTTTCAGATAATCCCTATCGTTTCTTCTTAGCTCAATACCCATTGCACACGGATAATCCAGGATATTGCAGTCATTGGTTCGTATTTTTAATCGGCCTTTTTGTCTCTTGCCATTTTCTGTTTGGTTATGTTTGAATTCATTTCTTATAAAGTGGCCGAACCTCATTAATATCTCCTCTCATATTGCGTCAATAGTGCTGCCAGAATGTTTACGGATTGTTTACTTTCTTGATTACATAAATATTCTTGAAAATACGTTTGTATTATAGAAAAAAATTATGTTTATTACTATAAAAACTTTGTAAAACACTCGTGTGATTTTCTTTGAAACATTTATTCTCACTTCAAAATACGTTTGTGGCACATTTAGGATGTATTAAAAGAGAACAACTTGTTCTGGGTTTATTATACAAGTAGGCTACTGTAGGCCTATTAAAATTGTAAAACTTTTCCGATCTTATATGAGATTTATACTAATAATTATATTAGGGCCTACATTTACAGCTATATAGGCCTAAATTGAATAATATTAGGCCTAGGTCAATTATATTAACAGTTATTATTTCTCTGAATATGGTATAAAGTTTATAATCAACTTCAAAATTTTTTACATATGAAAATTGACTTTCACTGAAACTTTTATATAAAAAAATGTAACTTACATAGTGTACTATCACGTCTAATATACGTAGGTTTATATAGTGCACAAAACATTGATTTATGTTTAGGCCTACTACACCTTGACTACTAGTGAGGAGATTTACAAGAAACCCACTATAGTACCCCGTTGTAGAATGTTTGGTATAAGGAATTGTGATTTGAGCATTATTACTAATCACATAAGGTTAATTAAAAAGTTTGAGCTTTTATTCAATAAGAATCTTTACAGTAGCAACCGTGAATTAAATACGATCACAAAACACATGCGATTCGGATCTATAATTGCCGTAAATTTGGTTGAAATGTCAGTAGTACTTTAAAAACCAAACTTCTCTAAACACTTTGTCATTCGTATTTAAGACTCTAATTGGTGTTTCCTACTATAACGTTTCATACTATTTGATCCTTGGCCAAACGCATTATTTTATTGTTATAAATAATAGTAATATTAAAATTAACACTTTTAAGAAGCTAATGTAGCCTACATTCGCGTACACAGTTAAACGGTTATACGTTTGTTTCTACGTAATTACATCTACGACATAGGCTAAATGACATTGATTGACATGTAGGCTACTATCCACGACTTTCTACATGCTGCTTGTGTTTCCTATCAGAACACATAGGCTATAGGCTGTATTAGAAAAGTACGATAAACATTGCAATTTAAACAGATTCGTTAAACCCGTTTACGAGAAATGGAAAAACGTAATTCGATAAAATTTAAGTTTAAATTTTCGTATAATTTCGTTTTACCTACTTATGATTAAAATTGTAATATCTAGATCCTGCCCTCCTTGTAATGATACGTAAATGTATCTCATGTGGACATAACACGTGACTAGTTGAACTGTAAATATGAATGAATGAATGCGTGTACTTTGCCGTTTGATTGTTTATTAAGCGAAATGCAAATCAAAGGATTAAAATACTGTAGTGACGAATAAGATAATTTACTGCAATAGAAGTAAGATTTATGTGGTTTTGTAAGTGTACCGTATTTTTGGATAGCACTTCACTGCAATCTCTTGGTCATAATGTTCTCTGTACCTGGTGAACGCGATAGGAATACATTCTTAAAATTTTCTTTTTGTTTAAAAATATATTTTAGTATTTTACCTGATGTATAGATAGGTCTATTAAATATATCTAGGCCTACAACTTTCTTATAAAACACTATGAAACTTACTTTGACAGTTCCTTGTAAAACAATGTTAACTGTAATTCTTGTTCTTAGGAGTCGACGTGAAATGTTGCATTACGTTTTCATACGATGAGTAGAATAGCGTCTCTCGTGTAGCCCATTAGTCGCCTCTTTCTCGGCGTAACTGATATAGATTTGATCTGACAAGTCACATTGAATACGCAATTTTTTAAACATTATTCTTACATCTAGATGACACAAATCGACGATAGAGTCTACTAAACGCAATTTTTCGACAACTAGACAATTTCGTCGTTAATCAGTACGCACAACGTATAGACCTGTGAAGGGTAGACTGTGTATCGGAGCCAAGTGTAACATTACTCGTCGAATGAAATAAACGAAGCAACGAACGAATGACGATTTATCCACCGTTCGGTGAATCATTAGCCGATAGGATACAGTAATCGTAGCGATAGGGAATACGGTTTTAAGGCTACGTGACAAGATATTTGCATGTTAGCACTATAGCCTAGATGAGAATTGAAAGAAAAATCATGAGTAAGTAGTAACCATATTGCGTTTTAGTTGGAGAAGACAATAGTTGGGAAAGTGAGAAGGAACAGAAGATTGATATGTGTAGAATCACAAGGGGAAAAATTTAGAGAGAGAGAAAGAGAGCGAAGGGGAGAGTGATTGAGGTGGCGAATAATACAGAGAGATTAGTGAGGTTGTGGGTCTCAACGGAAAACGAGATAAAGAACAGAATTCATTAAATTGTCTTCCTACTATTCTCATAATAACAGTTCTGTTAACATCCCGCACTTGAAAGGTCGGTGTGGTGCTCTTGACACGGATACTCTAAGCTTGAGAAATAATTGGTTTAGTAAATAATAACAGGTTTAACAAGGCTGTATGAACATAAAATAATCCTCATCTAAGTTAGAGTTCAGATAAAATTACCTATTGGCAGACAGAAAGGAGACCAGTAAGCACACTTCTTCTACAGAGTATACACCGTAAAACTACATCTCCGTAGTATTCGGGAACTCGGCTTGGCTCGTACACACAGAGTTAATTGTTTCATTGCCTTACCGCGCTGTACATCTGTAGGCTACATATTTCTCACCAGAGTTCACAATTGTCGGGTACTCCCTTCACACAAATAGTACTCTACTCAGTGTCTCGGACATATTCAGTACACTCACAGTTGATTGTTTCATTGCCTTACCTCGCTGTACATCTGTAGGCTACGTATTTCTCACCACAGTTCACAATTGTCGGGTACTCCCTTCACAGAAATAGTACGCTACTCAGTGTCTCGGACATATTCAGTACACTCACAGTTGATTGTTTCATTGCCTTACCTCGCTGTACACCTGTAGGCAACGTATTTCTCACCACAGTTCACAATTGTCGGGTACTCCCTTCACAGAAATAGTACTCTACTCGGTGTCTCGGACATATTCAGTACACTCACAGTTTATTGTTTTATTGCCTTACCTCGCTGTACACCTGTAGGCAACGTATTTCTCACCACAGTTCACAATTGTCGGGTACTCCCTTCACAGAAATAGTACTCTACTCGGTGTCTCGGACATATTCAGTACACTCACAGTTGATTGTTTCATTGCCTTACCTCGCTGTACACCTGTAGGCAACGTATTTCTCACCACAGTTCACAATTGTCGGGTACTCCCTTCACACGAATAGTACTCTACTCAGTGTATCGGACATATTCAGTACACTCACAGTTGATTGTTTCATTGCCTTACCTCGCTGTACATCTGTAGGCTACGTATTTCTCACCACAGTTCACAATTGTCGGGTATCCCTTCATAGAAATAGTACTCTACTCAGTTTCTCGGACATATTCAGTACACTCACAGTTGATTGTTTCATCGCCTTACCTCGCTGTACATCTGTAGGCTACGTATTTTTCACCACAGATCACAATTGTCGGGTACTCCCTTCACAGATATAGTACTCTACTCAGTGTCTCGGACATATTCAGTATAGGCTACTCACAGTTGATTGTTTTATTGCCTTACCTCGCTGTACACCTGTAGGCCACGTATTTCTCACCACAGTTCACAATTGTCGGGTACTCCCTTCACAGAAATAGTGTGCTACTCAGTGTCTCGGACATATTCAGTACACTCACAGTTGATTGTTTCATTGCCTTACCTCGCTGTACATTTGTAGGCTACGTATTGTTCACTACAGTTCACAGTTGTCGGGTCCTCCCTTCACACAAGTAGTACTCTACTCAGTGTCTTGGATGTATTCAGTTACGTATAATCCCCATTTACTATTGTCATTGTCACCAGAATAATTACGAAAACTTCAAACTACTGTATTGGCTTTTAGTTAAATGTGGAACCATAATGTCAATGCCAAACACTTAGTTCTTGCTTATAAGTTAATGTAAGTATATATAGGAATACATCTAATCCTTTTTACAAATATACATAACTGATGACGGTATATAATTCTTTTTGAAACATAACTTACAAACGTTTGAATGCGCTCCAAAATTTGTAAGTAGTGTTGAGAGATATTAATGCTGTCAAACTATTAAAAAAGCCGAGTTTGTATTATGAATAACATTCTTCATAACTTGATTCCCCATAGAAGCATAGCCTATACAATTTTTTTAAATTTTGAATTCCGTTTTTGCCCCGCGTTGGCTCTACATTTAAAAAAATTCATAGTAAACCCAGAATTCTGATTTGGGTTAAAATTCCTTTTGGTTTGACGCCTGGTTGGACTTTTACAAATTTTCAAATATATGATGCCTTTTTTTGGCCCTGACGTCTTGAAACTTTAAAATTTCCAAAACTGTACGCTATATCATATTTTACTTAAAACTTCCTTTAGTTTGATACTCCACCTGGATTTTTGCAATTTTTTCACAATTTTTACCCCACCATATTTTTGCCTCCTGCCCTCCATTTTTGCGGGATCAATTTCAAAAACAATAGGAGTATGTACAGTAAACGTGTGGACAGGTATGGTAAGTTTTACAAAAATCGGTTGCGGTGATCCATTCAATGATATCATGATACATAAGTAGCCTACTTCAAATAGATAGGTCGAGTTGGAACTGAGGACAACACACACTGAAGTAAGCGTACACAAGAGACGTTGATGTTGAGACATCGCTGAGTACAATACGCCGGCAAATTCCAAGTTCCGGCACACCACCCCAGTTTGTACTTAGCACTCTCGTTTGTGCTATACTCTTCTACTGTAAGAGATTTCAGTAGAACAGTAGGCCGACAGTGTGTCGTGATGGAAGTACTGACAACTAATAAGGGTAAGTCTTATCGAGAATTTGGAAGAAAAGAAGATTGGACAACCATTTGGCGATGCCAGAAGGAAAGGCGACAAGATGTCGTGGAATGCTTAAGACAAAAAATGGCCAAGTTTTGGATGTGATCGACTATTTATGTGAAGCACCGGGCACAACCCGCTTATAAGTCGTGACGTGTATAAGTCAAAAGGAGAAGAGTTCGCGAAGACGACACGTCCGTTCATGGATCTACAAAGAATTGGAGGAACTACGAAATAAAGGCTACAACTTCGTCGCAGAAATGTTCCACCAATTAATTAATGACTAAGATGATTTTGTATCTCTACAGAAGAAAATGTTGTGGAAACAAAACGGAGTCGAAGACCCGAGTTGAAGTCGATCTAGATGATGAAATACTTCAGACGAAAGATGATACCAGTCTTTTTTAGATAGATGATAGCGCAGGAGAAAGAATGATAATTCTCGGTTGGGAAAAAGGAAGAGAGAGTGAGAAGTGTCATCAAACATATTTTCATAGATGGAACTTTTAAAAGTTGTAGCACACAATTTGCCCAAAATTGTGAGCTCTGGAAGCTCTACAGAAGAAATAAACGTATATCCAGTTGTGTTTGTCCTGTTAGCAAACAAGAAAAAAGGGACTTATATTCAACTTTTCCGTCATATTCTACATGGAGTTCCGGAATGAAAACCTGGAAAAGTTAATACTGATTTTGAGGCAGCCGCAGTTTCTGTCCTTAAAGATGTTTTTAGGAAATGATGTTGGCTATGATAAGAATTATGATATTGACGTTAAGTTGGGTAAATACCAGACGACCTATGGGAGAATCAATCGTACTTTTACAAACAAGGTAGGTCGAAAAACAAAATTAAAGTCATGACGGTCCTTGTTCTGTTCTATGGGTGTGAAGTATGGACGACAACCAAGAAACAAGAAATTAAAACACAGGCCTTGGAAGTGGTGTTCTTAAGAGGAGTTAAAAGGTGTTCTAAACTTGGTGGTATAAAGAACGAGGTCATAAGAGAAGATTTTACCTTGAATGAAAGATTAAAAGATTATAGGCAACGGTAGAAAGAACACTTAAAAAGAATGTTAGATTTAAGACTGGCCAAACAAGTCTGGAAATGTGAACCTATGGGACATAGGTGTGTGGGTAGACCCTGGAAGAGATGGCTAGAGGATCTTTGAAGGCGGAACAGCCTTGCCTATGCCATGACGTAAAGATGATGATGATGAAAGAAATTTTCCTGTCCGTCAAAATAAACGGGTGCAACTTCCACGTAACAAAATGTCTCTGGAGAAAATTACTACACCTTGGACTGACTTGTGAATACCGTGAAAAGGAGGAAGTTCAACTGCACATCCGGAAGTGTTTAGCGCCAGCCTTCCTCAAGCCTGACAACGTCTTAGATAGATGATTGGATTTCACTCGCATGGTCCTGACAATCCGAAACTGTCTCAATTTTTTGACCTACAAGAGGCGGCATTGCACAACTAACGCTGTAGAAGACTGGACAACAAAATCAACAAACTACTCGGTAGACCAAACCCCAAGATAAAAGACTTAATACTTTGAAGAGAGAAGCAGAAAACTCAGCCTGTAGCCTATACACATGAGAGCCAAACTAAACCTTGCAGGAAAAACCCTACGCAAAAATTCGATGAACGTTTTAAAAAGAACTGTGAAAACTATGAGGACACAGGCGACATTAGGTCTTGTTTAAAGGCGATATCCTACTTACAAAAGCTAGACTAGCACTGCTTGCTCAAGAAGCCAACCAATGTAATAAAGAAATATAAAGCTAAAACAAACTGATTTTAAACACGCCTAAGTGATCGTAACATATGTGTATACGATACGTGTAACAATAATTTAGCCATTCCAAAGCCTGGAAAAGCGTAATGGAATCAGCTCTTAAAACATATATGACAAATAAATATTTAAATTTATTGATTTAACTTATGATTATAAACCTCGGAATAATTATGATTGCCAGGTGGGAAGGATCGCAGACTCTTCATAACCCAGACAGCAAGTATGCGTGTTTCACTGTGTTTATTTGGCTGTGCGAATTTTTAGCGACACCGAACTGAATACTCCCTTCTCTTGTCCATTTATTGGTATCAGTTAAAGCTAACAGATTCAGTTCCTGTATAGTAATTTAAGTATATATTTGATTTCATGCCAAAAAATTTGAACATACTAACATTAACTGTAAACATAACATAAAAGTTTATCAGAGTCATAAATATAACCGTTTAATAAAGGTGTTAAAACATATTTGAGCTGTTGCAGGATTAACGACAAAATAAAATAACCATTTCTACTGAGAGTAGGTAGCCTAGTGGTTTAAATTTCACCAGGAAGAAGAAGAAGTGGAAGAAGAAGAAGAAGAAGAAGAAGAAGAAGAAGAAGAAGAAGAAGAAGAAGAAGAAGAAGAAGAAGAAGAAGAAGAAGAAGAAGAAGAAGTAATACACAAATATTTTATTATGACAAATATGTAGGCCTAAGTGACACTACAGTGAGTATACATCAAAATATTTTTAAGCCAGTAGGCCTACTGATAATTTTGTTAAATATACCATTTCATGTTTTGTTGAGGATTTCCAAAATTAGTAACAGAGAATATGAGGTGTGGTGGAAGGAAATACAATACTAATCGATGTTATGGATTTGTGATATTCTACGCCTGTGATTTGTAATAGAAACAGTTATTACTCCAACAAAATATTTATAATACAGTATTGATATTCATAGTGCATCCATTCTATTTTTCAAAAACTGAGTAAATACTTAATTTCATTTAACTTTTATTATGTCAATTTAATGTAGGTCTCGATGGTTTAAGTGACTTAGCTTACATGAGAACTGTTCGAAATCTTAGCGTGGTATGTGTTTTGTTCCAAACAGTAGGTTGATATGCAAACAGTTTCGCTATACAGAAAGTTCTAACAAAAAGTCTCATTAATTTTACCGACCGGAAGTAACTCGCTTGTAGGTAGGTCTCGCTGTTGACCTCATTATTCTGATTAGCCATCTTTACAACTAACGTCTAGGCTACTCGTTATATACACTCAAGTTTTATATAATTATTTTCATCTAACAGTGACATCCACACAATAAAACTGCAATCTCCTCCCTTTCCTCCTATTTAAGTCGGTATCACAAAATGAGCCCGAAGTTTTTCAAACCCACTTCCAAACATTTCTGCCTGCTCACTGATCGCGTTTCGCCCCTCGCGCTTCTGTCTCTATGCTAACTCTTTCCAATTAGCTTATACTTTTCTCTTTCACCTCCCCCGTGTCGTTATTCAGTGTGGCTGTCGGTGACATTAGTGTTACAAATGCCCCTCCCCAATCTTTAGAGAACACAGCACTTACCATGTCAATCGCCTAGTTACCGTAACTTGTTATCGAGACAAGTTAGGCTACATCCTTTCTCTAATCAACGTGTTCTGGGAAACGACCGCCGGTTGTTTATTCGCAGTAAGTACCGTACCGTTTAATAATGATTTCTCTGTTTTGCCCTTGGGTTTCCACACTTCATTCCCATGATGTGCGATTGACTGTAGATACGCTTAACTATTTAAAATTTAACTTAAAATTAACATTTAAAATTAAAGGTAATTATATTTTTTTAATATTGTTTTTGTAAAACTTAAGTGAATTTCTTTTTGCGCTACGAATGACTTACGAAATCCAGAGCAGTAAAATATTACGTCTTCATTATGCATAACGCTTCTCACCTCTTCACTATAAATTGTCTTGTCTCTCCTTACAGTTTATCCACTACATGTGTAAAGCTGTCGCTTTTCCACCAACGCTAATTTATAATGTCATTATCTTTCTGATAATAGAATACGAAAGCTAAGCACATCATTAATTCAAAACTAACTGTCGGTATCGATCGTTATTGGTTACTTTAAAAAAAAAATGCATTATCTGGAGTAAATGTTTATATCTAACGTATTAAGGTAAATCAGGTCAAGGTATCTGAGAAATTTCTGCCACTATTCACGTGTATTCTGTCCTTATCTGACAAGTTTCATTCGGTAACTCTCTCTAACGCCAGTTAGAGAAACCTTAAGGTTTCTAGCCCACATGACGTTGTCCAGATTGCAGCATACCTTGAGTAACGTATTTAACGGTAACGGTAACTTTATTCGCATCTGGACAAGTGATTGCTCTTCTGATACTATGGAAGAACATCATGCCTGTAACGGGATGGTAAAAACCTGACAGTCTCACGAAGTCGCATACGTAGTTTCCGTCTTTTGAACGGATTTTATGAACAGCAAAGCATACAGTATGCCTATATCTAGGTTATGTATGGTAGGCTACTATAAAATTTTTAGTCACAGAATAACAGGACATAAGTTGCTGTACTTTGACTGGTAACTAAGAAGTATTCTGTGCATCTGTTTAAAAGTAACAGCCCAGTCAAACTGTCCATCCCTCATGGGATAAGAAAGAAAACAAAGGGAAAGAAATAGAGAAGGAGAAGAAGAAGAAAAGAAGGATAAGGAATTAAGAAGCAGAATAAGAAGTCATATCAACTCGGTTGCCTGTTTTCTGAACAGATAATCCAATTAGTAACTTATTTATAGTTCACAAACATCACGGTTTTAGTTCAACCGTAATCGGTCACCTTACAGATGCTAGATCATTTGCATTTGACTCATACCAAATGTGTTTCAGAGTTGCAATTGAGCAGCGTGTGCTGTCAGCTTGTGAAGCAGTAGACCTACTGGCCAAGTGTAGTCCGACATCGGTACGTCAACGTTAAATGTCCGGTAGAAAATGAGATAAGTCCAAAACATTACTAACTAAGAAACGATTCGGATCCACAAATCATTAACCTCTTTTCACGTCCTTGTTGTCTCAATAATTTTCAAATCATATAAAAAGTGAAATCTAGCAGGAAAAGAAGTTGTAAAAATTAAAAATTAGAAACGAATATCCTGAAGATAGTATTTTATTATCTTCTCTTTTTGTATAGCTTATCACTACACAGAGTCCACTTTAAAAAAATTTCAGTGGCTTTTGTTAAGAGAAATTTGAATTCTAGATTTTGTATATTTCTACAAAATTGCGAGACCACTGAGTTTTCAAAAAATTGATAGTGTGATAGATGTTGAAGAAACAAGTAGACAAATAACCATGCAGGCTTGTCTTTAATTTTTAAAACAGTTATGTGGAGAATGTCTGCCTGAAGATAATAAACTAGGTCAGCACGCTGATTCACCATTGGTAGCCTAAGTGTTGATATCTGGGCGGAATCAGAAGTTTCTGATAGACGTATAAATTTAATAGAAAAATTACTTTATTCTAATTATTTGTCTTGTTTTTAACACAGTGTCCTTAATTACACGAGTGTATTTTTTTTAGTCTCAAATTTTTCAAAAAATATTTTTTCCAAAAGATATTAAAAAAAAATTCAATGCGCCAACAGGTCACCTTAGCGACCTTAATCCTTCAGAGACAGTAGGTTTGAAATTGCTGCTGCTGTGTCACAATACTCTATAGCGTACCTGCTACTGGAAACGTTTAATGTTACTGGAAAGTAGTTGAGATTCGTACAGAGAACAATTGTTTTTATTATATTTTGCAAAAGTACTTGTTTACTCTGACTTTTCATAAGAATTGCTTTCTCACACAGATTAGAATTATAGTTCTATACATAATATGGACATACTTTTTCGTACGTAGCCTAGAACTTTAGCAACTACCTCGACAAACAAGAAAATGGTGGTTTGTAAAAGCGGATATTTCAAGTTCAGAAGTTACAGTAGTATAGAACTACGTAAGAAAGGTAAAAAAAAAACAAAAAAAAAACAGCAGTTCTATTTGTACTTTCCAGCAGGCCTATAAGAATATCAACTAAATTTCATTTCGAAATGAATCAGTAAGTACGTATTATTTTCAATTTACCGATTTACTGACAGTACCAGTTATTTACCGAAAGTATTTTGGTTCTAAAGGCTAAAAGGACCACAGAAATCGTAATTTGCTGAGTAGGGCTTACAGTAGTATTGGCATGGCATCGGTCGAAGATGTTGAGCTACACACTGAATCGACAATCGAAAATGTTGAGCTACCTTTCTTTAGTTGGTGTGTAGGGCCTACTATATTTTAGTTACGATGAATAATTAGATGATTAATAGAAAAGTGTCGCACAGGCACTTGCGAACAGGCGTCTCATAGCGTTTCTGGTTAAGGGCTTGTTTCGGAAAACAAAGGCAGGAAGGGGTATACATATAGGCGTAAGCTATGTTCGACACACGAACGAGCTGTTCTACACCACTTGTTGCATTTGTTATTTTTATTTGAGAGCAAAGGAAACAATGCTTTCTTTCCTCAGCATTACGAACACATGAGTTCGAAGCTTCTCTGTGGAAACCGATGATAAAATATTTGTATTCACCTTGCGTTTTATATTCGAGTTGGCGGAACATGGAACCGTGTGTTGTGGTGTAATATCGGTAAAGTTTACTTAAAAAAACATGAGCAACACAGTGTAGTCCAACTTGAAAAAAAAAATCAACAATAATATTATTTTTAAGTCTCAAATTATTTTTAATTTACCTATCGAATGTAAAACTGTTTTTGAAGAGATTTCATCCTCTTTTCTCTTTTGACTAGGAACAGGTGGTTTTCAAAGTTCGAGTCCATTTTGTTGACCGATGGAGAGAAGCGAATAGGGTTGGGGATAAATCTGTGTACCAATCTTGTGTCCTTGGACTATTTGTTGCAATATCTTCTTCATTGAGGACGCAGACTGCGCCCCGTCTGGTAGGATCTCTCTATTTCTGTCCGAGTTTAAATTGTGTCTTAATGATCAATCGATCATATAGACTGTAAATTTACAAACACAGTGTAACTGATTTACAAATAATTTAGGGCAGTTTTGACTGAAATCGTATGAATAATTAATTACCACTCCGGCAGTTTTTACCTAAATGGCACACTTATTCCCCTGGTCAGAAAATGGCGCTAACATTGAAACTGTCACTGCTTATGTAGGCTACACGTGGGTGCAAGTCAGCGGGATCATGCTGGGTACGCCAGTATATCATACAGCTAATTGAACAAATTTGGATATTCTTTTAATTAATTGTGTACAGTTGTGTGAAGTATATGTAAATTTTCGACTTGAGAGAAACATTATATGAATAAATTAGAATTAATTCAATAGCTCTTTTAATAAGTTGTGTTAATTTAGTTTGTTTGTTTTCATGCGTCAGATATTTTGTACTGCGGTGAAATGTTTGGACCGCAGAGCGTATCAGTACTCACAGATAAGACTGTGTGCGCCTAAGCACTCGCGTGCGTGTACAAACCATGAAATTCACGTAGGCCAATACGCCGCGTGTGGTGTGCCGTCATAAACAACTTTATGTTCACTACTTTCAAAAATTGTACACATAATAGACTATGGATTTTTCTTTTTTAAAGCTCCCAGATACCCATGAAACGTAGGCCTACGTGTTTGACCATTGGGTTCCGAGGCCAGGAGGACAGAAACTCGTTATCGTGTCAGACCGATACATCGTCCTGCATCTCGATGTCGAGACATCGCAAAATACCTGCTGCACTTTGTGGCCGTTAAGTAGGAGTGGAGTAGGCCTATACTTTTTAGTGTTACCTAAGTAGTTAAAATTAATCTACATGAACTAAAGTTTAGGAGGCACATGACATATGAGGAAAATACAATCAAAGTAAGAAGTTAAACAGAGTAGGATAACACTAGTCTTCGATTTTTAAAATACTAAAACTAGTCGTTCGTTCGAGGGGTTTCGCCTCTATAGGCCTACGTATTATTTACACATACATATAGGCCTACATCACATCCGATGAAAACTATAGGTATATAGGCCTATAGGCGAATGTTAAATCCATTGCAGTCTACTTTCTTCGATCCTTACATTTACAGAATTCCGATATCTGCAACTAGACGTCTTTTAATGGGCTCTTCTTTAGTTCAGACTTAACCGTAAGATAAGAACAGATAATGTTATGCTGTCACCATGACAAGTTTGTAAATAGGTCTACTTATGTCCGCTGTGTAACATCTGAAGACACTGTCCACTTAATAAACTTCTTAACATAGGCTATTCACGGCCATAGTGAAGAAAGACTAAACGAGACAAGGCAACAGTTTCTCCGTACTAATCAAGTTATGGAATTTATGTAACCTTCATAACAGCCAGTGTTTTATGGGATATGGTGGGAGTGGGGCATATTTCGTCGAATGAGATGTAAGCTAAAGTCCAAACACTTAGTCTATATCCCACAGTGAGCACTTCATATTACGCAGTAACTAATGGTTAAAAGGTTGCATTAGGCCTACATAAAGAATTCTGTTACATAAATACAATAAGAGAACGTCTTAATATCTGAGGGTATTCGACTTGTAACGGATCTTGTTTTACCTTCAAAGGTAACTAGGCCTGTCACTTTTGACGTAGGCCTACTATACTGCAGTGAACATTAGTTCGTGCAACCATTGTCGCAAATGTGGTTTCCTTATAGCTAATAGGCTACAATTACGGTTGCTATTGTTGTTTCATCGAAGAATGTGAACTGTACCTGTTTCTCCTAAAGGAAGTAAAAAAAAAAAAATACTCTAAAAAATAGTTTTTATTCGCTATGGACTATGCACAATATGTTTTGATTTCGGAATACGACTGGAGTACGCGCAGAACGTGCGAAAGTTTACCACCCGTGTGACAACTCTCTTCGCGACAGTGCAGTGATTTTATTGATTTTGCGATAGAGAGTGTATTTTACTGAAGTCTGTGGCAAGGGGTGAATGCTGTTTCTGAGATAGGCCTATTGTTTATTACTAGATGTCTCACTTTCTTTCATTCTGTATTGCTTTTTAGATTAGTTAGTAAACATAAGGAAGCAAGCTTTCCTTATAGGCACTCAGTTTTTCACGTAGGTTTCAAAGATCGTACTGAGACATTACGATAGCCTGCGCTATGGCCTATCTGTAACTTATGCACACTACAGATAATAATTTCACCCTATATTTTACTGAAGGATAGGATCCTGGTTACCACCTGTGTAGGAAGTGTCGCTGCTATAGGTCTTCATACCGTTTCGTTGCCATCTCGCCGTTATTGCTGTGTAAAATCGTGGGAACTGCTGGTCCGTTACCCAGAGGCGAACCACAGTGCTCAGTCCCAGCCGCTTGGAGGATCAAGAACACTGGAAGAAGCAAATCAGTTAACGGATGAAACGACAGTAGACAGTAAAAAATAAAGATCAGTTTAAAGTAAACCTAATAATAAAAATCAGGTGTTTGCACAGACCTTAAAAACGAACCTATCCCAACCTAACAAATGTGACTCATCACCACCGTTGATGTTTTGGGTTTGAAGAGCTCCAGCATCTACTACGAGGATGTACAACTCAATGAATAAAACACACACGCACGCGCGCGCACACACAACTGCATACAGGCCTAGCCTACGGTTATAAGAGACAGGGGGGAGGGAAAGAGAGGTAGATAGATAGATATATAGACAGAGAGAGAGAGAGAGAGAGAGAGAGAGAGAGAGAGAGAGAGAGAGAGAGAGAGAGAGAGAGAGAGAGAGAGAGAGAGAGTGTGTGTACATTTCAATAACGTAGATTTAGAAAATACGTTTGCACCCTATAGACATGCAAAAAGGAGTCATATAGGGGTCTATAGAGAGGCCTATTAGCCTAATGGCTAATAGCCTATGGTGTGATGCTACTATTCACGCTGAAAATTTGTTTCTTCGCAAAGGAAAGTTGGCAGAGTTTCGGCCATCTTTTTTGCCATCTTCAGGATGTTGATTTTTTTGCTGTAGGTCTACTTGATTCAATTAACGAACGAGTCAACAGTCTATCAGCCTACATGACAGTCGTGAATCAGCCTGAACGTCAATAAAACTTCTCCTCTTTTATTTTGCTATAGAAGTGTGTGTGTGAGTGTGTAGGTCTATCGTTTGGTAGGCATAATCCATTGTCTAGTCAGGAGCATATTAAGTGATGCATGGCTTATCTTTTATTCAGACTTAACCAGTGCTACAGTCGCTAACACATCACACAAGATCAGCAATCTCCTCCTGAAATAACATAGACTATAGGCCCTGGGTTATTAAGAAAATAAGGGGTCTAATGTAGACCTAACTGTGCTTTCGCGAAGAACATGGGTGGATATTTATATTACTCAGGCCTCCTTACGCAATTTACAAACATTAAAAATCACATAATAAAGTATTGTAGCCTACTAGATTTTACAATATTAAATTATAACCAATATTTTATTGCTGTAGGCATGAATAGGCCTAAATCTCAAAACGTTACAAAACTGTTTTTTTTATTGAAGACCAAACTTCGAGATGTCAAAAATATTAGATCATTACAGTAAAGAAGTAATGTTCCTATAGCTTAGACTATATGTACAGCCTAATAGGCTATAGTAGAATAGCCTAGGTCTACAATGTAGCCTATGTACCTAGGTGTAATTTGCTAAAACATAGGCAGGCTATAATCCTAAGGAGCCTTCTTTTCTTTGACAGAGGATCTGATATTTCATTTGTTGCCTAAATTCGGCAAAGGGATACGGAGCCTCTTGTTACCGAAAGATGATTTAAGGGTATTAGGATGTTTAATAGAAGAGGTAGTTACTTTGGATTTGCTAAAAATAATTTGATACTGATGAATGTTGTAAAGGTGTAACAATATTAGGCCTACACGTTTACATAGCTTTAATGTGTTAATATTTGAATAATACCACTAGCAATATTTTGCATCATTTACCACTAGCAACATCACTTCAGAACATACTCTGATAACTACTAAACGAATTACTAGACAATTAGAGTTATTATGCACAATGTTTTAAGATATCATTTTCGTCTAAGAACGGTGATATAGGTTATATATAGGACTAAATGAAATTAATTTAATTTATTGTAAATAAACAGTAGGCCTATAGACCTAGTACCAGGGGAAGAACAGAAGATATGGGAGGACAGCCTGTACTGTAGACCTACTGTATGGTGGGATAGCCGTACTTTGGACAAGTTTGTGTAAGCCTAAATAGGTTACGGAAAATCAATGCCTCTGCGAACAAGGCTAAATTAAGGTTTTCTAATCAAGTAAGTTATTAACAAATAAAACTTTTTTCTCGATAAGAAAGGAACAAGACAGCGGAGGGGAGAGTGTTTATCAACAAAACATATTTGTTTGCAACAGCCGTCCCTACGGGGTATCTATATTGTTTGTGTACCTTATGCAGTACGAACATTATTAGCGGTGGATGCTGTTTCTTTTACAGTCAATTTATGCCCGGATTAAGGTAATGCTATGAGAAAACTGAAACCAAATAGGTTTAAAGAAACGGTGCAACAAATGGGGAATGAAATAAGAGAGTGGGGAAATTTTGTTGTTAAAGAGAGACAAAATCAGTTTAACATTGAAGCCCCCGCCCGCACTACTGCCATTGTTGTAGTTATGACGTAACTAGGCTGTGATTGGTGGCTTTGTGAAGTGGGCGTGGCAGGAAGGCACAAACAAGGAGTGGGGACAATAATGTTTGAGTGCAGGCTCAGTTGCTATCCTGCTTTTGAAGGACGGGTAGGATATTGTCAGAACGTTGCTTCTTCGTTTTCATTATTTGATTACAGAAAAAACTAGTAAATAACCCCCCAAAATGTTATCGGATTAATTAAATTACTGGCACGTTTTTTCTTAATGTTAACAGTGATTCGTAATCGTAATAATTAGTGAATTATTCGAGCTGACAATGCGTGTACACGAACATAAATGTGCTCGTATCTAAATAGCGAAGGCGGTTATTGTCCGAGCTGTGACAAAACACTGAGAATCGGGGCTAGCGAATGATACGTTGTTATTGACAGTGTAGTGATATGTTATATTGTGAAACTGAATGTTCTGTAAGCCAGAGATGTACTCCTCTGAAGAAGTGTTAGACTAGGACATTGGAAATTAAGAATGGTGTAGGGAGTGCAAAACGTGATTGCAGGGCCGGTCAGCGTCACGACGGAGTTCATCTCAGTGACCGGATGTGGGGCGGTGTCAGGGACGGTGGCGGTGTACGGTGGTGACCTGCCCCCGGCCCCCGCTGCCCCCAGTTCCAATATGAACCAGCTAGGCACTGTTTATGCCACCAAAAGGAGGCGTCGGAATGGCAAAAGGTAAGAAAACGTAAACTCGTTATCTCACCTTATAAGATAAGACGACATGATAACAGGTCAATCGCTTGGTTTTCGCAGACAGCCTATGATTGACAAAACGCTAGCGCAACCCCTAAATACATGACAACATGTAGGCCTATAGTGAGGATATCTTTATATTTAGTGTACAGAGACTCAAGGAACGACACAGTTCTTCACCTAGAAAAATAAAAATTCCTTTCTCTTCTCATAAACTTCTATCAACAGTAGAATGTAGAAAACTGTAGTTGTGAAGTCTACGAGCGAAATATAAGTTTAGGTAGGCCTAGGTTTAAGTCACGCCATTAATCTGAAATGAGACAGATTTAAAATTATGATTTGTTATACGAAGTGAAACCAGCCTACTCTCCGCGTATCTGGTGGGGTAATGAAGCGGCGAATTAACATCCAACATTGGATTGCTTGCTATGCAGTGTAGCCTACTTATGTAGCCTATACAGCCTTATCTGATAAGCTATCTACCTCGTTGGATGCTTTGATGGTTGCTATGTACGAGACTTTTTACATAAAAAATTACGTGTCTTACCATTTTCATAAGTAATATTGGCGAGGTTCAACTTGTTAACAAATTCTACTGATTTTGTGAAATAAATAAAAACACTTAGGCCTAGTAAGTTTCACAAATTTTTTAATTAACTCTGACAGCTGTTTCGACTAACTAAGCCATTGCCATAACTCCGAAACAGCTGTCAGAGTTAATTAAAAAATTTGTGAAACTTACCAAGTGTTTTTATATATTTTACAAAACCTTTGTATTAATATGTTTCACCCCCAACGAGTCATCAATTAATATCGTGAAAAATTCTACTGAGTTGAATTGTTACGATATCCTGTAGCATATCTACCTGAAATTCGTCTCTGTCACATACGACGTACCAAAGTAGTAGTGATGTTCAGTCATATGGTTCAACTGATTTTTCAAATGGTGTAGTAGGGCTATAAGTAACCGATTTTTCGCTGATATTTTAGAGTATCACAAAAAATAGGACAAACAGTCACTTAAACAATTAGGCGACAGATCGATTAATTTAAATAGCGTTGTTTAAACAACAGGTTATTATTAATATTTGTTTAATGTTAAAAACAGGCGTATTAATTTTAAAACGAGTGGCTGTCAGCGCGGCTCCAGGTTCACACGTGTTGACGCGCAAGTCCTACTAACTGCCGTCTGCTACTCTACTTATTGACGCAAATATTTTATCTAGTTCATTTTTTTATTCGCATATAAAAAAATATAAAATACATAGTCCCAGATAAAATGGAAAACGAAAAACGAATAAAAACGAATCAACTGAAAATGATAAAACTAATTCACAAACACACACGTGCAGACCTAAGTGAAAGGTTTAGATATAAAAAATTGTTGCACGGCTTGCAGTAGGCCTATTAAGATTGTGAAATATCATATTTAGATAAACAAACCTCGCCACTCGTTTAGATTAGTTGAAACAGTCAATCATTAATCAATTGTACTGATGACGGTAACTTGTCCTATGTACAGTTCCGTATTACGAGTTTATAACACGCATGCACGCGCGCGCGCGCCACGCACACACGCACACGCACACGCACGGTTCTTATCCACATCGATAACATAACGAATATAGTGAAAAGTAGTCTTATAAAAAATGATTGACAATTAAGGATGAAGGAGCACAATTATTTCACCATAGATAGGGCTATTATAACAGATTACTTTCTCCTCGAAGTTTTTCTTTTATTAATAATTGCTTTGAACAACCAATTAACTCTTTAGGAATAACTATTAATCATTAATGAATAGCATACAGGAAAATATGTAGGCCTACTTTTATATTTCACTCGAAATAACATCCATAACATCTTATTGTGTCAATTAAAAAATGGTAATTGTAACTAGTCAAAACGAAACTTAGCCTAAGTTCAGAATGTTTACACCTACAAGTAGCCTACGTATTGTAAAATTATTTATGCTGCATATAGGCCTATAGGTTATTTTTGGATAGCTACTGATAGGACTAAATGTCGTCTAAAGGATGGTGTATAAACGTATGATTAACGTTTTGTTAGGTATGATTTTCTACCGATGTTATTGCCTGAAAAACAACGTGAAATATTATTGAATGACATATTAAACTTTATTAAAATTATCTAATGAAGAAATAGAACGAAAGGTCGTTCGACGACGTCTTATCAGATTATCGAAATAAGGTAAATTTTCTTGGCAAATTTATTTAATCGTACATTGAAATTAATTGCTAATTAAAGTTAGGTAAACTATACTACAGATTAATCTTAAAAGTTACCGACTCATAGACTATAGGCTATGGAGTTCATGACTTCATTTTCTTCGAGAATGTTTGGGCAGTCAGTGTGTCTTGTGGTGCTATAACTTACTAATGTCGATGGGTATAATGTATTATATTCTGTCTATATAATATATATTTGCTACGAGTAAGTACATAAAGATTAAATAGAATTAACTGTAATTTTATTTGCAAAGAGTGTTGTAAAATTTATTAGCCTACTGTAATATGCTTTATCTAAAGAAATAAAATCAGCGTCGGAGTGCTTTTCAACGTGCACACCTATCGTCACTTACGGGTGCTGGATACACGTTCCTTTGACAAATGGGAGGACACTGAAAACTACCGTAGTCGATGTGCATTATCACTGAGGGAAATTGTCAGATAGCAAAACACGTTTTCAGTTTTAATTGGCGCCTTCGACTCGATTAGGCCTACATTACAGGTTTTTGTTTCAAAACTTAGGCTATACATACATTCCGCATTCACCGTTTGCCAATCAATATGACTTACAGTGAATAGAAGTTAATGCATTATATTGCAGTAACTTGTACACTGTTGGTAATTTGTCTAATGGGTACAGAGACTGAAAAATCCCCGTTAAATTGCTTGTAACTACAAAACGGATATGAGGTACTATATAACTAAATGCTAATTTAAAATAAGTATATAAGTTACAAAACTTTGATAGAAATATCGATAAAATATTTTAGCAGATGTTAGACAGAGTGAACCAGCTGTCCGATCGTTACTCATGGTGAACACTATTTCTAAAATTCTCTCCGAACAGTTTTCATACCAGTTAAAGTTTAAAGTATGGTTTTCACAAAAATGTAAAGGTCTCAAGTATTCCTAGACAGTCTACTTAACAGATCAGGCAATGTCGTTTCAACATTCATTGCTCGTGATTATTTTATTTTATATAAGGAGGATTAGGTTTATTTCACTTTACTAAGGAATTAGGAACGGCTCAGATGAAAGTAAAGATTTAGTCAGGCTTAAAGATCTAAACATATACCCTTCAAATAAACAGTAGATCAAAATCTCTTTAAGACTTCTTCATTTCCTACGCAGGCGAACCATCAACATTGGTAAACTTGTCTCTATACTCCTGCACTGCCAAGCGAAACCGGAACAGGCTGTAGCCTATACGACTGACCTTTAAAACCGTAATTTGTAGACATATTAAGAACGACACCGTCGTATTATTAAGCACTACAGATTAAGATAAGAAATAAATTGGCAATAAGAGTAAATAAATAAAAATTGGCTAAACATGTTTCACGTTTATGTTGTGCTGTCACTGACAACCTCATTTCTTACTCACTGATAAGAAAACTGCTATTTATTTTCGCAAACCTGTGAGCAATAAAAATCTGTTTGGACATGGTACAGATAAAATAATAATAATCATCATAATAAAGTAACATTATTATTATTATTATGTTATATTTTTCTGGTGTCGTTTGTAAAAGCGATTTACAGCTAACGTCACTTACTTTGTCACTTACTTTGATAAGATAACCTTATTCAAGTTGTACCTCTTGATGTATTTTGTCTGTAGGCTTAATGTCGAAATTTAACATAAAAGTATGAAAGAATTAGGCTAAATCCTATTGTGAATTAAACGTTTAAGATACATAGGCTACTACTACAGTATAGGCTACAGAAACCAATTCGTGCATTACTACGTTATGGGCCTACAAGTAGCGAAACATCTTGAAACAGCGTATGTAAAATAGGGATAGGTACGCGGAACAAAAGTACGGCCACACGTTAGAAAAAACACTGCGGTAGTTAAAACGCTGCGGTGTTATGATTAAAGTTTAGTGAAATAATATTAACCATTAAAAAAAATAAAAGTAACTTTAGTTAGAGCATTAAAATTAATAAAATATGATTATTATCATTTACAATAATAAAATTATAATAATGATGATATTTAATTATATAAAAATAAAAACGATAATAATAGCCATTTTATATTATAGTTACTGATTTGTAAATAACGATTCATAGCTACCTTCATTTCTTTTGATAAGTAGCGTTATTTCAAGCTATAAGCCAACCGATAAAAAATTGTAATGAATTTAATACGGTAACCACTAACTCGTAATCATAATCATCATCATTATAATCTTCCTACGAGAAAAAGCTCTGTGGATGCGCTTCAACCTAGTAACCCAAAATATAGGCCTACTTACAGTAATATATTCACCCTGCAATAACTCGTACAGGGGTACAACATTTGGTGCACGTGTGTGTAGCCTACTGTGTGAGTGTAGCCTGGACAAAATTTCTATAATCCTTACTTCACTGCATCTTCCTGTACCACGGCGACAGAACACTCCGATATGGACAGTGAACTCTCTTAAGGAGTGAAATAATTTACGCCAAACGGTCGTGAAGCATAACTTACTGTAATTGTAAGAAATAATTACGATAACACTGGTTAGGGAGAAGATGGTGACAAAATGCGAGTAATATTTAATGTTTACTTGTTTATTGTTCGTGTTCTTGGACTACGGAGAGAACGGATTCTCGTTGTCCTCTCTTTTTTGTTGCGTTAGTTATATAGGAATTAATTGTGTTAAAAATTCTGTCATAATCCTGAAGACATGAACGAAATTATGAATGAAACGCCTAGAATCATGAAACTATATTAAACGACTCGCACGTGTCTTACTAAGATAGAAACACATACTAAGATAGAAATAATTAATATAAAGGTAGGCCTATAGGGTAAATTAACTGTCACGTGAATGATCCGGCATATTTCCCGGAGAGGCTGAAAATAGGTAGTAAGTGTGTGCGCAGAATGAGAAGCATTCTGGTATAAAGGCGATCCACAATGTTTGCTAATGAATTCTGTAGAAAAGCCATAGCCTAAAGGGGTAGAATGTTATTTGAAATTTAGAAGAGTTTTATTCGGATTTCTGAGAAAATAGGCTACTCATGTGGTCGGTCTACCCTTCTCTTGTCCAAGTTCTTCCTGTTCTTAGAAATTCAGGTGTTTTAGTTGCATTGATACATATTTTAATTAATAACTTGTAAGCAACACCATTCATTTTTCACAAAATAATTATACAAGAGTTGAGTTATTCGGAAAAGTGCTGACATTGATTGTTCCAGACAGGCCCTAACTGAATACTCAACTGTGTAGTTAGTGCATTCATTTTAATACTAACAAAACAAACAAACAAATGTTTATAACTAAAAAAATAATTGTAGTAATAAATCATAAATCTATAAGAAATAACGTGAAGCACAAATGTGAAAATGAAGATCCGTTAATACTTTTCCTTTATTGAAAAACAGCCTATATTTCCCAGAATTTCCAGTGATATTTCCAATATTTCCATATTTTCAAGTGCGGTTTACTTCCGTTCTTGGTGATTTTATATTTAGTTATAAAATTATTTACTTTACACGAGAATTATAATTAATGTTTACACTCTGCAAAGTGATGATTGTTCTCTCACCGTCTTACAACACGTAGGCCTACAATAGGTTAGGTGTTTTATATATTGCATACGTAAACTTAGCAAACTTGGCAATATTGTACACAGCAACTAGTGTTTAGTATCATCATCATTGTTATCAAGTTCAAGGAGTAGGCTACGCCCACTGTGCTATTTCGGGTCTACACTTCTTAGTACTTCTAAAATACATCTAAATAAAACTTTATGGCATTTAGACAGTTAAAGAACAAAAAACACACTTTGCACACGTGTTTAAGACATAAAATAAACATCAACGCATCAAATTATTTATAACACATAGGACAATTAGAACAAGATCAAGATTAAAAAATAAATTAATGACGCAACAGAATTAAAGACGTCATAAAAGTCAGTAAATTGATCTTGGACGACAGGTCAGCGCACTAGGTCACAAAATTCATCATTTCACGAACGTTATAAAATTCTTAATCGCGAAATCGATGGATTACAAACATACAAAGTTTTCGTAAAACGTCTAAAAGACTGAAAGAGAATGATAAAATGTTGCGTTTCTGCAGACACGGGTAGCTGGCAGGTAAAAATTATAATCAAGTGGCACTAAATTATTGTATTCGAAATCGGATAAACAAATAGGCCTACCTACTATTAATTTTGCACCTGGAATTCAACGTGGACAAGGTATCATTCAACGTGTTTGATTTGCTTTGAGCACGTTTGAAATTTGACACAAATAATGCTGATGACATGTGTGGGCGCGTGCATCGTCGCGTTGAGTGTGGGCAACTAGTCGCACGCAACTAATGAACACGACGCGGCGACGTGCCGAAATGTGCAGCCGGCATCAATCTTTAAAATAATTTCACACACGCACACGCATTTCCATCTGCACACACACACACACACACACACACACACACACACACACACACACACACACACACACACACACACACACACACACACACACACACACACACACACACACACACACACACACACACACACACACACACACACACACACACACACACACACACACACACACACACACACACACACACACACACACACACACACACACACACACACACACACACACTGTAACGCTTCAACGCTCTCCCAGTGGCATGATTTCATGTGTGATGAATAGGTTGACTAGTATTAGGTTAGCAAGCTGCATTCTGTAGCCACTAGTGACTAGTGGCTGCATTGTAAAATGTAACACTGAAGACACACGACTTTGGAAAATACTCAGTAAAGTTTCTTAATCAATAAGGGCACAGTACTTCTGGTAGTTATGTCCACGTCTGATAAAAAGTAATTTAGCCTATTTTCACTAAATCTGTTTAATTCTTATATAAAATGTTACAAAAAAGTAGCCTAGTTTCACTAAATCTGTCTAATTCTTATATAAAATGTTACAAAAGTAGTGATAGTATTAGCCTAAATATCCGATTTATTATATTAGTATTATATATTAGTGTAAAGTCCCGATTATCCGTGGAATTGGATGGCGTGATCGCCGGGGATAACCGAATTCCGCGGATAATGCACAGTGTGTACAAAAAAGGGCAGAAAGTAATGAAAATTGTTTGTTAACCTTCTCGTGGAAATCGCAAGTACCAATAGGCCTATAATCGTACTGAAACAGTGTAACTATGAATCACATTTTCTATGCAGTTTAAATACTAATTCATACGAATTGACATTTCGTCAGAAGTTATATAGTGATAAATTTTCTTATTTGTATCATCGGTGTATCATCTACATTGGATATGTCTGAAGTTACTACCTAGGCCTATATAGTTACAAAAGTTAGGTTATGTAGGGTACCCATATAAAAAAGCTAAGTTACGTAGGCCTACCTATAAAAAACCAAGTGAACATCTCTCGCGTTTTCATGCCCAGCAGGGATTAGATTCAGGAACGAATTACCGCAAACGTATAAATTAAAATGCCAGAAAATACATGACAGTGCTGACCTGTCGGAAAACATCACAGGTGGCGTTCAACGTCAACATCCAATTTTTTTCATTCCGTTAACTAAGCTGTAGAGAACAACGGCTTTCAGTTATACCGCGTAGACATAAAGACAAACACTGAGAAAAAAGTGTTTCCAGTAAATGTTCCCACAGTCGCAGTAATGTAGGCTACATAGGCTATTCCCGGATGGCTCAAGCGACAAATAATACTACTGTATACCTGTCGTTGAGCGGTGGCACTTAACATCCCTCGGACATAGGCCTATCTTTATATAACTTAAATAATTTTGATACAGTATTGTTACAGTAGTTATTAAAACCGTGCTAACAACAGTAATGTAGTAATGTAACAACATGTTTGCCTGTCTCGTTGTCCCGTCAAAGATTACATGAATAACATCACCAAAAACATACAATTCACACTTGAAATAGAGTCAGACAACGCCATAAATTTTCTGGACTTAACCTTTATGAAACATAATAATAAATTTCAATACAGAATATACAGAAAACCCACCACAACTCATGGTGTTATACATGCTGATTCTTTCCACCCGCACTCACAAAAAATGGCGCATTCAATAGTATGATACACAGACTATACAGCGTACCTTTAGATCCCGCAAACCACAAAGAAGAAATAGATATAATTAAACACATTGCAATTATGAACGGTTACCGCAGTTCATTAGTTGAACACTTGATGCTTAGACACAAACGCAGAACTAACAACCCTCACCGTGTCACGACGAACGCAATATATATGGCGGTTGATTATACTAACAACTTTTCAATGCTCATTAGAAATATTTTTAAAAAACATAACATCCACATCACATTTAGAACAACCAACAATATCCGTAAAATGCTAAATAATGCCACACGTACATCAATCGAAAAAAGAACGGGTGTATACAAAATGATGTGTAATGACTGCAATATGCATTACATTGGTCAGACTGGCAGGACCTTTTTCGAAAGATATAAAGAACACTTACCCACGAGCATTTCAAATATAAATAAATCAAACTACGCTAAACATCTCGTCTCATTGAATCATAATTATACAAATTTTGAGGCAAATTGCAAACTCTTACACATTTGCAGAAAGGGACGATATATGGATGCGGTAGAAGAGTTCGAAATTTACCGAGCCTTCAGAAATAATCCCAATAATATATTAAACGAACAATTGGCATTTAAATCGCATACACTATACGATAAGATTATAGATAACATAGCCATAGAATACACGCCCAACACAACAATAGATAACATGAAAACTCCAATAAACTGTGCAGTACGTCGCTAACCAGTATTGAGTGCGCACTCACATCCGTGTGCGTCGCTGTGTTGTGGACTATATTTTTTAAATGTCTTTTAGTGTAACTTTTAATGTTTAACGAAGTCTTAACCGACGAATTTTTTAATCTCTGATGATGGATTAACACAATCCGAAACGCGACACACGAAACACAATTCGAAAATTAGAAGACAAAGAAGAAAAATTAAGCGGTCACATAGACGGATTAAGGTAAAAACTTTAAAGTTTAATTATAATAATTGTGACGCGAATACCAATACAATGACTTTAAAATTGATTAATCAATCAGTGACGTGGTAACGATTTCTAAGCCGGCTGGAAGTTAAGTTCATCTACTGCAGCAAGACAAAATTTATTTTAATTTCCTTGCACATTATTTAGAACGTATTTTCGAGTAAGCTTATATTTCGTTAGGCCTACTAATTTTATTCCCGAAGAATAAGTGTAAAGAAATATTAAATTATTCAGAAAATAACAAATTGAATGATGGACGTGTATGCCTCCGTTCCTCTGTAAAAGATGATTTTAACTTAATATTTAAATATAATTAATTCGCTACCGACTCGGAACACAACGTTTTTTATGGGTAAAAACGTAAAAGTTTTACCTTATAGCCTAAACCGGTTTCCGCTTTTAAAAAGCTTCTTCAGAGGCTCCCGTTGGGAGCACAGTCCGTCTTGTTGTTGGCGACGGTATCGACTTTTGAAAGATCGATATTGTGTGTAAATCACCCAATACAACACAAACTAGCTGCCTCCAGAACTATGATACATAGACTTAATAACATCCCACTAGATGAAAAAGACTACAAAGACGAACTAAACACGATAAAATATCTAGCAGAATCCAACGGATACGACAGAACAATAGTCAATAAACTCCTACAGAAAACACAAAACAAACAACAGACAAAGACAGAAAACAACAAATTCATAACACTAACATACATCAACAACCAAACTGAAAAAATAGCCCACAAATTCAAAAAAGCGGGATACAGAATCGCATACAAAACTACTAACAAAACAGAACACACACTATCAAAACACATACACAAAGCACAAAACAAATTCGATCTACCTGGTGTTTACAAACTAAATTGCTCAGTTGCAACAAATTCTACATAGGCCAGACAGGACGTACCTTCAAACAAAGATGCATTGAACACACAAAGGCACTACACTCCACTACAGAATCCACCTTTGCAAACCACCTCGTTGAAGCAAACCACAAATACAAAAACATCGACAATAACATGGACATTCTATACGTACAAACAAAAGGCCGAAAACTAGACACTCTAGAACAATTGGAAACATACGAACACACGAAAACACATAAAAACGACATCCTAAACGAATAGACACAATTCAAATCACACGCATTATTCGAACATGTCACACCCCACACACAATATCGATCTTTCAAAAGTCGATACCGTCGCCAACAACAAGACGGACAGTGCTCCCAACGGCAGCTATGAAAAGCTTTTTAAAAGCGAAAACCGGTTCAGGCTATAAGGTAAAACTTTTGCGTTTTTACCCATAAAAATCTTTTTGTGTTCCGAGTCAGTAGTGAATTAATATATTTAGTTAATTAACGGACACGTCATGGACAACGAAATCCAAGAATTTAATATTGAAAATGCGACACGAAATATAAGACGCATTATAGGGTTGTGTTGTTATTTCGCAGTGTGCAGACACTCTTTCCAGTTACTACGCTGCGTAAATATTATTCGTAGGAATAAATCAAGTATTATCTGATAAACATACATATCAGAGTTCGGGCCTGTGATATCAAGTGTCTTTGACATTATTTTACGAAGCGATTGCTTGGACGGTTTACCGAAACATTATTGAAACTGGTTACATCGGTCGATATGTGGTGCTTCCGCATAATAGCCCATACAGCGCAAAGGATATGAAATAGAAATTATTAGAATTGTAAAAGAAAAAAAGGATGGACTTCTTCGGATACATAACGAGAAAATAAAAGGAAATAAGTTACAGGTACGCGTAATTAGAAAGTAAAGTAGGTTGAAGGCGTATCTCGTAGGTTAAAGAACATCATACAGCTGTTATGACAAATATCAGTTAGAGCAGCTGCTCAGTAAATGAGCCCGTAGAATTGGTACACATTGCTAAGAAATTTTACGAAGCAGAGTCTTGTAATCGGTACGGTATAGGGCGAGAGCTTCACTAATCACATAGACTACTATTACACATACGATTCCAGCATGTTCTTTACTAATTGAAATCCACCGACATTATACGTCACCTTAAAAAATTATTCTTCATTGGTAATTGTATCTTTACTAACAAACGTTAAAGTTTCTAGTATTGCTCTGGACCGTCGGCTCACAGTGTAGTAGCATGTACCTACAGACAAAAAGAAGTTAGTTTAATATGTACAAACATGCTACGTTACAGGAAGAAATTTACCTCTAACAGCAAGATCCTCCTTTATGAAACAATTTAAAGGGAGTCAGAAAAATGAAAAAATAGATTTTCAGATGTTTGTCTTATGTTTACCTTTGACTTTTATGAATGAAACAGTAACAATTTTAAAAATCGGACAACTGAAAGGATTTTAAATATTTTTTTTTCTTTCATTCGTTACATCAGCATTTTCTCGGTGCTTGGTAACACAATAAAGCCGGTGTACATTATCATATGGTTCGGTAAATGTTTACATATTTCAGCTTCCTTGTTGAATAGGAACCTGGCGAATCAGCTGAAAAACGCTGCAAATAAACACCATGAATATGGAAATTAAATGAGGCTATTATGCTTCAGCAGACATACAATAGGCTATCTACATGAATGCCTATAGATATGAAAATTTCAAGATTATACTCGTCTGGTTTAAGAAAAAAGATATCGCAAATATGTTAATCAATTTAATATCAGAATATCGGCCTACTATCACAGGGCCTTTCAGCTTTTCTTGAGACTTGTTTAGAAATTTGGCCTGCTATTCTGGGTTTACAGGAAACTCTTTCATTGATTGGTATAATCAAAATATTTTAAACTAAAGTGGTGCGGAAAATCACTGACCCATCGTGGTAGGCTTACATCACCGGAACATGTTAATAGACGCCATCTTGCAGTGTTAAGACAGAAAACTGAGTGCTACATATTTTCATAAACTAAGCGCATACTGTAACTAATTATTAGTGTATCGTTAAATACCATTAATTAAGTGAGTCTTTAGAGGTTTAAAGCCTCTGACTAAGCAAACAGATTTGTTTAACTTTGGTAGTCACAAATCTTAGCCACTTTAGGATAAGTAGTAACGGGTTACTGCATTCTACTGGTCATCATTTATTGTCATAAAATTTGTAAAATTACAAAAAAAATAGTAAAGTTGATCCACATTGTGACACCGATACATGCACATCGCATATGAAAATTCTCGTTAACGTAGGCCTATAGTAGGGCTTTGTTAACGCTAACGCTTATATGCTACTAGTTTTCAAGATAATAATTAATGTGGATATTAATCTTTCTTGCAAATCTGAAATTATTCGGTAAGAAAGAAACACAGGAGCGTGTTTTGACGTGACACAAAACGCGGACTCGCGCGACACTTAATACCAATTAAATTTATTTCAATGCTAAATTCAGTACTGAAAATTACTTTTATTCAAATACATATGATCCCATAATGCGAAGAGAGGAGCGAAAAGTGTCGCCGTGAAATCAGAACCTGTGGTATCGGGTTTACTATGAACTGCAGCTCTGTATGGTGCACCGAAGCTCCTGCTCCTGTCTGCCAAATTTTGGCGACCAGCTAGCCGCCTCACTGCCAGTTTAAGCTCGGATTACCTGTAGTCTACTTTGAGTAGCGGCAACTAAGTCTGAGAGCCGAACAATGTACGTAGCAATTCTGTGAAATTCTCAGACACAATATTGGCTTTATAAAAATAGGCTACGTTAGAGTTAAAACTAGCTCAGTTGAGCGATTCACGCAAAATAGGCTACGTTAAAGTTAAAACTAGCTGCAGTTGAGCGATTCACGCAAAATAGGCTATGTTAGAGTTAAAACTAGCTGCAGTTGAGGGATTCACGCAAAATAGACTATGTTAGAGTTAAAACTAGCTGCAGTTGAGCGATTCACGCAAAATAGGCTATGTTAGAGTTAGGCCTAAAACTAGCTTCAGTTGAGCGATTCACGCAAAATTTTGCCGATTCTTTCGACGTCTCGACACCCCATCCATTATTAAAGCGAATTCGTCTGGAGTTGTTGCGTGCTGCTGCTAATCTCATGCAACATGCTACCAACCTCACGCTTTACGTAGCCATCGTTAGCATTCACAAAACGACAGACGTGCCGTTAGATGTCCATTCCAGTTTACAGTCTTGTGTTACTTTATTTAAAACACTGTCATTTCATAAAATCAGAATTTATCGGACCGGTGAACTTATGTTCATCGATTAACTGTTTATATAAAAATATTATAAAAATATTTCATAACATTTTGACTGTCGTTTGGTGTTCTTCTAATTTAGGTTATACATATTCACTGACATGAATACAATATATAGACTCTTACGTCTCACTAGTAATTTCGAGTGGTTTTAGTTTTTTATCTCATTTATGTAGTAACGTGGAATAAGTTTCTGGAAGGGGAATGAGACTTATGGGGGAGGGACGAGATTAGCTTGAAGGTTGGGGTCCTCATTTACCACAGAATGAATGAGATTTTCAGAAATAATCCCATGTAATGTTATAAATACATTGGATAAAATGTACTTACGTTATTTACTAAATCTTGAGCGATTGTCATTATTAAGACAACTAACTATATTTGGTAATTTAAAAAATTCTACAAGTATTCTAATTCCTTTTATTTCTACAAGTATTTATAAGCTTTACTTTCACACGCACGCACGCACACAGACACACGCGCGCGCGCGCACACACACACACACACACACACACACACAACTGGCTTTCAGATATATCTACGTTAAGTGCTTACGAAATTTGTAATATCTCTCCGATTGATCCCCTGATCTCCCCACCCCCGTAGTTACGCCACTGGGTACTGGTAGGGTACATAGTATTCATACGATTTAGGCTTACGGGTGTACGTGTTTTACATGCGCACATATGTTATAAATGTTTTTATTTTTGTTATCGCAATAACGTATTTTTAATATGATTTTGTTTTTCTTATACGTAATTCCCAGTCAGAAAAGTAGCTAAACTTTTTGTCTACTCGCGTGCACGTAATTTAAAATTTTTGTATGTGATGTGTAGGCCTACATGTTAGTCCCATATTACCGTGAGGCGCATTTGCTGGTTAACTTTACCATTTCAACTGTTAGCTAAATTATTGTCAGAATTAACGTTCAACAAAACAGCTGAAGATGAAAACACTACACAACTTCGAAAGCGGTTCCCTAAAAATAAGCAAATATTTTTTTTAGTAAGCAAATATTTTATATTTTTACATAAAACTATATAATAAAATAAGAAAGAATATACTGATATAAGAATGAAGGCTGAATAGCATAACGTAACGCTGAACACACCGAATAATGGCTGAATATTGTAAACATACAGTTCGTATATTCATTTCTTTCAATGTGAGCACTCTCTACGTACGTTAACATTCACACACGTCATATGTATGCTGACTAGAGGGGCGGTAAAAGAAAATAAAATTTTAATAAAAGAAGCGAAGTTTTTGTTGTGATATTTCATCACATATTTTTCAACGAACAAACAAATTATGCCCCATTTAAAATTAAATTACACTTGTCTTACGGAAGACTACGAAAAACGATAAATGTTTAATACATTCTGTGCCTACGAAATTTGTTTTGGTTTGCCTATGTCTGACTCGAGGTCCGCCTTAAGCTTGAAGGTCAAAGACATCCAGACCGAGAGATGTAAAGACGGATTTTCTGTCTTGGGAAAGATAAGTGAGGCTTAGATGGACGATTCCATTAGTCTTTGATGAATAAACACAGCAAGTGAACATCGCATCGCAATTCACGTTATTTTCCAGGATCGAATATCTTATCTTACTGTAGGGTATGATTCTAACAGCGACACTGACTAACCGCAGTGATGATATAGCCTATGTAAAAATATATCTTCTGTATTAACTAGATGAGTTGTTCTCAACCATAATGCAACTGAATTAAACTGCATGAATACGGTCTGTCGATCGTAGATAGATACTTTCAAGTACAAACCAACGCGCGTTGTATGTCCCCTCTGACCACTTTGTCCACTCGAAAGACATAGTACCAAGAGACAATAACGAAAGAAAAAAATAATTACGACAACCGCAACAACAATAACAACAACAACAACATATAATAATAATAAAAATAATAATATATTAATATTTATTAGCCCTACTACATTTGCTGATTACTATTCTGTATCAAAACAATTATTTTATTTTATTGATGAAAAATAGTTTACTTACTCATTTTCTTTTACAAATGTCACAAATGTAGTTTCTGATTACAAAAGCTACGTTGATAAAAAGCCGTACATTGCAAGTGTATTCCACGTATCTCTAATTTTACACAGTTCGTGTAGGCTATTACATTGTATTATGACTACAGTATTAAATGCATGTTTTCTTCTTGTCAGAGAGGCGTAATTTTGGCATTTATGAATGTTATTTGAGTGTGTGCCTATATGTATAAAAGTGTTTTCTATTCTAAATACATAGGCCTCAGGATACTTTTTTCTCCGGAAACGTTAGCGTAGAAAACGTTTTAAGAGCAATACACCTACCTGTCGCGTAAACAAACCTGACGACGTTTTAAGAGCAGTACACCTACCCGTCGTGTAAACAAACCTGACGACGTTTTAAGAGCAGTACACCTACCCGTCGTGTAAACAAACCTGACGACGTTTTAAGAGCAGTACACCCACCTGTCGTGTAAACCTGACGACGTTTTAACTTAAACTTGATATTATTGGTAAGTTATCGATTGTAATAAAACTTGTTGTCAGGAACCTGGTTAAAATTTAGTCTGAGAAGGAACATACTAAATTTAACAATCGCCATATAGATATTTCATTTTGTTTTATTAAGTTCTGTTGGTTAATTAAAATGGTCGTACATATATTATAAACGTTTATCTGAATATTCTAGGTAGTACTAGATTATTGTTTAGGTTTAGGCTACGTACTCTTCTCGCAGAAGCTTGGCAAGTCGGGCCGTATACACCTGTAACTCCTATTTTGCTTATCAAGTATGTTTGTTCATAGTAAGATGATGTAATAAGTATTTAAAAAAAAAATTTTAATAGTGTACTGTATTGTATTCTGTAATGAAATTGTATACTTTATTGTCTCACACTGCAGACGTCAGATGTTTGACAATATTTCGTTTGTTCAGTGCAGTATTCAGGAATTCAATGCATGGACTTTCTGATAGTTCATTTTGAAAATAGTTCATTTTTGTGAACAGTAGATACTGAGCATTTGTTGTATGCGTATTCTAATGTTTTGACGGATTCAATTAATTTTTTGAGGTCTCAATCCTTTAACATTAAAAGGGACACCCGTGAATCTTTTAATACAGCGATGACAGGAAGGAAATGCACTGCCTTTTGCAAACACGGAAATTTATTAAATTTGATACGTTTGATGTAATTTTCCAAATAAGATCTAATATCTGATACGATTAAAATATTTTATTCTTCTTGCACTCTATCGTAAAAACAAACAGATATTTTATGAATTCATTAATGCACTGCTTAACTCATATTTAACACGCCACACTACTTTTGTGTGTCCTACGGTATCTACTTCAGTCTTCATCTGTCCGTGAAACTGAATGCCATCAACCATCAGTGTATTCTAATATAACAATCAGTTCTAATAACAAACAGTGTGTTGTAATAACAATTAAACTACTTTGTATATTTTAAAAACTACTTATAGACTGAAAGAATAAACATAATAACAAAAACATTAGTAATATTTTATTATAAATTGTTTCTAACAGTACGTGTACACTGAACTTATTTGTTATAAGCACACTGAACGAATTGAATCGTTGCAATCTGTCTACCCTTACGATTGTAGCAGTTCCGGGATATCAAGCCGGCAAGTGGTTTGTATATGACGATTAACCTTAGTGAAATGACGATGCTTTAAACACTATACCGCATCGATAGATTTATATCCAATTGTTATTTAACCTTAAAACTTCATAAAATAAATAACGTTAGATTCGTCGTGGTATTCTGTATTTGCGTAAATTAAAATAACGGGTTTCGGAACATTAATACCATCTTCAGTTTTCTAGTTACTCTGTTGATATTGTTAACTTGAAAAACTACAGGTAACAAATTACAAATTACAAAACTACTTGCGTAACCTGTGACTTACATAACATTTAACTGCCTCAGAGTGACTGGAAGTCTGAAGATGGAGCATACGTTTCGAAATACAACTTATGGAAACGCGTAGGCGGACGAAGACTATTCAAGGTTACTTTATGTCAGTTTGACGTTTCTATGTGATTCGGATACCACAGCAGCTATAGAATTATTTTAACGTTATCTAATTCAAATGAAAGGTTTAGCTAAGATTAGGTTTAGAAACTGTGTTCATCAGTAAACTCCGGCTCAGTAAAGACGTTCTTTTCAGGTAGAAATCGTATTCTGCTTAGGAACTTGGCGTTAGGCTAGTGGTCAAACTACTCCTTCTACATCTCTGCAGTGGGATATACATTTTTATTTTCACGTTAATCTACAGATAGGCTTATCTGCAACGTGAAAAATTACACATTACGATTAGTTTGTTGACAGCATTTCTCAGCGCAAATAATAGGGAACTAACAACCTACAGTGACAAAAAATTATACAAATTAAGTAAAATAGAAATATTTTATTTTTAGATTCAAAAGAGATCAGGAGATAAGGAGAAAATAGGTGTATTCTAGGTTTTAATTTTATAAGGCGAGTAAACTTAAATACGGTTATAATAATCGGGGGTAATTAAATTGGTTATATTTCGTAAGATACTTTGTGTTACTACAGCGAAGCGAGTAACAAGTGGCGTAATGACAGTCGCTGTGTGGCCAATGTCCGCCTAATGGATGATCATGTAAGGCGGCGTCACGAGTGGGGGTAATGTCCTTACATTACATCAATAAAAACACAAATAATTCAAACATCACGTCTCTTTAATTTAAAATAATAACACAGGAAGTGTTTGTGAGCAAGTCTGCTACAAATGTGATGTTAATAACAAGGTCCAGCTTCCATCCGGTCCGCTGGTCTCCGTACTTCACCCCCCCCCCCGTTCAGTACACCTTGATTGATCTGAAGTGCTCAGATGGACAGTTACTTTGAACTACGAAACCATAATGCGCCTGTTGTATGTACGTTATGTTTATTCCTGTTGGTAATGACAAAATTATTATCATTGTTGAAGCAAACGTGATACAGCAACCATTAAAGTGGCCTGTTACTACCAGCTAGTAATGAATTACAGGCTGAGAGCATTAATTTTGGAGAAACTAAAGAATATAGGCCTATTATATAAAATTGAATCCGTCTGACTTTCTATCTCTCCAATTTTATTTTATTTTTTTTCTCACTTGTTTCGTATACACATCTTCAGAAAAGAAAATGTGAGCTATATGGGTACACACAAATGTATAAGCCTACTAACGTGGAATTGAATAATTGAATTATTAAATTGTATATTTCACGGTTATTCAAAGAAAGCACAGAACAATATTAAGGTGGAGACACATCCAAGTTGTAAAACTGTACTCAAGAGTACCTAGTAGGCCTACAGTCTGCGGTTTAGAAAATGCAACAAAAGGAGAAAATGTTACGGACGAAAATGAAGAGTAGGCTACTAATTTGTTGATTGTAGGGAACCAATCACCTTACCATGGATCAATAGGCCTATATAGCCTACTAGCACTGTAGTATGGGTCCAGTAAACTATATACTGCGGATATCATAAAGGAACAGGAACAAAAGAGGAGAGTGAATAAGTAAAGGTGGCGAGAACCTTCAGAACATTCGTGAAAAGGGGAAGTCAGAGGAAGAGACAGATCAAGTCAAGGCAAGCCCCGTAATTTCGCGTCGTCCAGAGCTTCAGATGCCGCGGGGGACAATGATGAAAATCTGTTGGGTTTTAGACGTGACCGGGCGAGGAGTGTCTAACTCAGTGGCGTTAAGGAACGGACACCGAGGGCAATGCGGATAGTTAGGTAATGAGCTTCGTAGGCCCAGCTCAAATCTAGTTCCATGAGAGACTGGAGCTTTCACTGTGGATTATTGGCAAGTAGCCGCATACAGAGAGCCCATAGGTAAACATTGTTGTCACATACGTGGTAACGATGAGTTTTCTTATTTTCTTACCTTTGTTAGGTCCGTCTTGTGACTTTTATCTTTAGAATAAAATTAGTGTGACGCGTTTCAGGTCATCTGACCCATCCTCAGACACTTTCTCGAAAAGAGATCATCATATATTAAAATTCAATTAATATCGATATCGATCGATAATTAATACTCAGTATCGATCGGTAATCGCGTGGTGCATCACGACAAGAGTATTATTCATGTTTTTGAACATTAATTATTGACAATGAATTTACATATGTGTGTTTTTATTTTAATTGAATTTTAATATATGACGACCTCTTTTCGAGCAAGTGTCTGAGGATGGGTCAGATGACCTGAAACGCGTCACACTAATTTTATTCTAAAGATAAAAGTCACAAGACGGACCTAACAAAGGTAAGAAAATAAGAAAATTAAAATACGTGACTTGGACCGTTAACAAACAAAAATGTTTAAAACGATGAGTTTGCTGAGACAGTGGTTCATGAAGTTGCTGCAAAGTAGGAGACGGAGTGTTTTGCTGGTTACTTACTGAAATAATACGAAGGAAGTACTAATAAACTATGTAATAATCCTTGTCATCGGATATTATGGTGAGATTTATTGTTTGAATACAATGCATATTACCTTCTGATTACTTATAAGACGATTCTAGAGTTTATAAAAACTCTATAAACTGCCATAATCCTTTACGGCAGTTGTAAATATATTTCTGGCCGTTAATGTTAATCGAGCTGGGTACAGTACACGTAAAATATAAAGTTTTGTGCATATGAACCTACAGTTCCCTTTTTGGTTGAAACTATTTTTGTTGTTTAAGTGTAATAATGTTACTGTTTTTTTCTATTTTTGGTTTGATTCAGTTAAATTGCAAAATGAAATTAAATGATATTCTAAAGAGATTGAGGTTTCTGTTGTCACATCTCGTTGAATGAATTAGATGATTATAACAGAAAGAGTGATATTTGTCAATTAATATGTTCGCTTGTCGAATATTAATAGGCTTAATATAAGCTCCAAAGTAAGAATATAGAATCTAAGAGAATTAAGTGAAAAAAGACGCTTTTGAGATAAATATAATGTGAAATGTTTACCTTTGGAATATAACACTTACCACTACTAAATATTCTTTATTGAATTTTATAAATAAAATATAGTCTAAACTTAAAACGTACATGAAAACCGTTTCGTTACTGGGATATAACGAAAAGAAAACCGAAAATCTGTTTACTGCGGGTTTGAATACAATCCTCAGATCACATATATTTATATAGCATTTCCTCATGTTGCGGAGCTTCTGCTGAATACAAATGAAGCGTTTTGGACTCACTGCGCTGATGGTGGTCTTAATTACCAAAGTTAATTGAAAACAGCGATCAGTGAGTGCAAACAGACGTGGTGATGTGTTCGGTGCCCATACGGTTCACGTGCCCTATCTCACCTCTAACCCGGAATTAATGAAATCAATTAACATACAAGTCACCTCATTCCCGGTTTTCAGTTCTGAACATCAGAAATTCTGTTAACTTCAATGGAACGCTACTGGTGCGTGTTTCAGTGTAGGCTACGATATTAACACAAGGTTATATTTTTAAAAATTTACAGATTTTTTATCTGAATTGAACGCTATATATTTATGCCAGAGACAGTCATTTTAAATTTAAATACAAATTTATAAAATTATTTTCATTTCAAATAATATGTAGTAGCCCATACAATAAAAAAAGGACTTTTCTTATCGTCTACGTAATAATAGTTTAAAACTCTGTAGAAGTCAAAAATAATATTTCTCCTCTTAAAGTAGGTTACAACGCACTTAACTTAATTTTTTTACCATCTAAAGAAATTTAAAGTTTTTTTGGTGGTTGTCTTGAAATAGCGAAAATAGAGTCTCATAAAGCGAAACAGCAATGTAAGAAAAAGTATCAACTACATTAACTTCTGACCAGTCACACGAAGTATTAGCTCAGTAAAATATTCATAGCCATAACTGAATTAATTTAATGTTTAGTAATTGAAAGAAATTAATTATGAACTTTTATAATTACGATAAACGCATAGATTCATTAGAATATATTAGGCCCTAATATGTAGGCATCCATAAACATTGTAATGAGTAAAAGTTTTTAATTATGATGATTGGCCTTCTTACTTACAATTAATATCGTATTCCGAATATTCTATATTCGAACATTTTTACAAACATACGAGATTTAACTTAGTTGTCTTCAATATTTTTGAAATTATTGAATACTGTTTAATTAAAGAAACTAATAAATGCTGCTGCTCATAATGTAGTCTACAATTTTTTCTAAAAGCGGGATATACCTATATGCACATCCAAATAAAACAAACGCACACACAACATTTGTTTGTCGACCAGTATATGGAATTGTATGATTGGATTTTCTTCGCTCATTTCCTCGGACGTGAAAGGTATTTGTGGAAGTAAGATTATCGCCAACGATAGACTGTGGTAAATTGCCAACAAAATTAGTTTCTTTTATGGATGAAATTTATATCCGTAAACTGTGGGTAGCCTATAGTGCAAGTCGTTTCCCTACAGCGATGACGTATTCTGTGCTGCACGAAAAGGGTGATTATGGAGACAGATTAATTCATTTTTTGTACTGCACTTTGTATCGTTGGTTGCATAAGCGGATAGGCCGTAATGGGACTGTATCCAGCGCGATAACGCTTGCAACACGTAACTGAAATGTTTAATGCAGTATAATGTGTGTTTCACGTCGTTTGTCATGAATAAACACAATGTCGTGATGCAGTAAAACTATGATTAAGTAATTTCAGTAATGAACAGTTATTCATAAATGTTTGTATGTATGCGACAAACGCGTGTACACAGACTCACGTTATGTTTGAGTGTATGTAGGCTAATAATAATGGACCGTAGTAGCCAAAGAAAGTAGGCTATTCTGTAAATTTAAATATTGTATCATATTATTATTAAAGCGCGGTTTATTCGTTGCAGGCCTATTTTCATACAGTTTTACGAGATAAAATTGATAACAAATGAACTGAATTCCAGAAGCTAGGTTTTATGTGACATTTCGTTGGCTTCTATAAATAGCATTAAAGTAGCCTCAGCTCTCTGACCAGCAGAACTCAACTGTTTTGAACAAAATACATTTATTATTAGTCAAATTTCAACATTCGATATTTTTCAATTATATCAGAGAAATCACGAAAACTCCGACTAATCTACTATTTTGTTGTTGTTGTAAAATGTCAACTGTAAAGAAGACAATCACACACTAAACGCTAACAAGTTTAACAAGTTTATTGTACTGCATTAGTTTTTTTATTTAAATCTATAATCATAATGTTTAAGTGACAAATAATTTGGTACTATCTTTTAAGTCTATGTATGTTTAAAGGTGTATAGGCCTACATAATATAAGCAAATAATATTTACGACTGCAAGTAGAATTTTCTTATTTTATTTTAACTTAAGTTGAAATAAATTTAAATAATATGATATTAACAATATGATATAAACATTTACTATATAACATTTTTTCTATTATTATTTGTGTAAACTCAGCTTACAAACTTTTTGAATGCGATCTAAAATTTGCAAGGAGTGTTGAGAGATTAGTAACTCGCGTTATCTGTGTCAAGTTTATATTTTGAATATAATTTCTCATAACTTGACTATAATTCCTCCACATACACTTTTACGATTTTATTAAAATTTTTAATTCCATTTTTGGCCATGGTTCCCTTAAATTAAAAACGTTACGTTACATTCAGATTTGGGCTAAAATTCCTTTACTCTGACACCCGGATGGATTTATGTAATTTTTTCAAATTTTTGATCCCTTTTTTTGGGCTGGTGTGCTAAAATTTAACTTCCGAAACTCAACTGTATTCAGATTTTGGTTATAATTATATTTAATTTGATACTTCACATGGAGTTTTGTAATTCTATCACAATTTTGCTCCATGTTTTGGACCCTAGCGTCCCGAAATTTCGAAATTTTAACAAATGAACATTATATTCAGATTTTGTTTAATTCCATCTAATTCGAATCCCACATGAATTTTTGAAACTTTTTTCACAATTTTGACTCCTTACATTATTGTCTCCTGCCCCCTATTTTTGGGCGATCAATCTCAAAAAAATAGGGGTCTGTATAGTAAAAGTATGGTGAAGCGTGTTAAGCTATATGAAAATCGGTTGGTGCATTCAAAGGTTATTGTGAGACACACCGGTACCCCAAACGGACAGACAGAAACATACCAAACACTCGAGTGAAACTAAGAACTCGTTCAGTTAATTAATATTATACATTTTTTAACTGTGTGACCAATTTTTTACTGAAAACACGTTGAAAAATAATTTGATCTTACCATAAAAGTGAAGGTTACCATCTATACTATTAATGAAGGTTTGTTTTGTTAGCAGAATACTTTAATGATTTTATTTAGAAGTTATATAAATCGCTTATTTTTAACGATTGTCACAATATTAGAAAGTAACAGTACTTACTTACCATGAACTTTATTTGAACAAAGTCTATTTTTAAAAACATGTTTTTTGGTATCCAAGTCGCGTAAATATTAATAATTAAAAATTACCTTATTAAACGTCTTGCGACTTCTCCTTATTTTGTCCTGACGCGTTTCATCTTCAGAGGATAATCACTCTTCCGTCGTCAAACGTTAAAAATTAATGACACAATAACACACATACACATAATTTACACTACAAACTTGGGCCTTTTCACATTGCACAGTGCGCACTGTATGGAGGTCCAGTTCATACTGTCAAACATATCAGAACTCAGGTGCAAGGTGTATATTTATTAATGTTACCTAGTATTGTCTTGTGTCTCGAACTTAAGAGCTGTATCAAATAAATAATGTGATTTGAAAGATAACTGATCATTTAGAACATTTCCAGGATTGGTTTTAAATGCCTTGTATATCTCGTATTCCTCGAGTGTGTCCATACGACGTCCCTTGGCACAATAATGTAATGGCTTGAAATTAGTGTCAAAATCTGTATACCCATGGTTGGACTCCATGAGGTGACGAGCGTAGTTGAATTTAATACGTTCTAACTTTGTAATTTTGCTCTTAGGTAAATGTTCCCTAAACCGCTCTCGAAACCGTCAGCCAGTTTGGCCTATATATATCTTGTTGCAGTCATTACATGATAGCTTGTATACACCTGTTTGTTTCTCTATAGGTATTTTGTTTTGAATTGTCCTGTAATAAATTCTGCAACGTATTAAAGATGATAAGGATACCTTATCACAAATTAAATCCTCTGCAAAATACAACTAATAATTATAAACAATGTTAATTAAATAGTTAATTGTTAATTTAAGTTAATTATTAGTTACGACTTTGTGGTTGTAATATCAATAAAATTTTTATAAGTGTTAAAATGTTTTTAAATAATTTAAAATTATTTATGTGTTATTGTATGCTTTAGTCCTAAATATTTTATTGCATTTTCGTTAGCTCAAAATAACATTATCCATTGTTCCACTTTCGTTAAAGAAAAATCCAAATTTTTGGCTTTTATGAAGCTTAATTCCAATTTTTTTTAATTAAAAATCTAACAACGCTGTCCAAGTGTCAATTTACGGTATGTCTCGTTAATACACCTAACTGTATAATGGCCAACTGACAGCACTCTGTAAAGCTGTCTCATTTACGTGGCCAATCAAAGGTACTGTTATCAGTTGTAACTCCACCAATGTAAGTTACATGTTCAGTATTTCTGCGCATCACGGAAAGAAAGGCTACACCTACAGCTGAATGTCGACGACGGAAGGTGATAAGATGCGGTTGATGAAAACTGTCACAACACCGCTTCCACGAGGGCTTAACGCTATACTCATTTTACGAACAGAACACATTGATTGGTGCACAGAGACATTGTCGGAACAATGCCATCCGACTGTAACCTTTAGATGAGGCAGTGTTACACGCGTGATGTGATAGTAGTAGTAGTAGTAGTAGTAGTAGTAGTAGTTGTTGTTGTTTAGTAGTATGGTTAATTGGTTTCGTAGAAGTTATACAAAGAGGTGGAAAACTAATATCCTCATTTTATGAGACCTATCATCATTGTTGATTCAATCGTTATTATTAATCGATTATGAAAAACGTAGCTTATGGAAATTCTAAAACAGTGTTGCGTAATAGTGGTTATAGTCTAAACAGAAACGTGTTGTTAAATTAAAATATCAACGAGCCTGGCCAAAGTGTTTGGCTTGGGGCCGCGCGGGCGGGTGTGTGTGTGTGTGTGTGTGTAGGTAGGAGAGAGGGGGGCCGCATGCCGAGTATTCACCTGCTCCTTCAAATTACCAGAAGCTGGTTGTTTTGGGACACAGGCTGCACCGTTCACTTCACTGCACCCGTTCTTTATCAAAGCAATTTGATACCTATGGAATATGGACCGGCTAGCGGGCTATTTTCAATTCGGTTGCTGTCAAACCGGATTGTTTAAAAACTAAAGATAGCTTTTTACTTTGTCTGCAGATAGGAAAGTATCTGGACACAAGCCCAATATTGTTTTACACGTGCAAATTGTCACATCTACACAGCTCTAGTTAGTCAATCGTTACATTGCAAACTAGTTACTTATTAATGTAGGTATACGTATCTACCCGTCTGTGTGCAGTTGCTTCTGAAGTACAACGTATGTGCGATTACAGTTGGAAGCTCCTGTTACACAGATGCAAAGAGATTGATGCATAGGCCATAATATGTATTCTTGTTAATTATCAGTTTCTTTGGCGGCGCCGTTGAGTTTTTTCAATTATCGAAATAATTTCGATGGTATCCTATACGTCTAGAAGTGTATCACGGAACATTTATTTCTGGAGACAGCAATGAACATTTTTCAATATGTGTTGTAGGTAATCGTTAACAACAAATATTGTGTAATGTAAGTTGTCCATAAATTCTGACCCCATCAAAACGTCGTTGTGTCTATCGATACTCTATTTTCACTTCACTTCTGATAATTTTCTATGTCAGAAAATTCAATCGCTTCAGTGTCTATATTATGTATGCCTATAACGAAATTAAAAATAAAATTGTAATATACAAACACATTGCTGAACGTGAAAAGTAGAACAAGCATACTTCAAAAAGTAATAAGCAACTGTTTGCCGAAAAACAAATGGGGTACATGAAAATTATTGGATATAGGCCTACATTTTAAGATTAGATGTTACAGTTCTATTGGCTTTTATGTTGACGAACTTAAAATCTACCTTTACTTTTATGAAAAATTTAAAATTCGTGAACAGCTGGTTTTAATTTAGTAGATTAAGAAACGTTAAGTCTGAACGAAACTGGGCATCTACCTTTTAATACGTTAAAAATTGTATGAGTATTTTACAACGCTTACATATTGCCGTTACATATAAAAACGATCAGTAACACAAATGTTTATTTGTGTTAATTAATAATAATAATATTGTTAAAACTATTACTACTGCTGCTATTATTACTACTACCATTACTACTACTACTACTGCTATTATTACTACTACCACCACTACTACTACTACTACTACTACTACTACTACTACCACTACCGCTACTGCTGATACTACTACTACTACTACTACTACTACTACTACTACTACTAATACTACTACTACTACTACTACTACTACTACTACTACTACTACTACTACTACTACTACTACTATTTGTACACATTTTCGTCTTATCGTATTGATTTTTTAATACCATTCGTAAAAGTAAATGTAGAATTTTTCCCCGCTTTGTAAATAGGTCCGAATTAGCAGCTTCTCAAAATGCATAACATATCTTTATGGACTAGGCTAGTTGTAGGCCTACATTTACATGGTATGTAAACATTTTCGCGTTTTGTAAATACATCCAAAACATTTACTTTCCCATAATATATTATGTAATATATGTATCTATGTGACAGTATTATAAAGTATTTAAACATGTAGCAAAGAAACAAGAAAATTTAAAAGTTCATTCAGGTTGTCTTACTAATTTCCGTAATTCCAATTTTGTAGTAGTAGGCTATTGGTAAACCACTGACTCCTTCGTACTGGGCGAGTCACATAAATATTTGTTATGCAAAATTTATTATTAGAAAGTCTGTCGTTGTTTAGGACTTGTTAATAATGGAGACATCGAGAGTACGAAGCAATTAGGGATTCAGCAATAATCTTAACCTACGACAAACTTGAAAGTCGTTAGAAACTAAAGAGAAAACATATTTATCTGTAAGTTAGATTATTTGAGGGATACTGTGACAATTATCCTATCTATAAGACTGAGCTTATGAACTTAATTCCTAGCGTTTGACATAAAGCAGAGAAACAATATACTTGTACAGACGTTAGAAGAACAGAATCTCATTCACTGAAATAGTGATCTGTGACCGTAGACATCGTTATTACTATGCTGAATTTAAAACTTGTAGATGTTATTCTATATTACTTTCTTTAATTCTGTAATTTTTTGTTTTACTTAAAATTGTTTAGGCACACGCATTACTTTCCATTTTTACGAATCGGCTCGCGTCTCATTGCATCAGTGTTGTCTATGATGTAAACCTTGTTGGAGATAGGATTGGAATGCCAACTGGAGAACATCAGATGTATCAATGTTTATGCAAAGAAGACGAAAAGTAAGACATGTAGGCCTAGTTGCATACCTCAAAACCTGAGTTTTTACCACTAATGTTGTGTTGTTCATACCAAATAAGAAAAACATTTCACTCTACTGCAGACGTTTGCATTGCGCGCTAACCACTTTGATTGGCGAGCTTTCCGTGCGGCCAAACATCAAGAGACACCAGCAATAATCATGATCTGTTGAGAGACGTCGGTGCATCTATTATGCAAATCATACAGTAGACCGAATCGGTGATTTGGCAAATTAACGGAAAGCGGCGTGGGAATGGTCAGCGAGCTAAATAAATATTTAATGGTCTTCCATTATTTGCGTTAGCTGCTGTGTAATTGAGCGCATAACTAACGGCCTAGGCGTAAGCACTGATTCCTTTGTAATTGATAATTAGGTTACTGCAACGAATTCCTCTGCTGTGACCTTGTCTGGTCCGGTGCAGTCGCACATGTTGGTTCTTTTGGCATGTTCACGGTCACACATGAAGCAGGGAGGAACACCTACCAACCATGGCTATTGGACAACGAGTAGACAAGTATCCTATATAGTGTCACTGCATCAAGTTACTTGACACGGTGTTTGGTGATTCGTTCGACTACACACGAGCAATGACATAATACAAGATACCACTTTTCTTCTTAGAGATCTTAAAGGGATAAAATAGTGACTTTTAAATAGTGATGTAAGTACATAAGTGATTCTGTTAAGAGAGCCTTCAAAGAAATAAATCCAAACCCTTCTTCCATTACACCCATAGTAGGCCTACTATTTCATTCCAATGTGGAAAATATTTCCATTAGATTCAAATTTATTTCCATTGTACGATGGAAATAAAAAATGATACGTCTAACTGTATGAACGGTTATACTTGCTGAATAATATAAAAAGTATGGTTGTTAAGCATTTTTGATCTTACAGACGTTTGGAGCATAAGAGTGTTTCAATTCTCAAGTAATGAAAGTTTCCGTTATTCATTTCTAAGTTGTGTCACACATTAGCAGTGGATGCTAGCCATTTGTTAGTTACTCTGATGAGGCTACGTATCAATAAGGTTTGATACACGTACGTACTACTGCACGTCACATTAAACGGTCCACCCTGCTGTGGAATCGAATCCACGATAGCCTATGCCGGTCTGAGAGCTCATTGACTTTTATCGAATCCAAACTTAGCAATCTCGTATTTAGGAGCTTCTTTAAAGTTTGCATTAGTGGTCTGTTTGCTTGTAAATTACACTACCATTAACCGTCACGTTTTATTCAACATTTCAGACACAAGAGGCTTCTCTGTTCTTGTCTTAGTCTAATGTGTTTTCCATGCATTTGGTATCTGTGACATGTATAACAAATGTGTTATTATTCAAATCGTTTCACATTACAAATTATTAAACAGCATTAACAGGCAAGTCTATTTTACAGGAAAGAAAACTTTTTCCGTTTTTCTGGAAATGACAATCACTATCATAATTTGATCGTTTTGGTGTTTAAAAATCTCGCCCTCTCTCTATTTATGCACCTAAGCATTCAAAGAATTTCGACTAAACCGAAACATCGAAGCATGAGAATGTTTTTAGGCTTTTTGAATCGTATAATGTGGATTACGTTTGGTGGATTACGTAAACCATTTCCAAATCACAGACGATCACAAACAGAGCATATAAAACCAAATTTATTCTCACTAAAACGTTTGCTAAACTCAATGTCAGTAGCGATTATTTCTGTCTTGATGCGTTTACATATCAAATTTCTAGACTGTGGGGAATCGAAAGTGTGGAAGCGTCACGTTTTTCGATGACGTTACATTTTTGTGGAATGACCCCCAGCCTAAAAACATTATCATGTTAAAAATTTCCTAATTAATAGCGGCTACTTTCTGTTCTGCGTTCTGCATGACGTGTTAATTCTATTAGTATATTATTTTTTGTAGTGATATCAGGTGCAAACATCAACTGCAGTATATCCACGTGTAGTGTATTCCAGCTGTATTTTCAGTTTAATCCTACCCCTTTAACTTATCTTCTTTAAAATATGTTTAATAGTTTATCTGTAATAAAACAAATCTTGCACCTATTGCTTGGTGAACAGTCTTGCTAGGTAAGAGGTAATCTGAACTTAGTTTGAAGGTTTCTGAATTAACTATGTAAGAAGAAATTTGAGCTTCTACATATAAAAATGAAATTAGTGGTTTTTTACAATAATCGAAATAGTTAATAAAAGGTAAGTGGCATTTATTTAAATTCTTAGACTGTTAGAACGGATTTGAAATTGAGACTCCAAAAGTGTTAATTAAAGGTATACATTTTAATTTTTTTAATAATTCAAAAGTACGTATGAATCACTGCCACACCGACTGTCTAGCACAAATGTGTGAAGCAGTATGAACAATAAACTCCAAATGAACGTAGATGGTGATCATCGTCATCATGTCCAACCTCAACCTCGTGTCAGTCAAATTTGTCTATTCAAATTTCAAGCAGACTGGAACTGATCTATCCACTTTTTGCTAGGGCGGACAAGTCTTTTTTCCTTTATCACTTACACGTTATAATAAATTTTACTTCTCTCTTCAATTATGCCTCGCGTTGGGATCTCCAATTTATAATATTACTTGTGTCTCCCGTGAAAACCCCAAGTTGCGGTGCCAATTTATAATAAACCGCAGTCGTATGGTTTACCCGCCACACGTTGGTTGCGTCAATTTATAACGACCTCTCGAGTCGTACGCTATTAATTCGACTCCGCCTGCGTTATTTTCTAACGTCCAAAATGTCGTATATTTTCCCGCTAACCTTCGCTCTCGTGAACTTTCCAGTACCCGCCTCAACACCGTCTTCTTCCTTCTTACCTGATATAAATTAAGCTATGTTTTCCCGATTTAGGCGCCAAATTGTTTATACTAAAAACAATTAAAAGTTTCTCTTCACAATTTCTTTCTTCTTTAAGGAAACAGTATAACTTACCGCGATGTCTTAGTTGAATTCGAAATTCGCTCTTGAGCGGCAGTGTTACCAACCTTTATTTTTGGTAAAAAAATTTCTACCTGTGCTATATTAAAGATATTAATATATCAATATTATCAAATGAAACAATAAACAGGTATTAATTCTCAGTACTGGTTTATTGGATAGCGGTTCTGCCTTTTTATCTTTTAATACAAGAAATTATTATAAAATATAAATTTGTGCTCCAGCTCTGATTGATTTCTAACTCAGCGGTTGGCTATGTTGGGTCGTCAGACAAAACAACATTCATCGTTTGTCGAAATTAATTTTACAATGGTTATTCAGTTAAAGTTCTTTGGATTACAGAAAAAGTTAACAAAATGATTCGAGAAAGTACAAAGTCACATAAAACTCAATTAAATGTTAAATATTTTCTTTATAATTATACTCTTAGTATCTAAAGTAAGGGTTAGTTCAACTCGTGAATAGAGGTTAAGTTTTTATCTTTCGAAATAATGTTTTCTATTTCCAAATAGTGTTATTATCCTAATTGAACAGTTTAAAAAAATATAAATTAATTATTAAATGTTATTCAGTGGATGAGTGTCTGAACCAAGTTTATTATTTAGTACAACAGCGTACAGTGTAGTGAAATAAGTTTTTTAGATTTTTTTGTTAATTAATTCAGTTATACTTTGTTTTCCTGTTCATCTGATATTTTATTTTCATGTAGGGTTTGTGGTTGTGGCTTCTTTCTTTTTTTTTTAAATTTATTAGTTTATTTATGTTTTCTTCTGTATTTCATAAATTTTGTTTAATTTTATCTGGTTAATATGTTCGGCCAGTCTTGGTGTTCATTTTAATCCTTTATAATGTTGTTAGTCCAGTTAAGTTATACTTTTATTGAATTAATTGGAGCTGCAATTATTTTTCATCTGCTCTCTTCTGAAGCTAATAATGCACTGTTAAAATATTTGTAACGATTTTTTGGTTCTAGGCTTCAAGCCTACCCTTCTCATTGGTTGAGAAATTTTGACCCCATTGTTAGACATAGCTTATAATGTTTACACAAAATGATCAAATGTTTTCTAATTTCAGATAATTTGCTTATAGTACTATTAATACTCATGTTATTAGCACTATTGAACAGCATTTCTGTTATAGATTATTTTGAAATCAAACATGACTAGGTTCTATTCAGTATTTGCTGATTTAGTATTTTGACAATTTTGTTTTTTTCTTTTTATACTTATTTAGTTTACAATTATGTTTTTGAACGCTCTTTGTGTTTTAAAGTTCCCTATTTAAATATATATTATGTTTGCCTAACCTTTCCCCTCACTTAATGTTGTTATTTTATTACAATTTACAATTATTTCATATTTTTTCTAGGCCTACACTGGCCTACAATGGTTGATAGCTATTATAATTTAGTTTTGTCCTTTTTCCTATGTTCTTATTGAATTTGTTTAGTTTATATACAATTAGAATGAATTTGTGCATATTGTTTTATGACTAGTGGTCCTTTTCAAACAGATTATTACCTTTTAAACCTAGGTCTGATAAATTAACATTCAACATTTTAGGATTTTACTATCCTTCCAATACATATTACTATTGCCTTGAGTATTATTTTTATAATTCAACATAACATATCTTATAGCTAAAATTCTTGTAAAACATATAACGTTTTCAGTGTTTGATGACGCTCCTACTACATTCTGCTATTCTTTTAAACATAACTTTAATAACTTAGCATACATCTTTTGATGTCTAATATTCTTTTAGAACATATAACTGTTTAGGTTTTGATTATAGCTTTAATCCTATCCGTTATCCTTTCAGGACTATCACTTTTATAACTTAACATCTTATAACTAACATTTGTTTATAACATATAATTATTGTTTTATATTTAAACATGACATCTTATTTTGGTTCAGCAAGATGCATTAATTATTATTCACTATATTGGTTACTATGACCATAACTAATTGTCATTTAATGTTGCTCACTTATTGTTTTTCACTCACTCCCTACCTACTTCATCCACTCTTGGCTCTGTTTTGTCTTATGTTGTGATTATTATGCTATCACTATCACTGTTTACTCTTTATACACTTGTGTATTAAGGTTTGTTACTATTAATTGTATGACATGTTTATCATAACGTTATCTATATTTATTTGGTCACTCGGCCAATCACTTGGGTGGGGACATTGTCATCGTCTTGTCTAAGTTAATGGTCATTACAGAGCTATATACTAAAAATTGTCATTATGCTCATTTTATCCCTTCTTAACTGTATTCTTCCATTTGTTTAATGAGGTACTCACTTCTTTTTAATGGGGCTGCTTTTTGTAATGTAATAACGTATATAATAATTTAGGGATTCGATCTTCCGACGATTCTTAAAATGTATTCATACCACATTGTTCCGTATTCCACTAGTTTCTCTGTACTGGTTATAACTCTTAATTTTCTCTTATTTTAGTATTCATTTTCTTAGTCAATACGCAGCCTTAAAAGTCTCATTTCGCTGCCTTAATTCCTGTCGTTTGCCTTTTTTGTCAGTGTTCAGATCTATGATGCATGTAATACCTTTATATTAGAGAACTTTAATGTTGCGTACATATCATCTGTTGAAACCACTGTAATTGTATTTCATGGTCATTAAATTGGATAAGTAAAATTATAACCAAATAACGGAAATTGTGTATTTGTTCTAATCTTAGTTGTCAAGTATTATTTTTGCTCTGGGCTGGTCTTTTTCTTGGAACACCTTATTTTGATCTTACTCGTGGATATTCTCAGGTTATATGCTTCTGCTACATTGTGAAGATACTATATTGGTTTTAGTAAGTTGTCCTCCGACTCTGATAATCTGTAAATAGGAGTGTCTTTAAAATCTCATGAACCACACAATGATGTCTTACGTGATGAGGTCTTTTATAATTATCATAAAAACTTCAAATTAAAAAATTTATCCACATATCTGGATGCTTTTACATGTTTTATGATGCACAATATTTTAATTGTTGAGACCGAGTCTTTATTGAAACTGTTTTACGTGTTATACAACTGGTCATACCGTATTAAATTTTATGATTGCATGCTGGGAGATAGACCTACTTATAGTTTACTCATAGTTGGTGATTAAACTGTTTTTAAATGTTCATTATTATTGTTATTATTATGTGAATCGACTAACGCAATGTACTTGAGAATAAGACGTTTGTTTTCCAGTTTTTAATAAGATTTTGTGAACGTAATGTTGGCATGTATTTGTTAAATATTCCCACAACGTAATTTTCTCAGCATTATAGTGGTAATTTTTTATAGCACGGCTTCGCTGGGGTGAAATTCGTGTGTGTTTATTTTTATAGATTCATCCAGATCGGTTAGATTGACAGCAGCAAGTGTGCTTGCTTCACAAGAGTTTTGCTTTGAGATACAAAATACATGTGTTTAAGTGCTCTGAATACCTTATATACTTACCTTACTGAACCTTAACTACTACCTTACTGATACTTACTTTATGTAACTTATATACTGAATATTTGATATATTGTCTTGGTACTAGTGGTAAATTATTTAGACTAATCTGTATTTACCTGAATCCGTTTATATTGATGGGAACTGATTCAGGAGTTGTGTTTTCTATGACCATCAGACGGGAGAATGGCTTTTCTCATCAAGAAGTCCCAGAAGTGATATGGTCAGCTTATTATGCTAAATTACTGGACGATTTTAATTATTTTTTAAACAGACCAAATGAGGAATGAACTTGGAGAGTAATATACTGTATATTGTGTATATATTATATACAATATATCATGTATTCTGCATGATAGTACGTACTGTCGTGGACATATGGACTCGTTGCGACAATTGTTGAGAACAAACTTAAATGTTACGAGGGAGACGTAGTGAAGAGGGAGCGATGAATACATACAAGTTAGGTGTGATAGGAAATGGGGTAGAATGTAGTCTGCTCCTGACAAAGTATCATGAACTTAAATCGCATTGGGAGTCGGCAGCAATCGACCTATGCAAATAAGGAATAAGATTAGACAGAGTAAAACGCATCTATATGGCCTACAGTACATAATTATAAAAAGTGTACTCGGAGCGATTTGTTTACGTTCGTACGGTAGAGTTTATACTAACAACACTGAAACTAATTGTTCAGTTTGAATGCCGTTTACATAAAATTGTAGACTTCAGAAATTAAGAATTAACTGCTTGAGTTGATAATAATTTACCTAAAGTACCGGCAGTATGTTGTACTCCCAACCGTATTTGCATTTATCTTTTTAAATAAAGGAATTATGTACAAGCGTTGTAAAGAGTCTTATTTGAGAGTAACTTATTAAGTGACACTCGGTAACAATAATTTCTCAATTAAGTATCTTGAAACATCTCTTTCAAATTGAACATTAGATGATAAATCTTGAACACGCAACAACTTGTCTAATATCGGTGTTTTTGATATTTCTTAAAGATGGCTCCGTGGCGAATATTGGTGTTGGTGAAAGTTCATTTGCCGAATCTTACTGTTTTTATTGTTTACGAAAATATTACTGTTTTTTATTGTTTAATTCGTAAAATATTAAATTTAATTTTAGTTTATTTATGACACTTTTTTGTTCAATCAGAGGGGTTGTTTTTCTCATTACTGGCATGAAGGCATTTCTTTTCATATCTCATGTGATATTTATTTTCTTTTATAATTCGCCCGATAGCCATGCATTGTATGTATGTAAGCTACTACATCAATAGTCTGTAAGTATGCCTACTTCTTACGTATTTGGTTACCGTAGTAAGTAATATTTCGTAAGTTCCGAACCCAACCGTTGTCGTTTCACAGTTTTTTCTTGTCATACTGTCTAAAGCCAGTGTTGTGGTCTATATAGGACTACTCTATACCATAACACGAGTATATGATTTGTAATTCTTTTATTGAGTCTGTTACTTGTCGCATTAGTTATCAAATCTGGCTCTGTCTTAACTTACTTTATATGTTTGTATTCTGACAGTGTGGCCAGATTGACTTATATTAATACGTCCTTCCATGTGATGAATAATCAAATTTATTTCCTAAAAACACTTTCTTATGAATATTAAATACATTTTTAGGAGTACGTCTATACGTCCAAGTTACGGTGTAAAAACAGGTACAGAACAGAATAAAGAAATACAATTTATAGAAATTGTGTTTTAAGGCGTACAGAATTATGTAAATAACATACTCTCGACGTTACGAAACGGTGAATGATAGGGACGCTACTTAAATGTGCACATTGGCCTGTATATAGATATTATTGTAAAAGTTTATTAACTGGTATTAGTATTTATTCAAATTAAATGAATTCAATCGTATCAAGTCAATTATAGGTTTAAATAGGCCTACTGACTAACATGAGCAGTCCAAACACGGTGGGTTCGAACGTACTGCGGGCTGCAAAGTGTAAGGAATTAGCATGTAGATCCAGTATTACAGCCACGGGAAAATTTTAACAATTTTCAATCACGCGCACGCGCATGTAAAGAGGCGGCGTAGTGTACCACGGTAAAGTTTATGAACGCCACGTGCGCGTGTTGGAAATATTCTTCAAGGTATTCTCTAAAAGTCGTTGACTGTGAAACCGTGTCAGTGGCCTCGTAAAAAAACAGAAGAAATCACAATTAATCCCGGAATCACAACGGTTCTACTTATTTGCAGGTCCGAAAAAATGTCTGCCTGAAATACTCGAGTGACGCCGTTCTATTAGGGTTTGGTAACGTTAATTGGTGGAACAATACGTGGTTTTATAGTCTGAAAGCTCACCTGCGTACTGCGTAACGAGTAAGCTTTACCGGCCGTAAACTTAACTGACACGCAATGCGGGGGGGGGGACAGAAATAATTGTTTTTGTTACATTTTTATCAAACAAAATGCAGCCATTTTTTTAAATCACATAATATCATTTAAATAATGGATTTACTTTATATCTGTTAACTTTATGTACTCTACTCTTCGAGCTACAATTATTTTTTCCTATTTTCAACACGTTTTGATTTTGTTTGTATTTCTTCTTACATTTTACTTTTAATTATCTAGCTGCCTCCGTGGTCGTCATCTGTTGTTACATTTTTCTTTAACTGTTAGGGGCTTCATTAGTTGCACACATGAGTATATTCTAATAGGCGTATTCGATCAAACAATGAAGTCATATTATAAACTTTACCCAGGAGTAATAAGTTTTCTTCATTTTGCGCTAAACTGTCGTCGTAATCAAACTAACGTAGGCTATATACGTCTGGATACACCTACCTGTGTAAGCCCGGCTACTCGCCTACCTAAAGAACAATTTGTTAAATCAAGAGTCACTCAACATAACCTATTTTGAAGAAAAAATCTTTATTATAATAACACAATTACTTTAATGAACAGAAAAAGGAGACAGTGGCGTAATACAGCCTATCGTACACCTGTTTCAATTTAAATTTTCTAAAGTGGAGTCTAATTTTAACCAATTAAATAATTTATAATGGTTTTAGTTTCTAGACTTGTGCTATTATCTTGCCATTAACTTTAGTTCACAATTTCAGTTTGTATTTTTTCCAATATCCCTAGAATTTTGTTTATTTTGGTTGTTATAGTACTTGAAAAAATTATATTTTCATTTGTTTCTAAAGTAGTTTTATGTTAGGAATGACGATGGCAATAAAATGTGATGAAATATAGAAGATGTGCAAGAAATTTTTTCGATATGTGAGTGATGTTCTTACGTTCACACACACACACACACACACACACACACACCCACACACACTTTTTCACTGACATGTACACATGTAATCGCTGTTTCGTTTTTATTATCTGTGAGAAACTATTTCATAAAAGAACTATACTTTTTTTTCAGAAAATAAATATTTAACTGATACATTGCTAATGTCGTCAGAACAATTCTTTTATGTTTAATTTGAACATTAAAATCATGTTAAAAATGTTATAACTATCATTTATTACTGTGTAGCTCTTAAGATATACTTACTGTGGAGATTTTTAACGAACTATGTAATTAACTTTTGCTTCAAAATAAACGCTGCGGCAAACAGATTTTATGGGCTCTCAGTGAGTACCATGGCGAGGGCGAGCAGTGGCATTCTGTACATTCCTTGTAGGCCTATTATTGAACCAGTTTACTGCCAAATCACGACTTAATTATACCGTCCTGTTTATTCATTTTTTAACTTTATGAAATTGGTAAAACTTAAGTACGAGGGTTTTTAGATAGTAGTAATTAGTGTAATTCATGGGTTTTAAGTTAATTTAAATACGTGTTTACAGAATTACTCAAAAGGTGGTAACAAAATACGTATTAAAAATATTTAGCAATACAAAAATACGATCTTACTAAAAGTATTCTGTAATATACATATAAATTTTCTCGTAAATAGCAGTTTTTGCCATTCTTGTAATGTTTCAGTAACTTCTAAACGGTCGTGCATCCCATTACAGTAGTTGGTATATACTATATTTACGTGTAAATATGAAATATTCATAGCGCTTTCCGTTGTACGTGTTGGTTTTCCACGTTGTTTGTTCAGGTGATAAAAATAACACGTTTGCAGTTTATTACTGCGCTCTCCTTACTTCACACTGTTATTATATTTCTCTTCATAATTAATTTGTGGAAAATACAGCATATTTAAAACTATCTGTATGCAAATTTAAGTGTTTGCAATATCAATTACAAAATGTAAACTTTTCATTATCATATGTAAATCGTATTTACATAACGATATTGTTGTTGTTATACGATAGTGAATGGCGACGTAAACAACTGTAATGAAGGTGATAATATCGTAATGGTGTTGGTACTAACAGTAGACGAATAGTAACAGATAGTAGTAGTGACGATGACGGCAACGTTACACTGACAATAACCACAGCAACTATAATTGGTTGCGTACAAGTAACTCTTCCTTTCTTGGTTTCTCAAGTAAATCATCGCTTCCAGTTCCCCGTGTGATCTATCCATAACTGCGGCTATTAGGAATCCGTGGTAGATTCTACCATTTTCTCAGTACAAGCTGCGAATTGAAACCACTTAGGGACTGAGAATAACCTATAATCCAGTCCCGTACTGCAGTAGCGCATCTAGAATTTGGTCTTCGGGGGGGGGGGGGGGGTCGACTTCATACAAAAGAAAAATCAAGTTAAGACTAATCAATATTACAGTCGTTAAAGTGACTGACAAACGTATAATAACATACTGAAATGAATCTCGTTAAACTAATAACACAATAAAAATAAGCGATATTGAAACATTGTTTATACGCATAAGATACTGACTTCATTGATATTCCTATATTTCATATTTTAAACGTAGGCCTACACGCAAATGCTGTGTAATAGACTTGTTTATAGACCTATATTCAAAAAAGGGTTACTACTTTATTAGCGTACACAGCTGAGAAATTAAGCTTTTTTAATAAAACAGCTTAAAAATTATGAGATTAACAAACTTTCTCGTCAACTTTCGACCCTCTGGAGGCGGGTCCGGTCCCGTTCATCCCCCTGCCGTACTATGAAGCCTTGAAACAACTACGAAACGGTTTTCTGCAGTTTCAAGCTCAGTCCTGAAACAGTCTCTGCCGTCAATATGACTTACGTTTGTAGAGTATCACACACTGAGCTATAGATCAATACAGAACCACTGTAATAACAGGAACATTAAAACAGACTCCTTAATGGTGTATATCGTTATTTATTTTAATAAATAATGTAATAAAAATAACACGATAAACAACAACTACAATCGACAGCAATGATAATAATAATAATAAACAATAAAAAAATAAAGCATAACATTAAAACGGCGCAGGGAGAATCGAGAATAACAGAGACAATAGGCTTAATACGATACGTAGTTTGTTGATGAGGGTAAACGTCATAAGCCTGCAGATCGTGTCTACGCTTTTTTCTTAACAGCTGTCATTCGCATGCCCTCCGTTGATGCTTTAAAATTTTGATTGACGCCTGTTTCCATGTCAGAAGATTGTTGCTTGAAGAATAGTCATATCCTAGTCTCAAACATTCACAGCTAGGCTTACATTAGTCGAATTTCGATGTACTTGCAATGTAATTTCTACTACTACTACTACTACTACTACTACTAATAATAATAATAATAATTTTTTTTATAGAGAGGGGAAAAATGCCTTATGCACCGTCAGAGGAGGCTTGTGCTTCCTCTGGTGTGTGGGACTCTCACCCACTGAAAAACCCACCTCTAATTCAGGCAATCATATACATCCATTACTTCAGGATAGAGCCTATTGCGCCCTTATCGGGCTCCTTCTAGATGTTCCTCATCTTCCACTGCCCATTGGGTGCAAGTTGGGCCTGTCTTTTTTTCCTAGTAGGACCCACTGAATAAATGCATTGGCATTGCTGGGCTTTGCACCTTTACCATTCTATGGAGGTAGGCATTAAAATTGCCGTGGCCACGGAGCAACTGGGTCAGATGGTAGTTGACCTCACCGTGTTGGCGGTCGATCCATTCCTTCAAGTTTGGTATGAGGCTTGCGGTCCATCTTCCTCTATCCTATCTATCCCAACGATCTTGCCAGTGCCGGAGAGTGAGTTCCCTGGCATCATGGTTTGCGGCATCTCTTCCAATTTCCTCTCTTCTTTTGAATAAATGCCTCCGCTCTAGAGCCAACAGGTGTATGGGGATCACTCCCTCTATCACCAGGACTACTGGCTGTGGCACTGTCCGGTAAGAGGATGCTACTCTGAGGGCTCCTCTTCTCTGCACCGGTGCCATACCTTTACTGTACTTCTCCATCTTTAGTCCATCGGCCCAGATTTCGCAACCGTACAGAAGGATGGATTCTGTAACCGCCATCAACAATCGCCTCTTGCTTGCAGTGGGACCTCCTACGTTGGCCATAAGTCTGCTGAGCTTGGTTGTAACGTTAGCCACCTTATCAGCTGCATACTTTATTTGCTTCCAATAGGAGAGCTTTGAGTTTAGTCTCACCCCTAGGCATTTGACAGCATTCTTTGTAAATACTGTCTCAGCTTCCACTCGCAGCGGTATGATAGTGGGAACCCGTCGCCGGGTGAGCAGTACTATTTCGGTCTTATCGGTGGGTAGACCCAGACCATGTTCTTCAAGCCAGGAGCTTACCTGATTCAGGCTTCTTTGTGCATCCTCGGCGTTTCGTGCTACAATCACTGCCGCGATATCGTCTGCGTAACCTACAAGGAAAGTGTCTGGCGGCGTCTCCATCCGTAAAATTCCTTCGGAGGATTCGTTCCAAAGGTCAGGGCCCAAAATTGAACCATGGGCAGCCCCGGCGGTGATCTTCCTACGAGGTCCGTCTGTCGTATCATAAATAAGTTCTCTGTCACTCAGATAGCATTATATTATCCGCAGGAGATACTGTGGGATCCGGAAGTAGTGTTCCAGAGCCCTTAACATGTCGTTCCAGCTGGCAGAATTGAAAGCATTCTTAATATCCAGCGCCGCCAACAGGACTATACACCACTACTACTACTACTACTACTACTACTACTACTACTACTACTACTACTAATAATAATAATAATAATAATAATAATACAGGGGAAGGGAAATGGGACTAGCTTGACGATTTGAGTTGCCTTTATTTTATTAATTTATAATTATTGAAAATAATCCTTGAATTTTAACAATTATGTATTTTAACAGACACAACTAGCTTAGAAATATTATAAGTAATTAGACACAATATAAGTAATTATAGAATTTTTTTCCGAAATGTTTAAAGCTCTGAGCGGTATTGATCCCCTGGTCCCCTCTTTAGTTACGCCACTTTTACGATTTATTTGGAAGTACACGAAATAACTCATGGTTTCTACTACATAGCAAGCGTCTTCGAAAACGAATTTTGATAGTGCTTTGCTGTTAACAAGTAACAAAGTTCTGCGTAATCGTAATATTACTGACACGATTTTATCTTAAATAAACAACTGCACTTACGTCTTTTACTTGGATGAACTTTGGTGAAACTTCGGTGTCATATCTTATGTAATCGTAGTATTTAGAGTAGAATTGATGGTATTTAGACCATATTACTGATACCTACAGTAGTAGGGTTATGGATAACAAGGCTTATGTTACTTATATGAAAAAATTAAATTTTCTTCCATTTTAAATTTTATTAAACATTTTGTGTATATTTTGCAAATTATAGTGTCTAATTTATTGTTATTCTTAAACGAAGAATGTTAGTGATTAAATCTGTTGCTTACAATGAATAGATTATCATTTTGCTTTTTCCCTTTAATGGTGTCTGTATCATCGTCGTTATAACTTGTAAGTCTTGCATGTTTATCCGCCCACCCAGAGTATGTACTTTCTTAAAGGAAAGTTATTACTGCTTTCGGTAATCATTGTCTCAGACAAATTTAGTGATTTCTATGGATTATCTAATTTTAAGATAAAGTTACATTAAAACGTCAGTATTTATCCCTTTCAGACGGTTGTTAAAGGTATGAAAAGGAGCAAAGGTTTGAGGAAATTATAGCTTTAAATTTATTTGAAAACTAAGATCATTTTTAGAGAAAATAATATGCTTTGAATCTTATTTTACGACTATATGTATTGCTTATATATATTACCTTTAGATTTTTTTCAAACATTTTGGTATAAAGTGTCCGATGAAATGTTTAGTTCATCAAACTCGACTCAAGTCAACGGTGACAATTTTTTAACTGCAAGCACACAAGGTCAAGATCTTTCTGATATTTTAAATCTTGAAACTGAAATAACTTTAGAAAATATTACAATGAAAAAACTAATGAAATGTTACAATTGAATAACGTTAGACGGGACTTTTCCTTCAGTTGCAATTAATAGTAATCTAAGACAGTGGTTGAACTATAATTAATATAGCCTAAAATCGTAATAATTTTTTGCGTTTTACTTGCTTTAATTGTTAGACATTTAATTCCTGTTAACAATTAACACAAGTTATACTCATTTGACAACTAGGGCACTAAAAATGAAGTCCAACGACAGTGATTCTTCATATTTGTAATGTACCAATCCAACTGAACTAGTCATCTTCTTTAACCTTCTTTTCAATTTGCTCCTTAGATACCATTATTTGCTTACAGGAGGTAGATAATTTTTCTTTCTGTGGGAATTGGATTAGCCCAATTAAATTATAAGATATTTACCTGATCTGAATATCATGTATATTGCTCCTAATCAATAGTAAGTTGTCTTCAAATTATCAGTAACTTTAATAATCTAAATTACTTTCTCAAGAAGGTTGTTTAATACGATCTAGTAACTGAACACATATGTTATAAATTTTAGAGACTTACAAGAACAGTTGACCAAACGAATTGTCACTAACTTTATCTTGATATAAACTTTGCAAGTATTACAATTTTAGTAAAGGTTCAAATGTTCTGACTTTAATACAATAACAAACTTTATGGATCCTTTCTGAGATAGTGTGTGCACCCGTACCCTCAGACGATTACCTGCTGAAATTTAGGAGTTTCCTCAAGTTTCTAAGAAACAAGGACATTGCGACTTATTTATCAACACTGGTGCCGTCAGCTTAATGTCAAGTCTGTGCAAATAATAAAATTAATTTTGTTACAGTATTAAACTAAATCATCAAAATACTTTAAATGTTAAATGTCTAAAATATTAAAACATTTTAGCTTATTTGAAAAACGTGCTTTTTGTAAAATGTTTGTACAAACAATTATGCTTAGAATTGAGCTAATGTTTAATATGAATTTTGATACTATTCACAGGCAAAGTCGGTTTCAGATACAATACATTATCTGAATTTTGTCTGAACGCTAATTCAAAGGTTGACTGACCGACAAAATAATGCGGTAATGTACAGCAACATTGTAGATACTGTTAGTTGTTAGTAAAATTAGATGAAAACAATTTGGTTAAATTTTGCAAACCTTAAATTCTTTTGATTTCTTTACTAAACTTTCTTCTTTCTTATTTGATAATATTATGAATAATTTTCAATTTTCAAAAATTTCATGATGCATAATAGAAAGTTAGTACGCAAATTTTAATTTATTTATACTTGTTGACCAAAATGAGTACTGTAACCTTTCTACTCACTCCATACTAACTAAGAAGCAATGTAATAAGAAATTGATTTTTGGAGCAAATCCAGATTATTTAAAAATACTAATTCTAATTACTCTGTATTCTTTTATTAGAATGTGGTATGTAACTGGGTGAAATCATAAAGGCTGTGCCTTAGACTTCAAATCAGAAAATTAAGATTGTGATGTTTTGTTTCTGCAGAACTTCATTGTGAAAGAAAGTCGTTCAAACTGAAATCATAATTAAGGAAGTAAGAAAATATAAAAACATGACTAGAGCTGGATATTGCTTGCAATCACACTAGGGATTGCTACACTCCCCCCCCCCTATGCGTAATGTTAATGATATAATTCAGGAAATTACTTCAAAGAACAACGTTGAAATGACTTTTTATGATAAAATATATTACACATAAATGAAGTTTAATAAATGTGTAAGATGTGATGTATGACCTTGATTGTAACTATAGAAGTTAGGCTACTTGAATACTAAAAATCGGTAAACGCCATGAAACAAAGAGAACAACATAACTGTACACGAAACAAAACAAAATATTGCAGTCACAATGTACCAGCCAAAAAAATCCATCAGATGTTCGTCACAAATATACTCACACAACTCGCAGGCAGGTGCAGATAGTCAATTTTGTGAATATATGCCTGCCATTAACGCCACTTTAGCTTTGCCTGTTCTGAATAAAAACTTCAAACTTAAAACATCTGGTTGTCAAACTGACAACGCCGAGAAAATATACTTATGGCTAATAGTAGAAAAATGAATAAACTTACTCTGATTCCTTTGTAGTAGCTCTTCATATAAATATGAAATACGCATATAATTCATTTTATTTAAGAATTTCAGCAGCTCTAATCGTTGTGTATTTGGTACCCAGTGCAGTAACAGATTTTCCCATCATTTAGCTAGATTGCATACTACTGCAATCGCAGTACTCATAACTTTTTTAACGTAGCCAAGTATGCGTACAGTAAGCTTTAAAAGTTTAATTCTTGTTTTACAACAACGCAAGGGGAGCATCGTAACTGCGGCGTGCATGTTGGCACACACACAAAGTCGATCATGAACATTTTTGTCAACTTTAGATCACAACTAGGCCTACATACTCATTGACAACGATCAAACCATTTGCTACTTTTATCTTTTTACATAGGCCTAATTATTATCTGTACTAAATTCACACAGACGCGCGCACTCGTGTAGACGTAGGCCTATATGTTTGTTCTTCGTGTAGACTATTTGCAATTATCATTCTATTGTAATTTACGAAATTTCTGCTAATGTTATGCGACGTTTCTTTGTTTATATCCTCACACAACTTATAAATAATGTCATGGACCAAAAGTTCAGTTGTCATTAGGATATCAATGTTGTCTCCACAACTGTTTCTCACTTTCGTTTCGCGGAACCAAAGGTTCCTCTCATTAAGAACACCATAAAAACTGGTAAACTGGTTACGTTCTACATTTGATCTGAACTAGTAACGTGGCGAAAGTAAACATTCGGTAGATTTATGTCGTTCTCTATCCAAAAGGGAACTATCCACGATTTAGTTTCATCGTGTTGAGTATGCCAATGTAAAAGAGAAGTAAATAATGATTTTGGGCTCCAGATTTTTCTGAGACTCGAAATGTATTTTTAAAATTCTGTTGAAACAAAAACGTTAAAAAAAAATTGTATATAAGCTCAGTTTTATAATAGTGAATCCATTCTCTTTCATACGTCCATTAGTAGGCCTACTACAAATTTTTTAGTTAATGCTGCAAATGTTTAGTTTACGAGTCCTTGTAAACGTTTCTTCTAATTGCTGGTCTTAATTGTTCGCAGGCAGGCAGGTAGTTTATAGTTTGTCTGGCAAATTTTAAAGTAATAAAAATTCAACAAGCCGCGGATTGTTAATAAACTTGACGTTTACGTACGTTCCAGTTTTAATTACTATGATTTAATATAATCCGAGATGTTACAACGCTGATAATGTCATCATTAAAAAGCCATCAGTTTTTTGTGAAAATTTCATGGTCATTACCTCGTTGTCCTCTCACTGTGTTACACATCCGTCAATTCTAGTACGAATAAGAAATTTTTAGTAAATTTGACTGGTTATCAGTTTTTTATAACTTTTCTTACCGGATTTGTAATCTCATAAGACGACTGCAACATGTTTTATTTATAATAGTTTTTGTTAACTAACTAGGCAGTCTAGCAGTTGGACAGGTTAGACTGCCTTATGTGGGCCCGACCAGCACTTCGCTTAAACCCTCCCCCCCCCTCAACCAGGATGTTATCCCAAGTTCTCATTTCCACAGGTTGAATCGATCTAGGAATTGGAAAACGCACCTAAATTTAACGGTGCTTCGGGATCGAACCTGGGACCTCTGGATTAGTAGCCAGGCGCTATACTGATTGGTCTACTAAATCCATTTTATTAATAACTATTTATACAATATTTTATTCTAGAACCTATTAACGTAAGTGCAACACGTTTGAAGCACTACACATAGGCCTAATTGTATTGAAAAGTTTCATTATTATGTATACAACCGGTATTCACTCTAAAAATGGAGTTACTGCTTTTCATTTAGATAAAGTGTTAGGAATACTCGTGTACTAAAGGTGTTTAAAGTACTCTTAAGAGTGTTCTGCAGACGTTTTAACATATCCAAGTTGACCTGTTATGATTGTTAAAGAGTGTTAAAACTGAATGTGTAACACTCTTCCTTTGTAAAAGCCAGGACTACTTGGCAGACTTGGCTTTACCTACGAAAGCTTGGCCCTGGGTGCGGAAAAGGATGACGGTCATTGCTGGCGAATCCACTATGCTAATGGGGATAGAATTTTATTTAAAATCAGTGTTGGACTGTAGTTAAAAACTGTTGTAACAATTTTACACATCTGTACTATTTTGTTAAAACTATTTACGTGTAAGATTTACGACGCGTTTTTGCTACAAAGACAATGAACTGTATACTACATAATTGTACTATCAAGATGTCTTTTCCTTACTTGAACACGTTTCGAAGATTATGTGTAGGTTTTCCCTAAATGACACAATTTTTAAAACATTCAATTTTGAAACAGTGGAATTACTCACAGAATAAATTTATAGGCCTACGCCAATTCACAATTAACACCAAAACCCGTATCAGTAAAAAGGCAACCAAAAACCATCAGTAGCAATCAACTAAGCATAGATACACAAAACTAGTATGGTGGCGATGGGCATAATCTCTAAAGGAAGAAAAAATAAATAAAAAACCTATTTCGATATTGCAATAATATCGTATAAAGCTGTTTACACATCAAGAAAAGGCTGTAACAAATAGTTGTAAAAAAACTAAGAAAGAATGATAAAACTTTATAAGTGAAACAGGGAAAAAGAATAAGGGATAATAAAAGACCGTAAATAAAACATGGAAGCTGAAGCACCCCATTATTTTATGCAGTGAAGTAAAAATGGGTCCCAGGGATTTGACAGACGATTTTTTTGTTCAAAGTTAAAAAAGAGTTATCAGTACTTTGAGATACAATCGCAAATATTGGTAAATGTAGGCCTATATAATAATTAATGGGATTCATGTAGGGCCTACAGTGAATAATGGAATGGAACTCTTCGTTTGAGAGTGTTTGGGGATCTTGAACGTTTTGAATCAAAACTGGTAATATTATTTAATAGTTTATAAATAATATTTTTTCACAAATTGTTAACACTTTTTAGGCCCATAGATGCCTAATAGTTTATGAAATTCTCAAATTTGTATTCTGAATCGAAATAAAAGCTACTGTCCTATTGTGTTCATGACTTCTTAAGATTTCTCACTTTTTACCGTTGTTAATACTACCTTTAAGGTAAAACAGTAGAGTTGATTTTGCTGTCGCTACTCAGGCTTAATATAGCGGTAGTGTACCTGCGCGCGCATTGACAAGTGGAGAACGTGATAAGTATAAAATATGTTTGTGTTTGATGTTTTCGTGAACATATCGATAATGGTACATGTCTCTTTTTTAGCGGATAAAACCCTTAAGCTTAGTAAGAATGGGTATAACCAAACCTTGAAAATACAATCTATGCCCTTACGGATCTATTCTGATCCGTTCTAGTACATTGTATACATCTTTCTGCGACAGGTACAGGTAATACATATTTCCTACAGCTAATACACTTCCTCGCACACTGCTCCGCAATTGTGCGGCTTTTATGCCTTATTATACACCATGCATCTAATATTCCTATGTCTCCATCTCGTTTGTTTCAGAAAGCTCCTTTACATATGTTACTTTTTTAATAGTATGATTTCATTTTTTGATCTTTGTCCATTAAACTTTGTAATGTGTCTATACCTACTATAAGAACTGATTAACTGGTTTTGTTGTATTCTGTCGCGTATTGTTTGTGGAAAGCAATTTAATTATGAGTTTTACAAAATCGTAGAAACTTTTGTACTGCGATATTGTGAATTGTAATATTATCATCTTAATTGCCAACCTGTATGAGTCCATAACAGTAAATAATGAAATCTGGAAATACATGCAGTGAAAATTAAATAAAAGGTAATATAGTTAAATTAAAAAGAAAATGTCAGAACACGTAAACAAAGTTGATTGTAGCAATAGGGTGGATGACACAATACTGGGAAACACGAAGTAGCATTTTGCAACAATAGTACTGCACTACATGTGTCGTACTTTCTCAAGAAACATGAAAATGATGAAATGTCTTGTTCCAGGATAAAAGTAGGTTTATTAAAATTGGAGAGATTCGTTGATAATGGCGTTTAAAAAAATATTAAAATAATAAGATTCATATCTGTTGTTGCAGAAAGAATACAAACTCTCGAAGAAAAAATACATAATATTCTACCTGTTTACCATAACTAGGTTTTAATTATTGTTATTAAGTGAATGCTCAGTGATGTCTGATGTTCGCAAGCAGACGACAGGAAACGTATTTGTAATGACACAGCGCGCGCGCACGCACACACACACACACACACACACACAGAGCTTGATATCAATGTAGGCAGAGGCAAGAAGAAAGCGCTAATTTTGTTTTAGGGACACGATAATGGGGAAATAGAATAAATTAATTATACATGTATTAATGCGCAGAGCGCACGCGATATCCCCTTGTCCCTGCTCCACTGTTTACTCTCTTTTTCATTGTGTGTGTGTGTGTGTGTGTGTGTTAGGGGATCTTTATTATTTATTCATTTAATTAATTCTGACACACACACACACACACACACACACACACACACACACACACACACACACACACACACACACACACACACACACACACACACACACACACACACACACACACACACACACACACACACACACACAGATCACGCAATGACGTCACAAAATATGAATATTTCACTCTCTAATTAATTACATTTAAATTCTTTAAAATTTAATTTCTTTCTGAAGTGTAATTACTCATTTTATTAAAATTTTCATATTTACTTTTTTTTGGTAAAAAATATTCAGCTTGGAATACCAGTAAAGTATCGATGGACGAAACAAACAAACAACCGCTTTGAAACGCACAGAAATACCGTTCGTTGTTGCTGGTCATTATTGTACAAGGTGGAACGGAACAGTGTATTTATAATGTGGTTTTTGTTAGAGTCATATCAGAGCTGAGTAACGTTGTGTTTAATTGAGTCATTGTTTCTTGCACACTACGGTAATCAATAATGCTTCAGACTGTATATTTTCCCATGAGTTTTGTTAATATTCTACATAATGTTATACCTACATAATATAGGCCTACATTAAAAAATTATTAAGTTATTTACTTGCGCCTATTATATAAATACATAACGGACGGATACCGCTGTCGGTTTCGCATGCGTCGAGTCGTTACGCTCTTTTCATCAAATTATGGTGTGTGTGCGTGTGTGTGCGTGTGCGTGCGTGTGTGTGTGTGCGCGCGCGCGTGTGTGTGTGTGAGAGAGAGAGAGAGAGAGAGAAATATTGTATCAACACAATAATAATATATTTTTTACAAGTATACTTTAGTTTTCCATGTTACGCACTTTTCGAATAAATAAGCTGTACCATTAGAGCTTTATAAAATATAAACTGATTATATTATAAACATTACAGTGTAGTAGCGACATGAACGCCCGAACCACCAGTGTTCCCATAAAAATAGATGCAAACAATACAAATAAGTCACCTTAACCAGACAGAGAATAATGCCTCAATTATAGATATTCCTTTTCCCATTCAGGCATTGTCCGTACGGCGAACTGGCTGGGCGTATACAGCGCACGCTGTTGAATAGAAGGAACTGTGTGAGGCGCCATGCCCGAGCTACCTTTGTTGTTAAGGTGATTTTAGTCGGCCAAACGTGATTGGGTGACCACCTACTAACGCGTACAGTTTAAATGCGAAATTAGTATTTTAACAAGTGTCGACGTCATAAGTAGGATTACTCACTACATAATGATGAAGGGTATGCTTTGAAACTGTAAACAAGAAGTCGCAAGGCGGATTGAAAAATTTAGTTTATCAATTCATGTAGTAGGCCTACTACTTTTGTGTTCTAGGTAAACCATTCTATAATACCATACTTAAGTTATGAAGCAAAAAAAATGTTTTCATGTAGTTTTACTATTGCACAGTGTCCATAGTGAAGCACAATGACGGACGAACGTTTGCCAGATTTAGATGAAATTCTTTCGTAACGCTGCTCTGTGTAATTTAACACAGATGAAACTAAACGACTGGCAGCCTCTATGTGTTATACGCAGGACAGTTCCTACACAGCTGACTTGCTTACGGAGATGCAGTGAATGCTGTTTCCTATGTCGCCTGAAGTCTTATATCTGCAACTTGAAAAGGCAAACGGTAAGACAATAATCATAAAGTGGCAAAAACAATACGTAGCCCTTAGAATACTTCAATACGTGGTATTATTGCTACTGAAGTGACGAAATGCTCTAACAAATTATATAACTCAGAATATCATTCAGTCGCCTACTGATTGACACTGTTGCTTTCTGAAGTTGAAAATGTTAAAGACAGTCCCACAGTGGTATAGAAAGAATAATAAAGTTCGTGTGGCTGACGTCAGATTAGGAGTTTACAAAGTAGCCTACGATAACGTTGCATGTAACAGATGATTTGTATAATGATAACTAAGCGAAATAATATGTTTACTACTAAGATAATATGTTTACTACTGTTAAGTACTTAACGTAAACTAGAATATAACATAAACGATAATATGACTTAACTATAACATAATAAACGATATATAACTTAAGATAATATGTTTACTACTGTTAAGTACTTAACGTAAACTAGAATATAACATAAACGAAATTTTCTACGTTCACATTTGATCCGAGTAGGTTGAATACTCGTATTTAACAGCCTCGTGAAGCTGTTCCTACATGAAGTATGACTAGGTCCGTGGGACAAAAAAAAACATGGTTGTACAACCGCTTCGTCAGAATCGCGTCTTATAGCTGTCCAGTGTGCTTGCCAAGAGAGTCGAGTGTTTTGTATCAGGCAGTGAACACAAACTACTGGAATCGGACAGGTTGACCGTCGGTTCTAACAAAATATCGCTACAAGAGTTTACCCTTCGCAGAATACCACAACTTCAGGCGCAGACATCAATGGGACCGTCCGTGCGCTTGTGTATCTAGTGTGCTTGATTTCCAATTTTATTTGTGTCTTACTGCATTTAACATAGACTTGTGGGAAACACTTAAGAGGGAATGAATAGATGTTTTAAAATGTGCGAGCATTTTGATTGCAAATGAAACTTGAAAGCCTACAAGGTCAAAATGCTGCAAAGAATATAGCCTACTCATTCGTTCTGAATCAAGAAATATAACATTGTGAGTTTTAACATGAGAGTCAGTAGAGAGGCGAGTCCGGACAGAGAGGGAGAGAAAGAGAGAGAGAGGAAAAGTGAGAGAGAGAGAGAGAGAGAGAGAGAGAGAGAGAGAGAGAGAGAGAGAGAGAGAGAGAGAGAGACAGAGAGAGAGAGACAGACAGACGACAGACAGAGACAGAGAGAGAGAGGGAGAGAGAGAAGTAAGAGAGACGGGAGAGGGGCGAGAGAGAGAGAGTGTGTACAAGACACGAAGATACCCGTAGTGTACGGCTCTTTTCCACCAAATGTATCATTACTACGTAGCGCTGGCTTGTCAGTCGAGGAAACAGCTGCCAGTTTTTAATTATTTTAAAGTCCAAGGTTTCTGTTTTAATTATTGTCTAACAACATTTTATAGACCAGCTTTTGTATGGTAATTTTCTATGTGAGTGGAACAGTGGTAGTAGTTCATAACCTGCGACAGAGGGAAAGCCTTCGTGCGGAACTGTAATGACATTCGCTTAGTAAAACTGTTTCAAACTTATATATAAAAATTCACTTGTGTGAAACGTACGTTGATTTTTCATATGAATCGTCGTAACTGTCAGCAATGTGAAGCTGCCGTTTCCATTTCAGTATATTCCAGATTTAGCTTATTAATTTTGACACTTTAACGCAGGTTTTAGAAATTGGGGGAGTGGATTACCGGTTAGTCAGGTGTAAATTCGTAACCCGTAAACGTATAAAATAGTTCACTTTGAGCGTTCTAGAAATTTTTTAATTCTCCTGACACGCTGATTTAATTAATTTTCTGAACGTTTGAGTTTCAGACTGTGAATACAGTGTTAATGAAGTACAGGTTCAATAATAGTACAGGTTCCAATGTCTTTATAGCATTTTTTCTGGAGTCCTTTAAACCAAATTATTAACAGGGAGTTTTTACTTACTCTACCTACTT